>CM017778.1:1984480-2057398 GCA_008121275.1 Drosophila lowei
CAGAAGTCAATCTTCCGGAAATTTGACATCGTGTATTGCTGTCGTCTGAGCGTGTCGACATCTTGCGTTCCTTTAAGCACATCAACGCATTCGGAGTCATGATGTGCATTTTGACTACGTCCAGAAATTCAGAAGTAGGACGAAGTCACCGGATCTCTCGTCTGAGGACCTTCGCAAAGGATCGCATTTGTTCGCCGCACTGTTCAACGGGCCCATCTGTATCCTGAGTACCTTTACTCAGTATCTTGAGTACCTTGTATCATACCGCTCTCGCCCTTTATAGATGACTTTGGTTTAATTCCTGTTGGTGGTCGCCTGCGGCACTCATCTCGGCTTCGATGCACGCCACCCAACCATTTTGCCCAGAGATCATACATTAACGTTCGTCATCATCACGCCCTTTTATCGGAATCATCCCCACCATGCTGGTCCGCAGTCGCTACTTGGAGCGATTCGTTTACAGTTTTTACATAACAATGGCTCGCGCCTTGCGAAAATGCGTCATCTGCTGCCGGTCAGACCTCGTCTTGTGGAACACATCATGGCTGACCTACCGTACGACCGAGTACAGGATTCACCTGCATTCAGCGTCACTGCGGTCTGACAACTGTGGTCCCTTCTACTATAAGCCAGATTGGCGCAGTTAAACGCCTATTAAATGTTACATCAGCGTCTTCATCTCGTTTGCAACGAAAGCCGTCTGGTTAGAATTGGTGAAGTACCTAACAGCTGCTGGTTTCTTGAGTGCCCTCAAATGCTTCGTTGCCACGCGCAGCATTCCCCGATGCATTCCTTTTTTGGATAGGAGGATTCGAGGACCTTTGGCGGCTTTTTATGGAGCGAGAAGCATCGTGCTGAAGTTCATAATGATTGCATCAACAACGGCTTCGATTGGAGGTTCATACCGCCTCGCTAGCCGCATTTCGTCGGCTTGTGGGGAGGTAGCAGTGAAGACGGCCAAACAGCATTTCTATCGCGCCTTGGGATCGTCTCTTTTTTAGATTCGCTGTAATGAATTCTCGTCCTCTCATCTCGATTTCAGAAACCCTGAAGATCTTGGCGTCCTTACACCCGGACATTTTTTAATTGGTCGTCCGCTGATGGAGTTCCCTGAGCCAGACGTTACGGGTCTCAACTTCAATCGACTCGATCGCTGGCAGCGAGTCTCCTGTGCCCAGCAGATCTTTTGGAAGCGTTGGAGTGAGAGTACCTGACTCTGCTTTAACAACGTGCCAAATGGCGCACACCACAACCCTCGATCCAGGTCAACGATGTCGTTTGCATCAAGGATGAAAACTTGCCATCGTTGAAGTGGCCCATAGTGCCAGGTGGTCAAGGTCATCGCTGGAGCTGATGGCGCTGTGCGAGTTGCAATCCTGCAGACCCTATCTGGAACCACTCGTAGAGCCGTCAACAAGCTGTGCGTCCTTCCAGTTGAGGATCCTGCTAAAAGCCCTGGTCTTCCAACGGGGGAGTATGTTGGGAGCAGCAGCCGTTAATAGCACTTAAGAAACGTCAAAATTCTCTCTTAAGTTTTCTACTATCGCGCTCATCCTATATACGCCCTTAGTGCATACACGCACGCAGATACTATGTAACGTTCTTGCCGCTTATAATCCACTGCTTCGACCCTTTCGTTAGGCAGTCGGTCAGTCCTCTTCGTCGTCGAAAGCGCCTAACACCTAAATCTAAGTTCACGGCCACGGCTTCTAACAAAAAACACAAACAACATCGAACAATAAACGCCAAATTTTAACCTTAACAACGGAAAATTTTTTATTTGTAAATGTGGAGTCAGTATTGCCGAAAAGCTCGGCAGCTGCCAACAATACCCTATACTCATTTTGAGTATCGGGTATAAAATACAATTATTATTCACGTGCTGTTTTTGACACTATCCATAAAACAGAGGACACCCCTAAACTCAAGCGAGGGTCAGACAGAACAGAAACTGACAAGGTCACTGTTTAGAGGAAATATCAACAAAAAAGAAGCACGAAATAGTCATTTAAATATGTTAAGTGTTTATTGTGTGTTTGTGGTCGGAGCTGCACCAACTCCATCAGCGTGGCCCGGCTGCAGCGGCAGCCGAAAGATCAGATCGAACGGAAGATGCGTCAAAGCTAACCAGAGCGCAAGCTTTAGCGGGAAGAGTGCTAATCGAGAGAGATTACAAAACATGAAAAAGAGCAAAAACAAACAACGATGCTCGATGGCATTTATTTTAAGACAATTCTGTTCCGTTCTTCTCCGAACATCCTCCCCCCGTCGAAAGAACATTTCTTTCAACCGATCCAGCGTCGACGGGCAGGACTGCTAGCTTCCCATTGCACAGTGGGCGAAACCGCCGATCTGACGGAATTAAGGTCAGATTTTAAATATAAAAAGCTTGACATTTTTTTGTTGGATGCGATTCAAGCTATCGATAATTTGTATCGATATTATCGATCCATATTCGATCGCTGTAAGCATTGAAAGCTGACATATGTATCCGTATGTGCTTCATAAAATTTTCCCACTCTTTTTTACACTCAACAGATTTGGCTTAAAAGGGGAAAAATTGATTAATCTTTCAAAAACTTTTGATTTTCATAAACTTTAAAATATAAGTATACTGCTAAAAAAGAAGTATATTCTGTGGCAAGAGCATATTTTTATATTGGAAAATCGTACTACAATTTTGCAATCGTAAGTAACTTACTCAAGCAACTCCTTTTAGAATTTCGTGGAGTGAAACCTTTGAACTTCACCTGGAATCAACTTCATTCTTTTTATACCCGATACTTAAAATGAGTATAGGGGTATATTAGATTTAATGGTGAAAGTGGATGTGTGTAACGTCCAGAATGGGGTCCAGACTCCATAAAGTAAAAAATCAATTTGCAGTGGCTACGCAGCGCCCGACGACACGTTCTGACTGATTTGTTGTCTCTCTCGCACGCACTCTTTGTCGTGTCGTTCAATATTAGCGCCGTCTGCCGGAAGAGACCCATACTGACTATGTATCGGGTATAAATGTAGAGTTGCGGTCGCAGCAGCAACTAACAACGTTCCCCCTCGTTTATTACTGGTGCCAAAAGCACTGCTGAGCAGTGCAAATTAATTGTCCGTAATCTTGTGGACAATGACGGCAGTGATGCAAGTGGTGAAATCTGAAATCCGCGATTTCAGAACGAGTACCACCTAGAAACTTTCAGTTGAGAAGCTAGCATCTGTTATGCCAGAGACTGCGGTAAGCGATTTGGTTTTTCGAAGTTGAAGCTGATTAGTTAGACTAGTAGTTACAAAATGCAATTGCCCGCCCAACATGGCATAAAAGTTCCAGCGCTGTTTTTGACGAGAACGACGACGGTGGCCAATAGCACAGCATCAGACGGCCTCTGGGATATAACAATGGTGGTATGACTTGGTTGCGTTTGTGACGATTCATTTGGAGAAACAGATTGGAATTTCTCTGCTGAATGAAGGAAATGCAGAAGAGTGTGGTGCTTCGATTGGCAAGCACGGCAGGAGCCTGATTTACAATCCTTCACATTGTTTATTGTTTAGAGTTTATAGTTAGTTAGTTATAGTTATAGATCATTGTTAAATTAGTTAAAAAGTATAAAAAGAAGAATATACAAATCATAAATTATCTAATACTGGCAAGTTCGCTAACACAATTCAAGACAGAAGAAAGTTAACTTAAATTATTCATTAGTGAAGCACAAGTATCAAAGGAAAAATAGGAAAGGGCCGTGGATTCAACCTCGCCTAGGAGAAGTTTATGTAAAAAGAGAATTCCATGACAAGTCAAACGGCTTTCAAAATAGTGCAAGTTAATAAAACGCAGCCGACTCTCAAAAGAAGGAAGATGTCTAGAAGGGTCCCAATTAAGATCGCGCGTAGGGCAAAGATAAGGAATGGTTTTTGAACGGACTCAAGCATATCTTGATATATTTGGTAATGAGGATACCAGATACAGGAACCATATTCCAAGATAGGCCGGACAAGGAAACGTAGAGTAGTTTAGTGGTATAGGGGTCAGAAAATTCCTTCGACCATCTTTTGATAAAGCCAAGGACTCCTTTGGCTTTAATCGAAATACCGGATATGAGAATTAAAACATAAATTTTAATTAATGCCCAAGTCATTAACTTTGTACAGGCGTTCCAAGACATGTTATTGATTAAAAAGTAAAAAGGTAAAGCTTGTGAAGATGGAAGGTCATGACGTTACATTTGGAAATGTTAAGAGGAAGAGCGTTAATAAAACACCATTTATTGAGAGCGCCGAGATCCGATTGAAGAAATAACGTGAACAAAAACATAGCCTGACATGGTCAGGTTTTTGTAGGGGGGCGGATCACCGCAGCGGGTATCCAGCGACGGAAACGACGACAGAGCGCGGGTGTGGAAATTTGTCCCCAGGTGGCAAATATTAACGATTACCGTGCCTAGAAGGACAGCACTTGTGCTGGAGTGAACACTCCTAGAATAAGTTCTTCCTTGAGACCGAAACGGATTGCTTTTGGAATTGTCTGAAGTGGGTATGCTCGCCC
Source organism: Drosophila lowei (assembly GCA_008121275.1). Taxonomy (NCBI): domain Eukaryota; kingdom Metazoa; phylum Arthropoda; class Insecta; order Diptera; family Drosophilidae; genus Drosophila; species Drosophila lowei. Next base: position 1,989,021 of record CM017778.1, read on the forward strand.
TGGAGTGGGGCTAAGTCTCCATGCCTGGATGGCCGTCCTTGGTCACCTCGAGAGACAGGTACCGCTCCGCCAGGAACTTGTCCATGGCGTGCCAGGTGGGAATTTCGGACTTGTGCGTCACGGATTGTTCCCAGTGCTCCAAGGTCGTCTTTGGCAGCTTAGCGGAAATGAAGTACACTAAAACTCTGTCAGCGAAAACGCCGTCTGTGGAGACCTCAGGTGGTTGAGTGTCGTAAGGCACGTGAGGACGACCCTCTGGAGCTCTTTTAGCGCTGCTTCTGACTCGGTACTGATTTGGGGCAGACTGAAAAGGATCTTCAGCTGGGCTTTGAGTATCAGCCTCTTGTTTTGAAACGCTCACGGAAACCCTCGTTCGTGAGTGGAGCCTGTCACACTATGTCGTGGGCCTCACCGCTCGTCTTTTGTTGAGGTGGAACAGTTTTTCCACTGGAGCCAACCTCGGTTTTCTATGTAGATGGCGGTGAACAGGTCTCGAACGTGGGCCACTGCTGGTAGTCCCCACTGAAAACTTCAGTGTCACATGGAGGGAGGCGGCAACCGCCGAAAGTCTGGACTTGAACAGCCAGTTGCGGCGTGTGAGGGACAGTCGGGGGCTCGAGCTGATCGTTCAGTTCGGTAAGGCATTGCGCGTAGACCGCGTAGCAGTCATCGTACATCCCTTTGACGTCAGCTACCCCTCTGGATCCGCTTCCGCTATCGCCCCCGCACAGGTCTCGAACTCCGCGTCCACTTTCGCCCACAGGCTTCGGAGTTGATCTCGATGGACTTAGGAGAGCGATCGGGTTGGTGTGCTAGCATCTGGAGTGCTGAGCTTCTGGTCGAAGCGTGTCAGTCTGCCGCAGCCAAGGCAAACTTAGACCGTGCGGAACTGGCGGCCGATTGGGCCATAGTGATAGGAACCGTGCGAGGGATTACTGAGGGGAGCAACAAGGCCTCGAAGGCATGTGGTGTGTGAGCCCTGGACGTGGTCGGACCTCGCTCAGCTGGAGAAGGACGGGAAGATGTGGGCGTAGTGACTGAGCCGTTGGAGCTGGGTGGATGGGTCAAACTCAGCGAACTCACCCGCTTAAACTTCTTGCGAGATTTCTTCTCACCAGTGAGCATGGTTGGCTGATGGATTTGCGATAACGCGTATCAGAGTCGCACAGGCAGGTGAGCAGAAATGGAGACGTGGAAGTTCTGAACTACGAACCGTGGATAAGTGGTCTTGGTGGAATTTATTGCGAGTATTTATATTATGGAACTCGTACACTGTGGCCGGAATGTATAGATGTGAATACTACGATCAATAAACAAGTGTCCAAGAACGAAAATTGAGGATGGACAATAATATTGAGGCACGAGTTACCAATGTATAGAGTCGGTATAGAACGGCCGTTCAAAACAATATACCCTCGATGCTATGTACCGCGGCAGGTTACCGAACCACCCTTTTGGCGAGATTTAAAACAACGGCTAAAACGGTTTATAACCGTTTTATATACAATATACAATTAAAAATGCGTACGTATATGTAAGATAAATGCATATGTGACGTATGTATGGAATCGTGAGTTCTTTTTATTGGCAATATAATTAGTTAAATAAAGATTGATTGTGATTTGTGATTGGTTATTCTATATCTTTAAAAAAAACGAAAGAACTATAGAACGTTAACTGCAAGAATATGTCTTTTTGTTTGTTGGCAGCCGCTTGGATTGCGCACGGGATCGGAGGCGGAACGCAGGAGCTAGCTCGGATGAAATTAAACCTTTGGAGAAGTAGGTGGCCACAACCGTTGGTAGAACGAAGTATGGTTTAATTTGGAGCTAGAGCGAGAAATGAATACATATGTATGTATGCACATATGCCACGGGAACTCGGACTGGGATGGAAAACTTTCACAAAATCACTGCACTGGTGTTGGGCACAATCGAAGAGTCGTACTTATCTTGTACTTGGAGCGATCCCCCGATGCTGGCTGGGGGGAGCTTCTCCTTTTGGGGAAGGCGAAGTTCCGGCTCGAATGACCAATGTTTGTAGGGGGCGGATCACCGGAGCGGGTATCCAGCGACGAGGGGAAAGTATCCAAAAGAAAAGACTTATGGGTGTAGTTTCTCCATGAAAAGGGTATGATCCAGTGTATTATGATGTATGCTTTATGCTGCGGTGAGCGCCGTGTGGATCGTGGATTGTGGATCGTGGAGCTCTTCCAAGCGCACCCTGCGAGCGCGCGAGAGCGAGTTGGGACCGGAGCGGACGGAGTTGGCATAGTGCGTGGCTACCATTTGCTGCTGGCCTGAACAGTCAGCATAATGACTTAGGACTCGGAAATGAGTTGAAACTTGGGGAAGATCATTGATAAACAGGTTAAATAATAAGGGCCTAAGATGGCTACCTTGAGGCACACCAGAAGAGACAAAAACAGGTTTAGAAAGAGAAGAGTTGAAGCAGACACGCTGAGAACGATTGTCCAGAGACGAAGTTTGGTCGGAAAAATTACTAAAATCAGTTTAAACTACATCAGTTTGACACTGTTTTTCCACATAGGTGGAAAATTCAAGGAGGTTAGACGAAACAGAGCGACGTTTTACAAATCCGTGCTGTGATTCTGAAAACAGGGAACTACATAAGTGTTGGAGCTGAGAAGTAATAATTTCGTCGAAGAGTTTAGGAATGGCAGATAAGTTGGAGATACAACGGTAGTTTGAAACATCTGATTTTGACCCCTTTTATAAATGGGAATTTTGTAATATTCTATACAGACGGTGTGAAAATCACCGATCTCGAGAGAGATGTTGAACAGTTTTAAGAGAGGCACGTAAAGAGAATCCGCACAAAGTTTAAGAACGGCACTGGGTACCATATCTGGACCAGTAGTGTTCAAGCATGAACATATTACTGTACACGTTCACTCATGTAACCAAAAAACTGATCTCTAAACAGTAAACAGATCTCTGTAACCCATTAAAAAATACGACAACAAAACATAAGTGGAGAAAACACTTAACCAATGCAGTCCTAAAATAACACTAATGTAACCATGCATTCAAATAGGGTGGCTAAAGTGTATCCTTTGCGTGGGTCTAACGATAATTATAGAATACGAAATTGTAACTCACGAATCATTGTCAAATCACATATTATGCTCTGATTTTAAGAATAAAATTTAGTTCAAATTTACAACTCAACTCGCAAATGTCTAGTCTTTTCTTTTACTGTCTTAACATTTTGGTCCTACAAGACTCTCCGTTGTTTCCCCCCTGTGGTAAGAGTACGGAGTTAAACCAGATCCTTTGAGACTGGACAAGTATCTAGTAAACTGACAGCTAAAGGTAGCAAAATAAAAATTCTGGTTTCCCTCCTGTAGGAAGGAACAGAGTATAAAAACATTAATGAAACGTAAGTTTCAATTAATAATTTGGGAGAAGACGAGCTAAACAGGCTGTATTTTAAAAAGATTACTATGTATATCTATTGTAATCGGAGTATAATAGAAAATTAATGAAACAGAAAAAAAAAATTTTTCGCAACGGTGGCGTATTTAAGGCAGACCTCACAAATAATGGTTGACACTTTCGGCGTGTCTGATAAAACCTCGTTTACGGACAAATTGAGAAAAGGGACAGAAAAGAACCGATCAAATCTGAATCGAGAAAAGCAAAACAAAAATGTTCGTTTGTTTTATAAATTTAATTCAACAAATAACAAATCAATTCGCAACGTAGGTGGTGTGGAATTGACCGAAAGGCACATAACAAATTTAAGGTGCCATTTGACGGCAAAACATGCTGAAACATATGAAGATTTGGACAGCAACAACACTGAAGAGCATCCAAAATTTTTTACATTTACTCCGATTGCCATCCGATTCTGTTATCCATTAAAATTAAGTTACGTTTTTCTATTAGAATTAAGTCACTGACCTTTCGTATTTTCTAGTTTTAAGCGATGACTCTTCAGTTCTAGGTTTAGGGGGAGGGGGGAAGAGCCACGAAGGCCCAACTTCATTCATTTTCATATTACACGGCCCAAGGGGTCTCTAAGCCCCACCTAGTCTCTTATCTTTATAAAAGCGGGGGAAAGTCGTGATCACGGCAGACGCCACTGGCTTTTCAGGGTTGGTTATCCCAGCAAACAACAAAACAACAACAACGCAGCAGCAGCAGAAGAGAGATGACGAAACGCCGAGAACGACGCAACGAACGCCAGCGGCGGCGGAAAAGAGAGACGAAAGCCACCGGAGCAGCAGCAGAAACAGGGAGAGCGTAAGAACAAGAGCGCCAGGCCTCTGCCGCAGCAACGACAGCGGCGCTAGCCGGCCACGCTGACGCTGGATCGGCAGAGCCAGCAGAATGCCAACTTTGAGCTACGGACAAAGCGAACGAAAAGCTTGAGAAAAGTCAATTGAGAATGCGGTACGAGCCAGACGTGCCCGCGGATAAAATTCAAGTGGCTTTAGGAAAATTTAAAACACGTGGAGTACGAGATCCACACCAACGCGAAAATTTCGATTAGTGGTACGAGAAAAGATCCTGCACCGACACCGCGCCTACGGAGGTGAAGAAGCTTTCGACAACTATAAGCGTGGGAATTCAGGGTAAGCGAGTCTCTAGTCGTGTATACGGGCTGCTGAGCTGTGCGATAGGCAGGGAAATAAAAGAATAAAGAAAAAAAGGATATAGTGAAAACATAGCCCAGTCACTAACAGTCCGCATCTATTCAATGGGGTAGTTCGTAGCCCAACAGGATCCCGAGGCCGCTATCCGGCGATTGCCTAAGCGCTCCCGGCTACGTCTGTTGGTGTCCCGCATGATCCCAGTAGTTCCCCAGGGTCCCGAAGGTGCTGTCCGGCGATTGTCTAAGCCCTCTCGGTGATGCTTGTCGGTATCCCTGCGTAGCAAAGACCTTCGTAGTAATTCTTAGTCCGACAGGTTCCGTAAGTGCTCTCCGGCGATAGCCTAGGCAGTCTCGGCGATACTTGTCGTTATCACCGCATAGCAAAGACCATCGTAGTAATTCTAAGTCCGATAGGATCCCGAGAGCGCTATCCGACGATAGCCTAGGCACTCTCGGCGATACTTGTCGTTATGTCCGCATAGCAAAGACCTTCGTAGTAATTCTTAGTCCGATAGGATCCGAGGACGCTATCCGGTGATTACCTAAGCCCTCTTATATACTATCGCCAGAAACGTGAAAGATCTCTAAGTGCCAGTTTGACCATCGTGCTTCGACATGGGTGTACAGTGGATTTCGTATCGACGCAAGGACGAACTGCAGGCCATCGCCGCAGAGTTCGCCCTCGGTGAAACCGGGACAGTGGACGAACTGCGCAGCCTGATCTGAGCCTTCATCTCGCGGCGAGCATCCGACGGCGATCGAAAAACGGATCGAAGATCTCGGAACGGTCTACGACAGCGCGCCCAGCCCGAGGAACCCGAGAAACAAGTCCCCGTCGCCGGGACCGAGTCACCGAGAGCAGAAGGAAGGGATCTGTGCGGAACAGCCCCTATCCATCATAATTCCCGAGTTCCCGCGCGTAGCTCAAGGTCCTGGGTACAGCGACTCTGGCCGGCTTGAAACCACGACCGACCGACGACATGGTGACAATCATTACCAGCACCGCTTCCCCGAGGAAGCTGGAACTTCGCGACCCGGAAGGTAAGAAATCTCCTTCGCCGCCCTCGCCGATAAATTGCGCAATTGGAGCCTGAAGTTCGACGGACATTCGGATGCGTTGGCTTTCATCAAACGGTTGGAAGAAAGGGTCGACTCATATGGCGGAAGCCCAGCACAACTGCCGCGAGCCATCTCCGGGCTACTAACTGGCAAGGCAGAAGGATGGTTTAGGATGTTCCAGTTGCAAGGCAAGCCATGGACCGAGTTCCGGAAGGAGTTCTTGGAGTTCTTCCTACCCCCGCGATACCTTCAGCGCTTGGAAGATACGATCCGTACCCGTCACCAACGACCACGAGAAGCCTTTCAGGACTACCTGATCGACCTCCGGCTCATGATGCAACGAGCTCAGTATACTCCAGACAGGCAACTGGACAGGATCTACGAGAACCTTCGGCCGGAATACCAACTGTTCACCCGTAGGCATGAGTTCGAGACGTTACGAGAACTGACCCAATTGATAGTAGCGTACGAGACAACGCGACACCGTGAACAAATCAACCCAGCTAGCGACCGCCCAGATACGAAACCCAGAACGCCATCATACAAAGGACGCGGATTATCCACCCCGCAGCATGCCACTCCAGACGACACCGGGCCCTCCCAGAATGCCGAGACGGCAAGCCGCGTAATGACCCAGGATGGAGACCGACCGGTGAACACACGCCGGGCCTGCCGGAATTGTGGAGAAGAAGGTCATTTCAGCAGTTCATGCAGGAATCGGCGAGTGTTATTCTGTTGGGAGTGTGGCCGCCGCGGCATCCGGACAATCGACTGCTGTAGGCTATCCGAGTTGCGAAAAGGGCCGAGTCTCCGTTCGTCAGGGAACCGATCGGAGACGTATCTCCAGGGCCCCCAGGAGTAACTCATCCCCTTAGCTTGGAAGACGGCAGGATCGCCGCGTTAGTAACCATCGAAGGAGTACCGCTGACAGCTACCCTCGACACGGGAGCGACGCGGTCGTTCATTAGTCAGCGCATCGCCCAAGACTTAAATACCGGAGGGAATGCACGGAATATAAGGACTACCGTCCGCCTGGCGGACAGCAAAAAGTGACGCAAGCAGTGTCGGTCAAGGTACGTCTAGATCAACAGGAAACGCGGGTGATTCTATTAGTCCTACCCATGGTAGTGGACGATTTCATACTGGGGCTGGACTTCCTTTGCGGCGTCCAGGCCGTAATACAATGCGGACGAGCGTACTTGCAGTTGACCCAGCGGGCGATCCGGGAAACCAACCCGATCCCCACATCATCCTCGACTCGGCCCCGCACGGTTACTTTCAGTGACGAACTTTCCCCGACCGCATCTGCTGCTCCTACCCGCTCGACCAATCCAACCGCGACCCACCGGACGAAGCCGACGCATCCGAACCTCGACCACGCCAGACCCAGCAACGTACCAGTGACAACGCACCAGAACGTCGACCACGCCAGACCCAGCAATGCCACCAGAACCAAACCCACGACTCGATACGAACACACCAGACGATCACCGCGGACACGACTGGGACAGTCCGTCTACTAGTCACTCAGCGCCAGGTGATAACAGTAACAACGAAGCTACGACGGAGACGACTGCGACACCGCTGGACGCACCCAGGACCAGTCCGTCTATCTAGAAAAACACCTAGAGTATCCCTACCAGGACAACGGAGCCAAGCCTCGACCACGCCAGACCCAGCAGCAATACCAGGACAACACCTCTAAGCCTCGACCACGTCAGAACCAGCAGTAACATCAGGACAACGCATCTAAGCCTCGACAGCGCCAGACCCAGCAGCAATACCAGGACAACACCTCTAAGCCTTGACCACGTCAGAACCAGCAGTAACATCAGGACAACGCATCTAAGCCCCGACCGCTCCAGACCCAGAAGCACCATCAGGACAATGCACCCAAGCCTTAACCAAGACGGGCTCAGCAGTACAAGAGGGTCGCCACGAGTCCAACCTTGCATACCCAGCCATGCGGCTAAGCCAACGCGAACGACCCCGCAGGAAACCAACATCGCTCCACACCACGACCCGCTACGCCTGGAAGACGACGGCCCCAAAGGACATGGACGGGTCAAGGTAGACCACCTCGCATCTAACCCCCCAACAGATTATCAACTCGCCCCATTAGCCGATGCCGAAGGTCAGACTCGACTAACCCTATCACCGTGAACCTCGCCATCATAACATGTGCCTTGCTCGAAGAATTCTCGCCACCGACGCCCCCATCATCGAACCACCCCTCCGCCGTGGATAGCCGAGTTCTTGAAGCAAGAATTGGCCGAGTTCGAGGGATTGGAGGGCGTGTCACACATAGCTGAGCATATGATCACCCTGAAGGACGACAAGCCGATAAAGCAGAGGTACTTCCCCAAAAATCCGGTCATGCAGAAAATCATCAATGCTCAGGTCAACGAGTTGTTGCAAGACGGTCGAATCGAAGCTTCAAAAATCCCACACAGCGCACCCATCGTACTGGTGGGAAAGAAGACGAGCGAGATGCGGATGTGCGTAGACTACCGACAACTCAACGCGCAATCGATACCCGACGCCAACCCACTGCCCAGGATCAACCACATAATCGAGAGGCTCCGTAACGCGCGTTAAATCTTGTCGTCAGACCTCAAGAACGGGTATTGGCAGATCCCCATGGCCGAGGGGAGCCGAGAATGTACCGCCTTCACCGTTCCGGGCAGAGGACTCTTCCATTGGGAGGTGATGCCATTCGGGCAGCACTCAGCATCGGATACGTTCCAGCGAGCCTTGGACAGCGTCATCGGACCACAGATGGAACCAAACGCCTTCGCTTATCTCGATGACATCATTGTCATCGGAGCGGCGATGGAAAAACACGTCGACCATCTGCGAGGTGTTCCGAAGACTGCGGGAAGCAAATCTAACATTGAACCAAAAGAAATGCAGCTTCTTCCAGAAAAGCATCGTAAGCCTGGGACACGTTATTAGTGAGCAAGGTATACACACCGACCCAGATAAGATCATCGCCGTCCAAAAGTTGGCAATACCAAGTTCAATAAAGGAGCTTCGACGCTGCCTAGGGATGGCATCATGGTACCGGAGGTTTGTCCCAAACTTCGCGACGATTGTATAACCAATGACTAGCCTCCTGAAGAAGAAGAAAAAAGGTGGATCTAGAGTGTCGAACAGCAGGCCGTTTTCGAGGAGCTGAAGGAGAAGTTAACCCAAGCCCCGTCATAGCCTACGCCAGTCGAAGGCTCCTAAAAGCAGAAGAAAATTACTCGGCCACGGAAAAGGAGTGCTTAGCTATCGTCTGGGCCATCAGGAAATTGCAATGCTACCTGGAAGGCTACCACTTCGACGTCATCACCGACCATCTCACCCTGAACTGGTTAAATTCGATCAATAATCCGACCCGTCGCATCGCTCGTTGGGCTCTGGAACTCCAGCAGTATCGCTTTGACGTGCTTTACCGACGCGGAGGCCAAAACATCGTAGCAGACGCCCTTTCCCGGCAACCTATCGACACCATACATCGAACTCCAGAAGACCCACCCACCTGCCCCTGGATACAAAGGTTGTTCAAACGTATCCAGTCACGACCTGAGGAATGTAAAGAATTCATAATCGAGAACGGACAGATCTACCGGCAGCCTGGACATCGACCAATCGAGGAAGAATCTCACCAGTGGAAGTTATGCGTCGCCAGTGACAATCGCAGGCGAGTGTTGGAAGAATGCCACGATCACCCGACCGCCGGACACCTAGGGATACGAAAGACCGCCACTCGGGTAACCCAACGATATTAATGGCCAGGACTCTACCGAGACGTGGGCCCGATACGTCGAAACATTGCGAGAGCTGCCAAAAATTTAAGGTAAACCAGAACAAACCCGCTGGACAAAGGTATACGCGACAGGCTAAGGGCCCGTTCGACATCCTTTGCGCGGACTTCGTAGGCCCACTACCCCGCTCCACGAACGGTAACACGATGCTCCTCGTGCAAATGGGTGGAACTTGTGCCACTCCGGAAAGCCACCACCGCCCATTTGGAGAAGGCGTTCCAAGAGGATACTCCGCCGGTTCGAGTCCGTGGAAGTTTGTGTGCGACAACGGCACACAATTCACTAGTCGGTCCTTCCGGAGATTTTGTGAGGTGGCGGGAATGGAACTCGAGCACACCGCGCCGTATACCCCTCAGCAAAACCCGACGGAGAGGGCAAACCGGACCATCAAGACGATGATTGCACAATTCGTTGACGGGGACCAACGGACCTAGGACGATCTCCTCCCCGAGTTGAGCTTGGCCATAAGCACGTCGGACACCACGGGCTTCAGCCCGGCCTTCTTGGTACTCGGACGAGAACCAAGGCTACCGGAAGCCACAGCCAGCCCACGAGAAGGCGACACGACTACAGGAAGTATTCAAGGTGGTACAGGAGAACACCCAACGCGCATCCCAAGAACAGAAGAGAACATACGACCTCCGACGGCGCGAGTGGCGACCCGAACTAGGAACACTAGTCCTCCTTCGGCAGCATCACCTATCCAAAGCCGCCGACGGTTTCGCGGCAAAGTTGGCCCCTAAGTGCGACGGGCCGTACAAGGTACCCCAATTCTTATCTCCCAACATAGTTCGACTACAGATTCACCAAGGCAAACGAAGGAAAAACAGCGAGTTTAGCCGACTTAAAGACGTTCCACGGAGTGGACCACCCCGAGGAGAGCCCAACGACGCTGGAGCGACCCGAATGACCCGCCGACTTCACAAACGGGCGCTACTTAACGTCCTCGCCCCGAAAGGGGGCGTAACCCACGAAACCGTAAGCTACGTATACATCCCCTTATGGGATTAGATAAGTACCCCATCCAATGTAAACATCTTCTTACTCGCACCGCTCAAGCAGGATAGGGGGAGGGTATTAATACTGCTAATTAAGACAGGCAGGTTCTAACCGACAGGCACTCTCCCCCTAGAACCGACCGGAAACATGAAGCGTCTACGAGACGGAAGACGAGCTCAGTCCCTACGGCCAAATGGTGACACAGCGGGGCACCCTGGTGGAAGACCGGCAGCCTGAAGTCCCGGGGCCTACCGACGAACGGAGTACCAACCATACTAGCGGCTGGATCGCTGACCCCGATGGGCCATCTGGTCCCTCTGGACTCTGGTCAAGCCCGGAGTGTGCGGGTCGAAGAGGCGACACCCCGCCGACAAGACTGGTTGCCATGGGACCAGCGAGCGGCAGCCATCCAAGGTTGGATCAACCAGCAAACCCAGGACCCGGGGACCGACACCGAAGGAGAAGTGGAGCCCGATGGACGCTTCGCAACCGCAGGTGTCCGCTCGGCGCCCAGTCCCGATGTCGCCGCCCTGAATCGCGGCTTGTTCGGGAGGTACGGAGCCGCCGTGGATGACGACAACGCGACCACGGACACAGACGAGCACAAGACGATCTGACGTGACGCACAAAGCCCGGCGTCCACGCTTCAGGACGAAGGGTACGGACGCCCACTGGCTCGCAGAGACGATTGGGACTCGCCCCTTTGGGCCGACTGGAACCTGGCCGGCCAAGGTCAAGCGGCGACAACTCCAGTAGTACGCTACGGGGACGGATCCGGGGACTGCGCTGGACCACACTATTCCGACGTGTCGGACGCGAGCGACGCCGGGGAAGGCGTAGAACCCCAACGCAATGACGAAGAGTCCGATTCCAGGTCCCTCCTGAGCCTGAGTTTCGCGCCACAAGGGAACCAGCAGTGGGCAACAGCCGATTCATCCCTGCCGGATGACGTCCCACCTCCTTTCGTAGCCGCCAACGCGGGGCTACCCCCAAAACTTCCCGCAGAGGGAGAAATGGACCTGGGGTCCGAAGAAAGCCTCCCACTGGAGTACGGCGAGATGGCCGACCTGCTGCAGCTCCTCTGACTCCATCCTGGGGTAGCTGCGGTGCAGGACGACGCGGAATGGGCAGAGGCTCCCCTCGAATGGCGGACCAACACACCAGGGCGGCAGTTGCCCCTGGACCTCATCGCCAACATCACGGTGTACCTACGCGATTGTACCCCCCCGGCTGGGAGTCCGACGCCTGGAGATAATCGACGGTCGCAGCTTCCACATTAAAATTACTCGCTGCCGGGCTGTCCCCGTCACCCTTCGAGCCCCCCGAAGTATGGAGGGGGTGTGAGGGAGCATACGCTCCACCCACATTTTTTCCGCCCACCATTTACTCTCGTTTCCTTTCCCTTTCTCTTATCCATTGAAATTAAGTTACGTTTTTCTATTAGAATTAAGTCACTCACCTTTCGTATTTTTCTAGTTTTAAGCGTTGACTCTTCAGTTTTAGGTTAAGGGGGAGGGGGGAAGAGCCACGAAGGCCCAACTTCATTAATTTTCATATTACACGGTCCAAGGGGTCCCTAAGCCCCACCTAGTCTCTTATCTTTATAAAAGGGGGGAAAAGTCGTGATCACGGCAGACGCCACTGGCTTTTCAGGGTTTGTTATCCCAGCAAACAACGAAACAACAACCACGCAGCAGCAGCAGAAGAGAGACCACGAAACGCCGAGAAACGAAGCCCAACAACAACAACGCAGCAGCAGCAGAGAGAGATGACGAAACGCCGAGAACCGCAAGCCAACAACAACAACACAGCAGCAGCAGAAGAGAGACGACGAAACAACAAGAACCATAAACTGTAAGGCAAGCCAACAGCAGAACGCAGCAGCAGCAGAAGAGAGACGACGAAACGCCGAGAACCGTAAGCGCTAAGGCGAGCCAACAGCAACCACGCGCCAGCGGCGGAAAAGAGAGACGAGAGCCACCGGGCAGCAGCAGGAAGCAAAGGCGTAAGAACAAGAGCGCCAGGCCTCTGCCGCAGCAACGACAACGGCGCTAGCCGCCCACGCTGACGCTGGATCGGCAGAGCCAGCAGAATGCCAGCTTTGAGCTACGGACAAAGCAGAACGAAAGCTTGAGAAAAGTCAATTGGAGAATGCGGTACGAGCCAGACGTGCCCGCGGATAAAATTCAAGTGGCTTAGGAAAATTTAAAACACGTGGAGTACGAGATCCACACCAACGCGAAAATTTCGATTAGTGGTACGAGAAAAGATCCTGCACCGACGCCGCGCCTACGGAGGGGAAAAAGCTTTCGACAACTATAAGCGTGGGAATTCAGGGGTAAGCGAGTCTCTAGTCGTGTATACGGGCTGCTGAGCGGTGCGACTAAGTCACTAACAGTCCGCATCTATTTAATGGGGAAACTGGATGTCAGGGGCCTCGTCTTCTCTCTCCATCCTTACGCCTCCTGCCCGAGTCCACCTTTGCCTTATCCACAAGGTGATCTGTATTCGTTACAGATGCCCGTCGGTACCCTTGCATGATTTCCTCCAGTAGTTCGAAGCCCAACAGGATCCCAAGGCCTCTATCCAGTGAAAATCCTCTAGCTGAACCCTCCACGAGGGTGCCGGCTGGGCAATGGACACTGCATTACCCCGGACAAGGGTAATGCACTGTCGCTTGCTCTGTCCGGGGTAATGCAGTGTCTAGCTAAGGCTATGGTCCGGCGTCTTCCCGATTCAAAGTCGGGGGAACCGAACCAGGGCCATGGCTAGAGGTGCCTGGCGGTCAGGCCTAAAACGCTAGGGGGTGGTCCCCCCGAAAAATATTAACCAGTATGGACCCTCGGGCCAACTATGGAGTCGAAGAAGGAGCAAACACGGGTTGGGATGTCAACCCAAACGTCGGTGGAAAGCGTGACTGCTACCACCGGCGGGCACGGGGAGGAGCAGTCCTCTCTGCGTGTCGCCAGCGGTCACACCTCAGACTTGGCGGGAGCAGGCCAGGTCAGTTGTAAAGCTACTGCCACAACAACAACAACTAAAACAACTCACTCCGTAGCCTGCAAGTTGAGCCGCACAGATGCCGTAGTCGATACAGACACGGATCTGGAGAGCGTGCTCTCTCTAAGCAGGACGGATGAAGAGAAACCTTCTCCGCTCGCCGGAACCAGGCACCAGCTCCTGCGTAGGGAAGGGCCGAAGCGTTCCAAGGAGGGGATGAAGGCCAAAGCGCAATACAAAGCGGCCCTCAACATCAAAGCCGGCTGCAAGGTAAAGCAGACATCTCCCAGGAGGAGAAGGTCAAGCTAGCCTGGGCCGAGCAGAGAGTAGAGGAGGGTCGGCTACATTATGCTCAGATGCCACAGATGAGGGCGTCGAATGGCGAATATGCCAATAAGGTGGAGGAGATGATGGCCACCAGAGGCAACGCTCGACTGAGAGTGCCATTAAGGACACTCCAGCGAGCAAGCGGCAACGCGGGCCCAAGAGTGCAGCCCCTCCACCGAAAGCGGCCAAGAAGCCAACGAAGCCGAAAGCGAAGGTCAGCGATGTGACCAAACGACATCTGATCGTGGCACTCATCGACCGCAGCGAGGAAAACGGCAAGATGTCAGCGGCACAGTGGAAGCTGGTGCACGCGCGTCTCGTCGACGCACTTTTTGCACAGATGGAGGAAGACCCCGCGGCCCCAATGCCCACGTTCGATGGTGCTGGGTGGCTAAATGGGGTTAAGATCCTGAAGTGCAATGACGATCCAACCCTAAGGTGGCTGACGCGTACGGTCTGCCAACTGGAGGCGATGTGGGAGGGGCCAAGCTGGAGGTTGTGGACCGGGAGCTTATCCCGTCAAGCCTAAGGCGAAGGTACTCTTCCCCATCACAATCCAGGGGGACCGAGCGCTGAAGCTCCTTCAGCGGCAAAACGCGGACGTGCCAACGGCCGATTGGAGGATCCTATACATTGGTAGCCCACTACCCAACGAGGGGGGCCAATGTGCGATCCTCCAAAATAAACAAGGAAGCAGAGGATCTGCTATACCCCAAGTTCGGGAAGATGGCGTGGGGCATGGGTAGCGTCTACCTGCGCCTCAAAAAGCGCCACCCTGAGGACAAGGACGCGCATACCCTGCAGGCTGGCGAGGTGGAAAAAGGACTTGGGTCTCGAGTCCATCGTGGAGGCCGCCCAGGGTCTTGCGCTTGAAGACGAAGAAGTGGAAGACGGTGACCTGACGCTGGTAGTCAACCCGTCAGGTGCAAGTGAGCCAGCCATCCATGTTGAGTGTGCTGCAGCTCAACTTGCATAAAAGCAAGGTAGCGTCGGCGGAGCTCCTCATCGCCATGGAGCAATGGCTCGCCGACATAGCTCTAGTCCAGGAGCCCTGATTGCGACAGGCAATTCAGTGGCCGGACTAAAGTCCTCAAATCATAATCTGTTCTACTCAACATCGGTAAGCAGGAACAGAACCGTCGTACTCGTACGAAAGGGAATCCATGCTTACCTTATGTCTCATTACAGCACGGATGACCTGACGGTTGTGATGCTGGAAAGTGAGGAAAAGCGCCTTCTGGTGGCTTCCTGCTACATGGCTCACGACAGACCCGCACCACCCGACGAACTCAGGAGCCTGGTGACAGAAGCCGGCACCAAAAACTATCAACTCGTCATCGGGACGGACGCCAATGCCCACCACAATGTGTGGGGAAGCACCGACATCAATGACAGAGGTGAGTCACTCTTAGACTTTATACTAGCAACTAATCTATATATAGCAAACGTTGGGGAGGAGCACACCTTCGTAGGTCCGACCTCATCCAACGTTCTAGACCTAACACTTGCAACGGGAAACAGTACTACGGTATCTAGCTGGAGGGTCCTCGAAAGACCATCCTTCTCAGACCATAAAGTACATTCAGTGCAAGTGCGAATTCAAACACCCTTCGAAGATAACAGTCTATAGAAACCCCCGGAACACAAACTGGGCAAAGTTTAAAAAGACAGTTACTTCGAAGCTCGCGAATCCGGGCTCATTGAAATCTGCGGAGGATATAGAGAAGTCCCTAAAGACCCTATCCAACGAGTTACTGAACGCCTACCATGCATCGTGCAAACCCTCGAGAACGAAGAGGAGGTCCAAGCCACTCTGGTGGAACCGAGATCTCTCTCTCCAAAGGAACAACCTCAAGGAATTCTTCAAGATCGCCAAACAAGCGAACGAAGAGATTGTCAATGAGGAATATAAAATCCTACTTAGGAGCTACAAGAAGGAAATACGTAAGGCACAAAGGAACTCGTGGAGAAACTTCTGCTCCAACATCGAGAAAGTGCCCGAAACCGCTAGGCTTCGGAAGCTGCTTTCAAAGCAGCCCACAGTACAGAGCCAACTAAAACTAGACAACGGACAATGGACAGAGGGCAGTAAAGAAGCCCTAACAGCACTAATGGAGGCGCACTTCCCTGGATGCACCGAGGTCACTGACGCCAAGGAGCATCAGGACCTAGCAACCGAGGAACATCACCCTCCAATAGGTCTGTTAACCACTAAGAGAATTCACTGGGCCATAGACTCTACTAACGGTTCCGGGAGTTAGCGCCTCGAAGTCATTCGGGTCCGATGACAAGGGATGCAGAGGTCTAGAATTCATCACCGCTTCTACTTGTGTGATGGCAGTCGCAAGATCTTCGTAGTTTAGTGCTGTGCTGTTGGTGCATTTCACAAGCAGCTGTTCGGCCACCTTCACGGCGCTCTCCCATAATCCTCCAAAGTGAGGGGAGCGTGGGGGGATGAAGTGAAACCTGACTCCTCGCTGGCTGCATTCATCGTCAATGAGCTTGTGACTTGGCGAGTCGAAAGCTCTGTTGAGCTCTCGTGACGCACCTACAAAATTGGTGGCGTTGTCGCAATATAGGTCAGAACTCAATCCACGTCTTGCAAAGAACCGTTTTAGCGCAGCGATGAACGCATTTGAGCTTAAGTCCGACACGATCTCTATATGGCAGGCCTTTGTTGCAAAGCATACAAATATGCACAGATACACCTTTACTGGGCGTTTTCCTCGCATGTGAAAGTGCATCCATATTGGCCCAGCAAAGTCCAGTCCAGCGCGCTCGAAGGGGTAGATATAGCCTCGCACTCGGCTAGCTGGCAGCGCTCCCATCAGCTGTGTTGCAGCGAGCGGCCGACGACGAAAGCATGGTATGCAGCCACGGATCACCCTGCGGGCAAGTTTCCTGCAATTGATTACCCAATATCTCTGTCGCAAAAAGGCGCATAGCGATTGTGCCCCGGCATGAAAATTCTTTCGATGTGTGAGTTCAACAAGCGCCTCTACCACTTTATGGTTGCTCGGCATTAAGATGGGATGCCTTGTGTCAAATGGCAATTCGGCATTGGACAACCTTCCGCCGACTCGAATAATAGTTATTCCCTCTTCCTCTAGTAAAAACGTGCTTAAACTCTGAACTCTCGCTGATTTTATCACCTTTCCCTCTTTAAGCATAATGAATTCCTTGTGCAAGCTCAATTGCTGCACATTATACACAATAAAGCGCAATCCGCCCTCCATTTCAGCTGCAGTAAAGTTGCCTGTTTCATTTGAGTTCGATCTCAACGATATTTTACGCCAGCGAAAAATATAGCTAAAAACTCGCTGCAATTTGAGGAAAACATTTGCAAATTTGCATCTCCCCATGACATCTAACTTCTCATTACTTTCTACCTTACCAACTGTCAGCGAGAACTTACATTTCCTCTCCTCCGGCACTGTTTGTATTTCCTCACTCCAATTAAATTTGGTCCAGTCATCTGCTGCGTCCATTAAAAATTCTGGACCGTTCCACCACATCGTTGACTTGCTCAATTCGGTTACCAATAATCCCCTAGATACAATATCTGCAGGGTTTGATTTTGTGTCGACCTTGAACCAATCACGTGTGAGCTCTTGTATTTGAGCCACCCTGTTGGCAACGAAGGTGGTCCATCGACTAGCACAATTGTGGAATCCGTGAAATAGATAACCTTCTCTACTGGTATGTGAAGACAGGCGCATACCTTTGCCATTAGCTTGGCCACTAACAATGCCCCTTGTAACTCTAAGCGTGGCAATGATGTTACCCTAACTGGGGCTACTTTGGCTACTTTACCCTAACACGAGCATAAATTACGCCGCCGTAAGCTCTGTTGGATGCGTCAGAGAAACCAAACAGTTGCAAAGTGCATAGGTCGGCCGTAATCGGAATTGAGGATCGCGGAATTGAAAATTTGTCAATTAGTTTCAGTTCTTCTCTATATCGAAGCCATTGAGTTGCGTAGCTTGGTAACTCCTCGTCCCAATCCTGCTTTAGAAGCCAAAGTTCCTGAACAAAGATCTTGCCCAAGATCAGCATGGGACTCAAGAACCCTAACGGATCAAACACCTGAGCCAATTCGGACAGCACTGATCGCTTCGTGGCGATTGCGGAGACCTTTATGTTAAAGCAAAATTGGAATTTGTCCTCTAGACTTGACCAATATATCCCCAAAGTTTTAGCTGCGTCCTCTGTTTTTAGCATCAGGGGCTCTAGGCTGGTGTTGTTGTCCATTCCTTGATAATTGCTGCGCCATTTGTGCAGCTCGAACTTTCCTAGCCCTAATAATTCGGTCACTTGTTCTTTCAACTTTGTCAGTTCCTCTTCTGATACGGCTCCACACAGCATATCATCCATATAGAAACTTCGCTTCACTGCCTCTCTAGCTAACGGTAATTTTTCCGCGTACCTATCGACCAAGTAATAGAGGCAACGTACTGCCAGGAATGGCGCCGAATTTGTTCCATAAGTGACCGTGTTTAGGCGCAGCACCTGGATAGGATCCGAAACGTTGCATCGCCATAGAATGCATTGATAGTTTCTATGTGGTTCCGCAACCAATATTTGACGGTACTTTTTCTTGGTCTCGAACAGATCAGGCTGCAACGTTGGACCAACCAAGGTTGCGTCGTTCAGTGACCTGCCGTTGCTAGATCTACATGAGGCATCAAATACGACTCGTAATTTGATCGTCAAACTCTCTGGGCGAATAACCGGATGATGTGGCATGAAGTATTCGACCTTTTCTTGTCCGGCGGGCTCTATTGCCTCTAAATGCCCTAACTGGCGATATTCTTCAATAAATTGGCCTTCAGCGCTTGGCTACGATTTAACCTCTTCTCTAAATTCAAGAACCTGGTAAGTGCGATTTGATAAGTTTCGCCTAACTCAACTTTAGGATTCTTAAAGGGCAGAGCTACCACTAAATGTCCTGAGGCCTCCTGCTTAACATGCGTCACAAAACCATCTTCGCACTGTTTTTCTTCCTCATTGAACTTATCTACTGTTTCAGGGACTTCTTCACACTTCCAAAACCTTTGTACGAGCTCTTGCAGCTGATCATTTTTCGACACCTTTCGTTCAATGTCAGTTGCTTACAGTGCAAACTTCAGAAGATTTTGTGAATTCACCTACGACGACCCAGCCTAACAGAGACTTTTGAAGCCTTGGAAGGTGTGCTCCTAGTTTTATTTGCCCTGCTACAATTAGCTTGAAAAACAATGTGACTCCAACTAGCATGTCAATATTTTCCCGGACTGAAATGTAGGGTGTAACTCCCTTGGGTGGAACCCACTCCGGATAAATTCCTGAGCTTGTTGGGTTATACTGAGTTATTTCCTTCAGCACACAGAAGTCCTCGGTAGTCATATATCTGGTGACTCTAGATTAAAAAAGTCGCTTGCACCTCTCCCATAACTTGAGATGTTGCATTTCCAATACCACTGAGTTGTATGACTGAGTCGCGCATTTCTAGGCCCAGGGCCGAGACTATCCTAGCCATCAGAAAATTTAATTGACTACCGGAATCTAACACGCACCTGCAATTGCGATATCCTCCGTCTATAGCTTTGATTTGAACTACAGCGGTCGCAAGAAAGTTGGTGGATGATCTAGACAATAGGGAGCTTTGCAGTGACTTTGGCTCTTGCAACTCCTGCCCTTTGAGCCCTGGCTCATTGGCAACAATATTCATGATGCGGCTTGCTGCAAATCCTGCATCGCGGACCATTACAGTTTCTAGTTGTATGTCGCTTGCTAAAACAAATCAGGCACAGCGAATGCTTCTTCGCCTCATGGTAACGTTGTACTAGTGATAGTTCTTTAAACCTTTGACACCCTTTCAATCCATGGGTCCCAGGACAAACGTAGCAGCCATTGACGCCTATTGTTGCAGCTAAGGTCGCATTTTTAATCTCACCTCTACCACTGGGTCGGTCTCCATTGCCTCGTCGAATTTCCCTATTTGCCATATTGACTCCTCTGTTTATAAAAAACTGCGATAACAATGACCACGACGGTAACTTCTGGCAATTCCACTCAACTTTCCACCTATCCATTGTATCTTCATCAAGCTTTGTACGAATCAGATGGAAAATTACTGCATCCAGAATCTCCTTATCGTCGCTTAACGACTTGAGTGCTACTAATTGGGAATTTACATTGTCTACCAGCACTCTCAGTCCCTCTGAGTCGGGTCTTTTTAGCCGCCTTAAGTTGAATAGCTCCTGTACATGTGATTGCAGAATAATTGCCTTATTTTCATAGCGATCTTTCAATAATCGTAGTGCCTTGCGATAATTAGGCCCTGTTAATTCCAAACCCTCAATCGTACTTAACGGTCCAGCTCCTAACGATGATCTCAAATGAATAAATTTAGACAACTCATCCAATTCAGAGTCTGATTCTATTAGAGTAGCAAAGGTGTTTTGTACCAGCTGGTCCATTCCGTAAACTTTCCAGCGAACTCAGGCAGCTTTAGCTTGGGAAGTCTCGATGAACGAGACACCTGTGTGCTATTTAGAAGATCACCTACATTGGACTGCCGCCGTCCCCTATTTCCAAGACAGCTTAGTAACTTGGCCTTTAATTCGCAAAAAAACCTCCTCAACTTCATAGCGGCTTTCATATTCGCTGGCGTCCTCGCTATCGTGTTCAATTTTAGCCTGAATGTTGCAGAACTGATTACAGTTTGTCTCAATTAGACTTAACCTGGCTTTCAGCTCCGCAGCCGTCATGGAGTCGCTATTTTTTTCGATATAGACCTTGTTACGGACAAAGGAATTCATAAACGCCGTTTGAGAAGTGAGCACCTCCGCATCTTTACCCTTTCTAGGTGCCATTTGCACTGACTATTTACACCGGTGTTACAATTGAAAATTTAACAACAAAAAATACTCAATATTGGCATGAGTAAGTAACACGGTACCAAGTTTAGCCACTCTATTCAATAATCGGCTAACTTTAAATTCTCACTACTCTGCCCAATTAAATACCTGATCAACAATTGACAACTGTGCGCCACTGTACCAAAATGTGTACTTGCGCCTCAACGAACCGGCAGGCAAAGAAGAAACGACTACAAAGTTAGATCAATGTCAAGTAGCAATTACTGTTCTTTAGGTGCCGGCTTGTAACTGCATACATATGCAAGTATGTATGTGCCTTGCTTCAACGTATAGCAGTGCACGCAATAGGCTGTATGTGTGCATGCAGATACCTAAGCGCCCAAGCTAGCTGTAATTGTAATCTGCTTTCTACACGAGACCCCGCTTACAGAACAATTAAAGCGCAGAAGTCTCAAAGCCGCGACCACTTGACACTAAAACAATTGTATTGTTTTAAGATTATTCACACACATCGAACTGGAACTAAACATGCCTGCAAGAAATATTAGATGCTCAAAGCAGTTCACACTCACAATTCGATACCGAGGCCGCTGTCGCACTCGCCGTCAGCCAGACTCAGGGTGAAATATTTATTGAGTTCCAGTCGTGAACTCCATCCTGTAATTGAACCTTCTTCAAAGGTCCCTGCTCGGGCGCCAAATGTACGAGCTAAGTCCCTCCAACAGTTTTCCAGTGGAATCCGTCTACACAATTAAGACCTTCCTTAATCCGCTCGATGTAGTTCCTTGCTCGTTCGTTTTATTTCGTATATCTCTTAAATCTAGTGTTCATAATTCAGATCGTTATGGCTCGATACTATCGATTGCGCTTCTTTATATGTACATAATGTAACGCGCCAACTTCAAATTAATTCACATTTTTAGCAGTATTTACATATATATTCAAATATTCAAATTGTTAACCTTTATAAAGTAATTTAATCCTATATTCTATTAAGGGGCGTCAACACTGTGTAAAAATAGGAATGTACAAATCATAAAATTATCTGCTACTGGAATGTACGGTAACACAATACAAGGCCGAAAAAAGTTAACTTTAATTATTCATTAAAGAAGATTTTACTTTGGAAGCGCAAGTATCAAAGGAAAAAAGATGGAAAAATTTATTGTAATCGCGGCAAAGGCTACGGAAAGATTCATGGTCAGAGTAGTTTGAAGGACAGAGAGGAAGACGGAGAGGAAAGTAATGCCTAGTCGGGCGGGATGGGACAGCAATTCTGATAAGGCTAATGAGGGCCGAAGATTCAACCTCGCCTAGGAGAAGTTTGTGGAGAAAGAGAATTCCATGACAAGTTCTACGGCTTTCAAGAGAGTGCAAGTTAATGAGACGCAGCCGACTCTCATAAGAAGGAAGATGACGAGAGGAGTCTCAATTAAGTCCGCGCAGGGCAAAGATAAGGAATTGCTTTTGAACGGACAGAAGCATATCTTGATATTTTTGGTAATGGGGAGACCAGATACAGGAACCATATTCCAAGATAGGCCGTACAAGAGAAACGTAGAGTAGTTTAGTGGTATAGGGGTCAGAAAATTCCTTCGACCATCTTTTGATAAAGCCAAGGACTCCTTTGGCTTAATTCGAAATAGCGGATATATGAGAATTAAAACATAAGTTCGAAACGAAGATAATGCCTAAGTCATTAACTTTGTACAGGCGTTCCAAGGAAATGTTATTAATTGTGAAGTCAAAAAGGTAAGGCTTGTTGCGATGGAAGGTCATGACGTTACATTTGGAAATGTTAAGAGGAAGAGCGTTAATAGTACACCAATTGTTGAGAGCGTCGAGATCCGATTGAAGAAATAACGGGGACACCAGATCGCTGTAGGAAAAACATAGCTTGACATCGTCAGCATACATTAGGACTCGTGAATTAGTTAAAACTTGGGGAAATCATTAATAAAGAGGTTAAATAATAAGGGCCCGAGATGGCTACCTTGCGGCACACCCGAAGAGACAAAAACTGGTTTAGAAAGAGAAGATTGGAAGCAGACACGCTGAGAACGATTGCAAAGGTACGCATTAGTCCAGTGAAGAAGTTTAGTCGGAAATCCTAGTAGAGATAGTTTGTGGATGAGGAGATTGTGATTAACTGAATCGAAAGCTTTACTAAAATCAGTATAAACTACGTCAGTTTGACATTGCTTTGCAAGTCCGGCAGTTACAAAGGAGGAAAATTCAAGGAGGTTAGACGAAACTGAGCGACGTTTTACAAATCCGTGCTGTGATTCTGATAACAGGGAACTACAAAAGTGTTGGAGCTGAGAAGTAATAATTTTTTCGAAGAGTTTAGGAGTGGAGATACAACGGTAGTTTGAGACGTCTGATTTAGACCCCTTTTTATGAATAGGAATTATGTAGGATTCTTTCCAGAAGGTGGGAAAATTACCAAGCTCGAGAGAGAGGTTGAACAGTTTCAAGAGGGGCACGCAAAGAGAATCCGCACAAAGAGTTTGAGCACGGCACTGGGAACCAAATCTGGACCAGTGGAGAAAGAAAATTTACACGATTTTAAATTAGTTAGAAGACCATCATAATCAATAAAGGGGGGTGGATACAACTTGAACTATTAAAAGGGATACGATATGAGTGCGCGGCAGGATAGTCGTGGGGTGAGGCTATCCAGCGATAGCCTAGGCACTCTCGGTGGTACTTGTCGGTATCTCCGCATAGCAAAGACCTTCGTAGTAATTCTTAGTCCGATAGGATCCCGAGAGCGCTATCCGGCGATTGCCTAAGCCCTCTCGGTGATACTTGTCGGTATCCATGCGTAGCAAAGACCTCCGTAGCAATTCATAGTCCGATAGGATCCCGAGAGCGCTATCCGGCGATTGTCTAAACCCTCTCGGTGATGCTTGTCGGTATTCCTGCGTAGCAAAGCTCTCCGTAGCAATTCATGGTCCGATAGGGTCCCGAAAGTGAGATCTGACAATTACCTCGGTGCCCTCGGCGATACCTGCCGGTATCCTCGTCTGATTTTTACCCTTTAACGTGGCTGGCAGGCCAGTGGATCCGCGAGAGAGCCGTCCAGCGATTGTCTAAGCGTTCTCGGCGAAACTGGCTGACACGCCCCGTACGGTTCTCCTTCACCTCGGTCGCTCCCGTCTACGGGATTGCCTCCCCGTCCCCATCGTCGGCCCAGAACTCGGAGTCCCGGCAAATTATAAATATTGCTGTAATTTCGACCCTGGAGTAGATTGAGATATGTACCCCAGCCAGGATCGCTTCCTTACAAAATCGAAAGATAACCTACGAAAAAAGTGAAGAGGCATTAGTTTTTTCAGCTATACAAATTGTAACCACAGACGGAAGGCCATTTTTGCTTTTGGAAAGCGAAGGGTTCCGCAAAATTTGGGATGCGCCCTCAATCTAGTCCTAAAACGTCACGTAATGTAATGAATTATGTGAAAATTGGAGAGCAGTCTATCAAAGACAACATAAAGTCTTACAAAGGGAAAACTAATATCACTTAAAATATATGTTGCCACTAGAATGGACAAAGCAATTCTAGGTGTAAATTTACAAATAATACACTCAACACTGTGAAAAAGTGAGATCGTCGTAAAGACTTTAAGGATGATATAGCTACTACCTTCGCATACCGGGCTATACATCAAAGAACAAATTATGGAGACCCTACAAGATTACGGCATAGAGCTTGGTAAAGTCTTCAGGTAAGAATTTAATACTGACATCGAACTGAAATTATCTTCACGTCACAGAAAAAAAAATTGTACGTATAGCATTACATACGATAATGGGAGAAACATGATAAAAGCCATTGACATTTTAAATTATGATGCTACGGAAGAATCCCTTTGGACGACGATAAGAACGGAGACGGTTTAATGGAAAAGCTTGATTCCATAGAACTGGCAAATATTCACCTCGTGCGGTGTGCTGCACACACGCTTTAATTATGCGGTTTTGCCGTTAAAAAACAGATCGAAATCAACAACAAGATTAATAGTTGCCATAAAGTGTGCAAAGCGCTGCGTACAGGATATAATTACATATACGTAAGTAAAGAAGCTAAGAACTATTTGAATTGAGCAGGCGTATCTTAATCGAGCACAAAAAAAACCTACCTTCACTAGACGTTGTCACTAGATGGAATTCCACTCACATAGATTAGGTTAGGTTAACCCGGACGGCCCTCAGCGGGCGCCACATAGGCCAATATGGCCCTTAGTTATCCGGATAGAATTGCTATGCTATTTTAAAGTCCTCGAGATCCAAAGTGTTTTTCACAGTAGTTGCTGTGGCGAACTGAAGTGCGAAAAAGTCCAATTTATATGACAAAAATACGAAATATGACAATACAAGAATGTAAGTTGCTCGAAAATAAAGAATTGTTAGCTGCCATTTTTTTTTTTTTTTTGTTTGGCGGAAATCCTCTAGCTGAACCCTCCACGAGGGTGCCGGCTGGGCAATGGACACTGCATTACCCCGGACAAGGGTAATGCACTGTCGCTTGCTCTGTCCGGGGTAATGCAGTGTCTAGCTAAGGCTATGGTCCGGCGTCTTCCCGATTCAAAGTCGGGGGAACCGAACCAGGGCCATGGCTAGAGGTGCCTGGCGGTCAGGCCTAAAACGCTAGGGGGTGGTCCCCCCGAAAAATATTAACCAGTATGGACCCTCGGGCCAACTATGGAGTCGAAGAAGGAGCAAACACGGGTTGGGATGTCAACCCAAACGTCGGTGGAAAGCGTGACTGCTACCACCGGCGGGCACGGGGAGGAGCAGTCCTCTCTGCGTGTCGCCAGCGGTCACACCTCAGACTTGGCGGGAGCAGGCCAGGTCAGTTGTAAAGCTACTGCCACAACAACAACAACAAAAACAACTCACTCCGTAGCCTGCAAGTTGAGCCGCACAGATGCCGTAGTCGATACAGACACGGATCTGGAGAGCGTGCTCTCTCTAAGCAGGACGGATGAAGAGAGCCTTCTCCGCTCGCCGGAACCAGGCACCAGCTCCCTGCGTAGGGAAGGGCCGAAGCGTTCCAAGGAGGGATGAAGGCCAAAGCGCAATACAAAGCGGCCCTCAACATCAAAAGCCGGCTGCAAGGTAAAGCAGACATCTCCCAGGAGGAGAAGGTCAAGCTAGCCTGGGCCGAGCAGAGAGTAGAGGAGGGTCGGCTACATTATGCTCAGATGCCACAGATGAGGGCGTCGAATGGCGAATATGCCAATAAGGTGGAGGAGATGATGGCCACCAAGAGGCAACGCTCGACTGAGAGTGCCATTAAGGACACTCCAGCGAGCAAGCGGCAACGCGGGCCCAAGAGTGCAGCCCCTCCACCGAAAGCGGCCAAGAAGCCAACGAAGCCGAAAGCGAAGGTCAGCGATGTGACCAAACGACATCTGATCGTGGCACTCATCGACCGCAGCGAGGAAAACGGCAAGATGTCAGCGGCACAGTGGAAGCTGGTGCACGCGCGTCTCGTCGACGCACTTTTTGCACAGATGGAGGAAGACCCCGCGGCCCCAATGCCCACGTTCGATGGTGCTGGGTGGCTAAATGGGGTTAAGATCCTGAAGTGCAATGACGATCAACCCTAAGGTGGCTGACGCGTACGGTCTGCCAACTGGAGGCGATAATGGGAGGGGCCAAGCTGGAGGTTGTGGACCGGGAGCTTATCCCGTCAAGCCTAAGGCGAAGGTACTCTTCCCCATCACAATCCAGGGGGACCGAGCGCTGAAGCTCCTTCAGCGGCAAAACGCGGACGTGCCAACGGCCGATTGGAGGATCCTATACATTGGTAGCCCACTACCCAACGAGGGGGGCCAATGTGCGATCCTCCAAATAAACAAGGAAGCAGAGGATCTGCTATACCCCAAGTTCGGGAAGATGGCGTGGGGCATGGGTAGCGTCTACCTGCGCCTCAAAAAGCGCCACCCTGAGGACAAGGACGCGCATACCCTGCAGGCTGGCGAGGTGGAAAAGGACTTAGGTCTCGAGTCCATCGTGGAGGCCGCCCAGGGTCTTGCGCTTGAAGACGAAGAAGTGGAAGACGGTGACCTGACGCTGGTAGTCAACCCGTCAGGTGCAAGTGAGCCAGCCATCCATGTTGAGTGTGCTGCAGCTCAACTTGCATAAAAAGCAAGGTAGCGTCGGCGGAGCTCCTCATCGCCATGGAGCAATGGCTCGCCGACATAGCTCTAGTCCAGGAGCCCTGGATTGCGACAGGCAATTCAGTGGCCGGACTAAAGTCCTCAAATCATAATCTGTTCTACTCAACATCGGTAAGCAGGAACAGAACCGTCGTACTCGTACGAAAGGGAATCCATGCTTACCTTATGTCTCATTACAGCACGGATGACCTGACGGTTGTGATGCTGGAAAGTGAGGAAAAGCGCCTTCTGGTGGCTTCCTGCTACATGGCTCACGACAGACCCGCACCACCCGACGAACTCAGGAGCCTGGTGACAGAAGCCGGCACCAAAACTATCAACTCGTCATCGGGACGGACGCCAATGCCCACCACAATGTGTGGGGAAGCACCGACATCAATGACAGAGGTGAGTCACTCTTAGACTTTATACTAGCAACTAATCTATATATAGCAAACGTTGGGGAGGAGCACACCTTCGTAGGTCCGACCTCATCCAACGTGCTAGACCTAACACTTGCAACGGGAAACAGTACTACGGTATCTAGCTGGAGGGTCCTCGAAAGACCATCCTTCTCAGACCATAAGTACATTCAGTTCAAGTGCGAATTCAAACACCCTTCGAAGATAACAGTCTATAGAAACCCCCGGAACACAAACTGGGCAAAGTTTAAAAAGACAGTTACTTCGAAGCTCCGGGCTCAGTGAAATCCGCGGAGGATATAGAGAAGTCCCTAAAGACCCTATCCAACGAGTTACTGAACGCCTACCATGCATCGTGCAAACCCTCGAGAACGAAGAGGAGGTCCAAGCCACTCTGGTGGAACCGAGATCTCTCTCTCCAAAGGAACAACCTCAAGGAATTCTTCAAGATCGCCAAACAAGCGAACGAAGAGATTGTCAATGAGGAATATAAAATCCTACTTAGGAGCTACAAGAAGGAAATACGTAAGGCACAAAGGAACTCGTGGAGAAACTTCTGCTCCAACATCGAGAAAGTGCCCGAAACCGCTAGGCTTCGGAAGCTACTTTCAAAGCAGCCCACAGTACAGAGCCAACTAAAACTAGACAACGGACAATGGACAGAGGGCAGTAAAGAAGCCCTAACAGCACTAATGGAGGCGCACTTCCCTGGATGCACCGAGGTCACTGACGTGCAAGGAGCATCAGGACCTAGCAACCGAGGAACATCACCCTCCAATAGGTCTGTTAACCACTAAGAGAATTCACTGGGCCATAGACTCCTTCGCGGGCATAAAAGCACCAGGACTGGACGGGATATTTCCAGCCATGATGCAGTTGACCAAAGAGGTTATTACCCCGTGGCTCCTCGCAATATACTCAGCATGCCAAAGTACGGGCTATATCCCCATCCAATGGAGAACCTCGAGAGTTGTCTTCCTCCCTAAGGCAGGAAAGTGCAGCCACGTGAGTCCCAAGGATTACAGACCGATAAGCCTTACCTCCTTTATACTAAAAACACTAGAAAAGCTGTTGGATTTGCACATCAGGAATGAGGTAGAGGGACTGATGTCAACAAACCAACACGCCTACACTAAAGGGAAATCAGTGGAGACGGCACTACACTCGCTAGTAGCCACCATCGAGAGCGCCCTTCACAACAAAAAGTATGCTTTGGGAGCATTTGTGGACATCTCAGGAGCATTCAACAACGTGGCCACAACCGCAATAACAAGTCGCCTAGAAGCGAATAACATACACCCTGCAATCAACGTCTGGATCAAAACCTCCTAAGTTGTAGACGGGTGCAATCGGAGTGGGGCACTGCTTCCATGGTAAAGGGGGCACACAGAGGCACACCTCAGGGTGGAGTCCTGTCGCCACTACTGTGGAATCTGGTGGTCGACGACCTCATCAAGAGATTTGAAAGGAAGGCCCCAAAGATAACAGCTTATGCAGACGACATAAGCATACTTATTACGGGTGTATGTCCATCGACCCTCAGCTCCTTAATGGAACGTACACTCAGGGAGATACGTGAGTGGGCGGAAGAGGTAGGACTCAGTATCAACGCGGACAAGACGGACCTCATCCTCTTTACCAAGAGGTACAAGGTACCGATATGGACCCCCCCGAAAATTGACCAAACTAGGCTGACTCCAAAATCACAGGTGAAATACCTAGGCACAGTACTGGACAGCAAGCTGGCATGGAGGTCCAATGTAGTGGAAAGGGTGAAGAAGGCTACCATTGCGCTTTATGCATCCAAGAAGATGCTCAGCAGCACATGGGGCCTGTCACCTGCTCTAATGCACTGGATCTACATCTCGGTGGTGCGACCAACTCTGCTGTATGGAGCCTTAGTGTGGTGGCAGGCTACCGAAAAAGAAGACATACCATAAGCTTATGGAAAAAGACTCAGCGACAGGCTCTGCTCTGTATTACAGGGGCGCTGAGGTCAACCCCAACAAAAGCACTCGAAACTGTACTCGGAATCGACCCCTGGACATTCACGCTCGCCTGATTGCGGGAAAGGCAGCACAACGCCTCTTAGCATCAGGAAATCTATCGCCACAAGGATACGGGCATAGTTCAATCGGCAGGAAATGACCAGATCAACTGATTACATGACCCCCAAACTTGCCTTGACGTCAAAACAACCACATCTTTGGGACCTGAAGACTGGAAAATTGGAAGGGACCAAACTGAGCACCCTCAATATATACACAGACGGCTCCAAGATGGACGGAGGAGTAGGAGCGGGCCTATACTGTACAGACCCTGAGATAAGGCTGTCGTATAAGCTACCGGACCAATGCAGCATATTCCAGGCAGAAGTTTTTGCCATCGGGAAAGCAGCGGAGGTCGCTCTCCTCACAGAACGAGCACACGATGCGGTCAACCTATTCGTCGACAGCCAAGCGGCGATAAGATCCATGCAGTCGTCCGCGGTCAGTTCCAGAAGTGTCTTGGCGAGCAGGGAGGCATTAGACATCCTAAGCACGACAAAGACAGTGCGGATCTATTGGGTTCCCAGCCACCAGGGCATCGAAGGAAACGAAGCGGCGGACGTACTAGCTAAGGAAGGCGTCGGGCTGGAGAATAGGAGAACCGAGAACGTGCCTGTCTCCCTCAGAACGCTGCAAGGCGATCTAGAGAAGCAGGCTAGAACACAGACTGATAGCAGGTGGAGGAGTACCACCACCTGCAGAACCTCGAAGATAATGTGCAAGGAGCGCAACGAGAAACTTAGCCACTACCTACTGCACCTACCACGAAAGGACTGTAGATTGCTAGTGGGAATACTTACAGGTCACTGTCTGGCTGCTGCACATGCAGCAAAGCTAGGCATCACCAACAGAGACAGTTGTAGGAAATGTGATGAACCTGGGGCTATCGAAACCCTGGAACATCTCATCTGCAACTGTCCGGCTCTCTCAAGGGCAAGGAGGAGATACCTGGGCGCCCCAGTGCTGGCTTCACTGGAAGATGCCTCCAAAAGGACGCCACAGGAACTGCTGGCCTATGCTAAAACACCTCGATTCTCGGGGACTTTAAAACCACATAAACACTCCCGCGACGGTTCATACACCCCCCCATCCGGATAACTAAGGGCCATATTGGCCTATGCGTGGCCCCGCTGAGGGCCGTCCGGGTTAACCTAACCTAGCTGCAATTTACATGGATCCATGCGTAAACATAATATTAACTGACCAACAAGAATTTTTGGCCGAACAAAATTTTACAAAAATAGTACACCATATTTTTGAATTAAAGCAAGTAAGGCAATCAAATTTAAGTGTGGTGGAAGTGCTAGTCCAGTTCATTGATATTTATTGTCAGTAGTTTTGTGTAATTGTTTTTAACAAATAAATTTGTTCTTGTCAAAGACTCACAAATGTATTAAAGTCAAAAATATAAAAACTAATTTTCCTTATATTTTTTAGGTCTATGCAACAAAAAAAAATATGACAACATATAAGGTGAATATCAATGATCTTGAAAAAGAATCATCACCAGTGATACTTGTTGCGTGACCTTCCTTCTATGGCGGCGATGATTTGTTTATTATGTAATTATGAAGTCTAGTGTAAGTTAGGCTAGGGCAAAGCGGGAGCGCAATAAAGCTCGCTCTCTCGCTCTTGGCGAATTCGCCCCTTTGCCACCATAGGTTAGCTAGAGTAAGAGATTTGAATTGTGAAGAAAATAGAGTTGTTCGCTAATATCGAAGGAGATCGAGCGTATTCATTTTCGCCCCGCCAAATAAATAATTAAATTACAGCCACCCAAAGTTTTCGGTTATTTTCATTAAGAAAAACTCTTCTAATTTAGTTAATTATAGGCAAAAACAATAGGTGACAGTGACACAAGAAATTGCAGTATGTATATGCAAACATAATCGTTGCCCGCGTCGTGGTGTGTGTGTCCAACCAATCAATTTGCATAATATCATCGCGTCGGTCGCGCCAATAATAATTTTTGTGCAAATTTCTGCTACCGCCGAGGAATGCCCTGCGATAAAGCCAGGAAAGTAGCAGTTGGATTCAAAGATCCAAAAGAGGAATCAGAGGTATATGTGCAGAAAATTGAAGGCTGAGCAAATTACATTCAGATCTCTCTTTGAAGTGTCTTGTGCTGAAAACATTGCACATCGCCTTCAATTCTAGGCACAGACGTATGATATACATATAGTAGAGCTTGATTGCATGCATTTTATTAGTAATTGCATATAAATATAACTAAACACACATAAATACATACATATCGACACATACAGACTTATGTGAACCGCTTTTTGGACGCAACAGTTATATGTACATACATCTATCGTTTACTGCAATCACTGTCGCCCTTCCCCTTTATTTTGTTCTGCCTTTCTCGTCGTTAGAACCTCACCAGAAAGTTTGTTCGTTCGTTCACCCAAGCCACGGCGTATAGAAAGTATCCACACATACATACAAGCAGCAGCACCGGTGCATTATTTCGTTTTCGCTTCTCCACTGCTGCTTGCGTTGTATTTGTTGGGAGAATTTTCGTTGCCGCTCTTGATCTTAACGGTGCGCCAAGTGACGCGCTACCCTGTATCTAACGGGTATATTCTTTTCGGCTGTTACTTGTCAAGTGACGCGCTACCCTGTATCTAAAGGGGTATATTGTTTTGGCTGTTACTTGCCTAGTGACGCGATACCCTACATTCTAAGGGTATATTGTTTTCGAACGTTACTTGCAACTACTCTTTTCCTTGATACCTCGTGCCTCGACATTCAATTAAAATTCGTTTTCGTTTGTAGTTCTCGTTCAAACATTTAAAAAACAAAAATAATAATAATAAATAAATAAATAGAAATAATATAGTGGTTTGCTGCGTAAAATCTACATACACAAATATTATGGCAGAAAACAGTAAATCCACTCTTGAAGACTTAAAGATTAAGCTCAAAAGTCTAGTAAAAAGCATTCGCCGCTTAGAGGATCGGTTAGATCAAGGGTCAATTCCTTTGCAATTACCGGAATTACAATGTAGATTAGATTGTTTGAATGCTTCAATTGAAAAGGCGAACCATTTGCAAGAGCAAGTCGAGGAGATAACAGGTGATGCATATGCAGCCGAGTTGGAAGAGCTGACGATTGTAACCAAGGGAAAGATAATGTCGCTTATCGCCGCCTTTGATGCAGCAAGCGAGACGAAGAAGACACTGCTTCAGCCCCAACTCATGCTAGACTTCCGAAATTGGCATTACCCAAATTTAGTGGTAAACACTCGGAGTTCAAAAATTTCATTAGCCTTTTCGAGAGACTAGTCCATAGCGACAATAGTATACCGGTGATCGAAAAATTGTATCATTTGATTTTGTGCCTCTCGAGTGAGCATTGGAAACAATAAAGGCGTTCCAAGCAACCGAGTCCGCATCGTCCGTAAAAAATCTAATCGATACTGTTTTTTTTACGGATCGTTACTGTCGATAGGAGACAATACAAAAATTTCGAATGCAATGCTTATTCATCTCGTTTTGAACAGAGTCAACCCAGAGTCGACTTTAAGGAAAATCTTGAATCGCCGATACCAGTATCTGTATCAGCAATATTGTAGCTATTGCAATTCAGGAGACCATCTAGTGTCAAATTGCCCTCCATTTTCGCGTCTCTCGGTGATGCAAAGGTTTGAGTTTGCCAAGTCGGCATCCTTATGCATTAATTGTCTGCGAAAAGGCCACGCTGTTGTAAAATGCAAAGCCAAAATAAATGTCGAGTGTGCAGCCGCTCACATCATACATTATTGCATCGATACACAGTGTCGGCTAATAGTCTCGCGTTGCCACCACCCCAAGAGAGTCCTTCTCCTCCATCAAATCAGGATCAACCTTCCACGTCACATGTTCTGCATGCGACAGCGTTGGACAGGGTAATTCTGGCTACGTCGATTGTAAGCGTCCGAACTAAGAACGGTGAACACATTTTGGCCAGAGCTCTGCTCGACTCTGGATCACAAACAAATTTCATTACCGAGGACCTCGCTAATCGCTTACAGATCCGTAAAGAGGAGTCCTGTATTAACTTGCTTGGAATTGGTGAATCTAATTCTCAAGTAAAGGATAAAATACACACAGTGGTGAAGTCGCGAATAAATGGTAGTGAGTTCTCCTTTGATTTTTGGATCCTGAAATCAATTTCAGGTTATCACCCTGACCAGTCAGTGAATGTGACTGACTGGCGAATCCCAGAGAACCTACCACTGGCAGACCCTTATTTCTACAAGCCACAAAGAATAGATATGCTAATTGGAGCAGAACCATTCTTTGAATTATTAGCTATTGGTCAAACTAAACAAGGTCCTGACTTTCCAACTCTTTAGAAAACCCTTCTTGGTTGGGTTGTCGGGAAAATATGTTTCAGGAGTTCTGCTCCTCAAATTACAAACAGTTTGAGTTGCAGTGAAGAGTTGCTAGTATCCATCGATAGGACCTTGAAAAGTTTTTGGTCACTGGAAGAAATGCCATCTACCAAGAAAATTGCCACACCTGAGCACAAGCTATGTGAAGAACACTATCGTAAGATGACTCAGATACTCATTAGGTCGGTTCGAAGTAAGGCTCCCGTTTAAATCAGATCCAAATTGTTTAGGCAACTCCTTTGAGGGTTGCTAAACGGCGGTTTTGTCGCTTGAAAGACGATTGCATCGTGACCCTGAGTTGAAAAATGTTGAAAATGTGCTTGGAATTCATGGAAGAGTACCTCTCCTTAGGTCATATGTCTCCTACTGACAATACGATTCCTTCTACTCCACACTACGTAATCCCTCATCAGTGTGTTCTGAGGCCCCAAAGTACGTCTACCAAGCTCCGAGTCGTGTTCGATGCTTCGTCCAAGACGTCCTCACAGGTGGCCTTGAATGATATTCTGATGGTGGGACCTACCATTCAAGGGGAATTATACTCGACACTGCT
Source organism: Drosophila lowei (assembly GCA_008121275.1). NCBI lineage: Eukaryota > Metazoa > Arthropoda > Insecta > Diptera > Drosophilidae > Drosophila > Drosophila lowei. Next base: position 2,023,276 of record CM017778.1, read on the forward strand.
CCGTTTCCGTCTGCACAGGTTTTGCCCTGACTGCTGATGTTAAAAAGATGTATCGCCAAGTGATGGTGAACGAAGCGGATCGGCAGTTTCAGCTCATAGTGTGGAGAAGAGACCCTTCTGAATCCTTGAGATTATACAAGCTCAACACTGTAACCTATGGAACTGAACCAGCCCCATTCTTAGCTATCCGGTGTTTGAAAAGGTTGAGTGAGTCTGCGAAGCTCTCATTCCCCTAGAGCTGCTAACGTTATTGGGTCCGACTTTTACGTCGATGACTTGTTGACTGGTGCTGCATGCGTAGAGGAGCTAAGGGCAATCAAGTCCGAAGTGTCTCAGGTTCTTCAGACCGCAGGGTTTGAGTTGACTAAGCGGTTTTCAAACTCACCCGAGGTCACCGCATCTGAGAGCACAGCCAAACCCATAACTATCTCGGATTCAGAGTCGACAAAGGCGTTAGGAATCTCATGGTTACCTACTGACGATGCCTTTAAGTTCAAAATTGACAATTCAGTTATGGGTCTCGAGCGACAAAACGGAACATACTATCGGTGACATCAAAGTTGTTTGACCACCTTGGTTTGTTAAAGTCCTATCGTCATAAAAGTCCAGATCCTATTGCAGGAGCTTTGGCTTAACAAACTAGATTAGGATGAGTCGATCCCACTGCATTTGGAAACAGCGTGGAATAGGTTGAAAAATACACTATCTCAATTGGAAGACATATCCATATCTCGGTTTGTGTATTCCGATCCGATGTCACCGGTTCAAATACATGCCTTTGCTGACGCCTCCATGAGAGCCTATGGAGCGTACGTCTATATACGTAGCAGAACTGCAGAAGGTTTAAAACACATCGTTGTTGACTTCAAAACCCAAAGTAGCGCCGCTCAAGACCAAAACGCTCCCAAGGCTTGAGTTATGTGCCGCTCACATTCTCGCAGATCTCTGTCACAGAATCAAGCCCCTATTAAACGTGCCCATTGAACGAGTCGTTTATTGGTCGGATTCAGAGGTAACTCTTCATTGGATCCGGTCTCATCCATCGTCGTTGTCGACTTTCGTTTCGAATAGAGTGGCTGAGATTCAAGAGTGGTCAGATAATGCTACGTGGCGGCATGTACCCACGAAACAGAACCCAGCAGATATTGTCTCAAGAGGTTGTGACGTCGACGAAATCGTTCAGTCAATTTGGTTCGAAGGGCCATCATTTCTGAAAGAGGAAGAAGAAAACTGGCCCAAGAACGCTCATTTCGAACACTCCGATGATCTTCAGCTGGAAAGAGGAAGACTGCGGTCGGGCTGACCGCTGCTGTGCGAAGTTCGGAGCTGTTAGATGTCATCGAGGATTCTCGTCACACCTCAAACTGCTTAGAGTGTTCGTGTATGTGTTCCGCTTTATAAGAAAATGTAAAGACCCAAGCCTAAATTTCGAAAAAACTGTCTCACCGACCGAATACAATGAAGCCTTTTATAAAATTGTCGAAATCGTCCAGCATCACGAGTATCAAGGAGAAATCGAAATGGTTAGGAAAGGATCTACAATTGGTCCTAGTCTTCAGCGGTTGAAACCATTCATCCATGAAGACACAGGGACTTGTGTAACTTTTCGTTGTTGCGAGTGGGGGGGCGACTAGCCAAAGCTCCTATATCATAGGATGCCAAGTTTCCTCTGCTTTTGACTCGCAATTCGTGCGAAGCTATATTCGTCATCTGCACCATTCGAATTTTCATGTCGGCCCACGAGCACTTGTGAGCATCCTTCGACAGAGCGTTTGGATAGTGAACGCTCAGGAGGTCTGCCGTCGAACAGTTCGATCGTGAATGCGCTGTTTTAAATGCAAGCCTCGATTGCTGACGCAACTCATGGGGAATTTACCCGCAAATCGACTCCGTGCTCTCCGCCCATTTTCAATTTGCGGCGTTGATTTTTGTGAACCAGTGCACACGACATTAAAAATTCGCGGAAGGCCCCCATACAAGTCATACATTGCGCTTTTTGTTTGTTTTGCGTCCAAGGCGGTTCACCTAGAAATAGTTTCCGATCTAACCACTGACAGTTTTTTGTTGGCTTTCCAAAGATTCGTCGGGCGCCGAGGATATCCCCAAGTCGTCCATTGTGACAACGGGACGAACTTCGTCGGAGCGAGCCGCCACCTCAGCGCTCTGCGGATCAGGCTCAAGGAGCAAGGAGACGCAATTCGCGACTTCGCGTCAAAAACGGATGCGAATTTGCGTTCATACCGCCACGAGCTCCTCACATGGGAGGGCTATGGGAGGCAGGTGTAAAAACTGCCAAGAGCCTACTCCTACGGGCGGTAGGCAGCGCGCTCCTAACCGCCGAAGAGCTCGCCACAGTCCTCGTCGGCATCGAGGCCATAATGAACTCGAGGCCGCTGGGAGCCATCAGCCAGGATCAAGCGACGGCGAGGCCCTAACACCCGGGCACCTGCTGACAGGCGGGTCGCTCATCGCCCCCAGCACTGCGGACTCGGACCAGGAGAGTCTCAGTTGCTTGCGACGATGGCGACTTGTCTCGTCAGTCAGGCAAGCGTTTTGGCAGCGATGGTCCCGCGAATATGTCCTGGGGCTGCAAATTCAGGGGCAAATGGCACCAGCGGCAACCGAACCTCGAGGAAGGAGACCTCGTCATCGTGGCCGAGGACAATCTGCCGCCTCAGGAGTGGCTCGTGGGGAGGGTCATCGCCACGCACGCAGGAGTTATGTTATGGGTTTGGTCTGGGTCGTCGAAATGCGGTGACCTGGGTGGTTTGAAAACCGGCCATACACAAGTTGGCGCCGCTCCCACCCGATGCAGGTCTTCAACGGGGCGTGACCTTCCATCTATGGCGGCGGATGAATTGCCCTTATTTCCTCTACGCATGCAGCACCAGTCAACAAGTTATCGACGGCAAAGTCGGACCCAATAAAATTAGCAGCTCTAGGGGAATTGTGAAGAAAATAGACTTGTTCGCCTTTTGAAGGACCGGATCGAGCTATTCATTTTCGGCCCGTCAAATAAATCCATAAATTACAGTGTTAAGCTTTCGGTTAATTTTAGAAAACAAGGATTCAGTGGAAGGGTCTCTTTTTCACACTATGAGCTGAAACCCAAATCCGTTTCGTTTTTCACCATCGCTGATGGCGATACATCTTTTTGAACATCAGCAGTCAGGGCAAACCTGTGGGACGGAAACGGAGCAGTGTCGGCGGGGCGAGTATAATTCCTCTATTTCAATGGTAGGTCCCACCATCAGAATATCATTTAAGGCCACCTGTGAGGACGTCTTGGACGAAGCATCGAACACGACTCGGGCTTGGTAGACGTACTTTGGGGGCCTCAGAACACACTGATGAGGGATTTCGTTGTGTGGAGCTCCCCGGAATCGTATTGTCAGTAGGAGACATATGACCTAAGGAGAGGTACTCTTCCATGAATTCCAAGTACATTTTCAACATTTTTCAACTCGGGTCACGATGCAATCGTCTTTCAAGCGACAAAACCGCCGTTCATAATTCATAATTAAGATCAATAACTAATAATCGCCGCCATGGATGGAAGGTGAGCGACCGCCTGTCAACGGGTGCCCGGGTGTTAGGGCCTCGCCGTCGCTTGATCCTGGCTGATGGCTCCCAGCGGGCTCGAGTTCATTATGGATGCCGACGAGGACTGTGGCGAGCTCTCTTCGGCGGTTAAAGCGCGCTGCCTACCGCCCCGTAAAATGGCTCTTAGCGTTTTACACCTGGCCCTCCATGAGGAGCTTCGTGGCGGTATGAACGCAAATTCGCATCCGTTTTTGACGCGAAGTCGCGAATTGCGTCTCCCCTGCGCCTTGAGCCTGATCCGCAGAGCGCTGAGATGGCGGCTCGCTCCGACGAAGTTCGTCCTGTTGTCGCAATGGACGACTTGGGGATATCCTCGGCGCCCGACGAACCTTTGGAAAGCCAACAAAACAGTCAGTGGTTAGATCGGAAACTACTTCTAGGTGAACCGCCTTGGACGCAAAACAAAACAAAAGCGCAATGTATGACTTGTATGGGGGCCTTCCGCGAATTTTCAATTTCATGTGCACTGGTCCACAAAATCAACGCCGCAAATTTGAAAATGGGCGGAACACGGAATCGATCTGCGGGTAAATTCCCCATGAGGTTGCGTCGGCAATCGCGGCTTGCATTTAAAACGCGCATACACGATCGAACTGTCTGACGGCAGACCTCCTGAGCGTTCACTATCAAACGCTCTGTCGAAGAGGATGCTCACAAGTGCTCGTGGGCCGACATGAAAATTCGAATGGTGCAGATGACAGCGAATATAGCTTCGCACAATTGCGAGCGCTTAGTCAAAAGCAAGAGGAAACTTGGCATCGTATGATATAGGGCTTTGGCTAGTCGCTACCCCTCAACAACGAAAAGTTGCACCAAGTCCCTGTGTGTCTTCATGGATGAATGGTTCGAAAGCTGAAGACTAGGACCAGTGTAGATCTTTCTAACCTTTTCGATTTCTCCTTGATACTCGTGATGCTGGACGATTTCGACAATTTTTATAAAAGGCTTCATTGTATTCGGTTGGTGAGACAGTTTTTTCGAAATTTAGGCTTGGTCTTTACATTTTTTTTATAAAGCGGAACACATACACGAACACTCTAAGCAGTTTGAGGTGTGACGAAATCCCTCGATGACATCTAACAGCTCCGAACTCCGCACAGCAGCGGTCAGCCCGACCACAGTCTTCCTCTTTTCAGCTGAAGATCATCGGGTGTTCGAAATGAGCGTTCTTGGGCCGGATTTTTCTTCTTCCTCTTTCAAATGATGGTCCTTCGAACCAAATTGACTGAACGATTTCGTCGACGTCACAACGTCTTGAGACAATATCTGCTGGGTTCTGTTTCGTGGGTACATGCCGCCACGTAGCATCATCTGACCCACTCTTGAATCTCAGCCCTCTTCGAAACGAAAGTCGACAACGACGATGGATGAGACCGGATCAATGAAGAGTTACCTCTGAATCCGACCAATAAACGACTCGTTCAATGGCCCACGTTTAATAGGGGCTTGATTCTGTGACAGAGATCTGCGAGAATGTGAGCGGCACATAACTCAAGCCTTGGGAGCCGTTGTTTGGTGTGAGCGGCGCTTTACTTTAGGTTTGAAGTCAACAACGGATCGACTTTAAACCTTCTGCAGTTCTGCCGTATGGAGCATTGCTCCATAGGCTCTCATGGAGGCGTCTGGCAAAGGCATGTATTTGAACCGGTGACATCGGATCGGAATACACAAACCGAGATATGGATATGTCTTCCAATTGAGATAGTGTATTTTTTCAACTTATTCCACGCTGTTTCCAAATGCGCGGGATCGACTCATCCCCAATCTAGTTTGTTAAATGAAAACCTGCAATGGGATCTTGCCTTTTATAACGATAGGACTTAATAAACCAAGGGGTCAAACAACTTTGATGTCACCGATGGTATGTTCCGTTTTGTCGCTCGGAGACCCCATAACTGAATTGTCAATTTTGAACCCAAAGGCATCGTCGGTAGGTAACCATGAGGATTCCTAACGCCTTTGTCGACTCTGAATCCGAGATTGTTATGGTTTTGGCTGTGCTCTCAGATGCGGTGATCTCGGGTGAGTTTGAAAACCACTTAGTCAACTCAAACCCTGCGGTCTGAAGAACCTGAGACACTTCGGACTTAGTGCCATGGCTCCTCTACGCATGCAGCACCAGTCAACAAGTCATCGACGTAAAGTCGGACCCAATAACATTAGCAGCTCTAGGGGAATGGGAAGGCTTCGCAGACTCATCAACCTTTTTCAAACCCGGATAGCTAAGAATGGGGCTGGTCAGTCCCGCAGGTTACAGTGTTGAGCTTGTATAATCTCAAGAATTCGAAGGGGTCTCTTCTCCACACTATTAGCTGAAGCGCCGATCCGCTGGATTTCATCACTTGGCGATACATCTTTTTAACATCAGCAGTCAGGGCAAACCTGTGCAGACGGAAGAGGGCAGTGTCGAGTATAATTCCTCTTGGATAGGTAAGGTCCTACCATCAGAATGTATCATTTAAGGCCACCTGTGAGGACGTCTTGGACAGAAGCATCGAACACGGACTCGGGTTGGTAGACGTACTTTGGGGCCTCAGAACACACTGATGAAGGGATTACGTAGTGTGGAGTAGAAGGAATCGTATTGTCAGTAGGACACATATGACCTAAGGAGAGGTACTCTCTTCCGAATTCAAAATACATTTTCTTCAACTCGGTCACGATGCAATCGTCTTTCAAGCGGAAAAACCGCCGTTTCGCAAGCCTCAAAGGAGTTGCCTAAACAATTTGGATCTGATTTAAACAGGGAGCCCTTGCTTCCGAACCGACCTGATGATAGTACCTGAGTCGTCTTGAGTGTTCTTCACAGCTTGTGCTCAGGTGTGGCAATTTTCTTGGTAGATGGCATTTCTTCCAGTGACCAAAACTTTTCAAGGTCCTATCGATGGATACTAGCTCTCTTCCTGCAACTCAAACTGTTTGTAATTTGAGGGAGCAGAACTCCTGGAAACATATTTTCCCGACACAACCAACCAAGAAGGGTTTTCTGAAGGTTGGAAAGTCAAGGACCTTGTTTAATTTGACCAACAGCTAATAATTTCAAAGAACGATTCTGCTCCAATTGGCATATCTATTCGTTGTGGCTTGTAGAAATAAGGGTCTGCCAGTGGTAGGTTCTCTGGGATTCGCCAGTCAGTCACATTCACTGACTGGTCAGGGTGATAACCTGAAATTGATTTCAGGATCAAAAATCAAAGGAGACTCACTACCATTTTATTCGCGACTTCACCACTGTGTGTATTTTTTATCCTTTACTTGAGAATTAGATTCAAATTCAAGCAAGTTAATCAGGACTCCTCTCTACGGATCTGTAAGCGTTAGCGAGGTCCTCGGTAATGAAATTTGTTTGTGATCCAGAGTCGAGCAGAGCTCTGTGGGAATGTGTTCACCGCTCTTAGTTCGGACGCTTACGATCGACGTAGCCAAATTACCCCTGTCCAACGCTGTCGCATGCAAAACGTAGCGTGGAAGACGATTCTGATTTGATGGAGAGAAAAAGGACTCTGATGGGGTGACAGCATAGACTATTAGCCGACACTGTGTATCGATGCAATAATGTATGATGTGACGGCTGCACTCGACATTTATTGGCTTTTGCATTTTACAACAGCGTGGCCTTTTTCGCAACAATTAATGCATAGGGATGCCGACTTAGCAAAACTCAAACCTTTGCATCACCGAGAGAAAAAATGGAGGGCAATTTGACACTACATGGTCTCCTGAATTGCAGTAGCTACAAGTTTGCTGATTTCTACTGTTGGTGGAAGTGGAAGAACAAGCAAATGAACTGCGATTATGTTTGGCGGCGCTGACTTTGTCTTGCCTTGGCAGTCGATTCTTCAGCAGACAGATGCTGGTATCGACGATTCAAGATTTCTCAAAGTCGGACCAAAGCGGCAACTTCTCATAAGTAAAGCTGTTCATCCCACTTTTGTTTCGTCACTGGGTCGACTCTGTTTTAAAACGAGATGAATGGGCATTGCATTCGATTTTGTATCATCTCCGACAGTAACGATCCGTAAATCGACGAAACAGTATCGATTAGAGTTCTTAGGATGATGCAAGATTGATGCGATATTCTCGGCAGATTGAACAATGTGGAAATATTATTCGTGAAAATCAAATAATCGTTGTCATATACTCGTTTTAGGCCAGCCATGGCCTTTTCATATAGTTGCCTCGGTGACTTGGAACGCCTTTATTGTTCCTAATGCTTCATCAGAGAGGCACGAAATCAAATGATTAAATTTTTCGATCACCGGTATGCTGTTTGTCGCTATGGACTGGTCTCTCAAAAGGCTAATGAAATTTTTGAACTCCGAGTGTTTACCACTAAATTTGGGTAATGCCAATTTCGAGCATGAGTTGGGGCTGAAGAAGAAGACACTGGCTTCGTATCGCTTGCTGCATCAAAGGGCGGCGATAAGCGACATTATCTTTCCTTGGTGACAATCGTCAGCTCTTCAACTCGGCTGCATATGCATCATCACCTGTTATGTCCTCGATTTGCTCCTGCAAATGGTTAGCCTTTTCAATTGAAGCATTCAAACAATCTAATCTACATTGTAATTCCGGTAATTTACAAAGGAATCGACCCTTGATCTAATCGATCCTCTAAGCGGCGAATGCTTTTTACTCGACTTTTGAGCTTAATCTTTAAGTCTTCAAAGAATGGATTTACTGTTTTCTGCCATAATATTTGTGTATGAAGATTGTTCGGGCCAGCCGCCGAAGAATAATCGTAATATTAAGCATTATTATTGTATGAGCAGAGAGCCGCCTATGTTGTAAAACGTTGACTTTCTGCAGCTGCGCTCTCTCTCCCGCTAAAGGGGCTCTCTGCCGCCGCCACTTCGGCAATTACTTTGATCTGCTGCAGCCACTTCGGCAATCACTTTTGATCTAACGCCGTCGTCTATTTTTTAGTTCTATACTAACCCCTCTGCGCATTGGTTGCATATCGATCTCGCATAAATTTTATCTGGCCATAGCAAGCAATCGGCTTCCGCTAGGCCACCAAGATTATAAATTATAAATTTAAAGTTTAACTCAAGCTCTCTTTTTCATTTTGAAACAAATAGGTGCCAAAAAAGCTTGGCATCTCAAACATTGGTGACCCCGACGTGATATAAAACCATTGCTTAATCGCGTTCCGTTAAAACACTTATTAATTATACAATATTTTTGTTGTTGGGTAGTTTAACTACCAACAAATACATTTAGGTGCACGGTGAAAACAGTTTAAAGTGCAAATTCAGTGAAAGTGCGGCTGGAATAGTTATATACAAATTCCGGTGCTTTAAGCGTCGAATCTCTCATTCTCTGCGCAGCTGCAGCCGCGGTTCTTGACTTTTTCGTGTCTTGCATTCTCGCTCGCGTCTATACATCGTCGCTGAAGCGGTATTTCATTTTCCGTTGTTGTGTCGAATTGCACAACGGTTAACATGGACAACGATCCGAATACAGGCGCGGGCGGAAATATTGTGGTGGCTGATTCCAGACTGAGTCTGTATAAGCGTAAAAGTCAGTCATTATATGATCGATTGCACAGGCTTGGCGAATCCTTCGCGGGGAATAAAATCGATAAGTTGACCGCCGCGGAAGTCGAGGTGCGCCTTGATATGTTGGCAGAAATTCGAGAGGAATTCAATAAGGCCCATAATGAATTGGAGGCTCTCGATCAAAACGAGATTGGGAGTGAGCTGCGCGAAAACTTCGATACGCTTTTCATATCGTTGAAAGCTGAGTTGCTGGCTGCTGTTGAAGTAAGCCAGTCACACGCCGCTGCCCATTCTACGACTCTGCCAAACCATTCCGGAGATAGTACCATCATCATGGCTCACAGGCAGCGACTTCCTGAGCTGAAGGTGCCTAAGTTTTCTGGTGGATACGTCGAGTTTTCGGATTTTATGGCAATGTTCAAATCGGTGATTGAAGCGGATGCGGATCTCAGTGACATCGAGAAATTCCAGCACCTTCGCTCTTGCCTCGCTGATGCGGCTTTGGATTCAGGTTCGATCGTTGGAGCTCTCCAGTGCCAATTATCGTGCGGCTCTGGATATACTTAATAAACGCTTTAATAACAAAAGACTTGTTTCCAGGCACACATCAAGAAGATTCTTGGGCTAAAGAGGGTAGACTCGCCTTCTGCTAAAAGGCTTCGGAGTTTTCGGATGCAGTCAATTTACACATGCGAGCGTTGCAGACATTGGGAACTGCTGAGGAGATTTCAGGATTCATGGTCATCAACATGCTGCTGCAGGAAGTTGGATTCGAAGACGCAAACCAAATGGGAGGAGCACACATCGTCGGATGCTATACCTACCGCAGAGGAATTCTTCGAATTCTTGCAGCAACGCTGCCAGAAAATGGAGCGATTGGAATATGCTGCAGCGACACACGCTAGTAGCGATCAGGTGGGAAAAAACCATTCCTATACGCAGGTTAAAGAAAACGTTTGTAGCTTCCACTCTTCCGCCGACCCGTCTGTATGCGTCTTTTGCCACTCAGCGGGCCATGGAATATACTCGTGCAAGATATTCGGAAATCTCTCACCGTTGCTGCGCCACAAAGAAGTGAAGAAGCTTTCCCTATGCTTCAATTGCCTAAAACCGGGGCACCGGACCCGCGCATGCAATAGTGGAAAATGTCGAGTATGCGGCGGTAGGCATCATAGTTTGTTGCACTTCGATGGTATACAGCCCACAACACAAAGCTGCCCAGGTATTACTCCTCCGATCTGGCCGTTCAGCCGGACACTCTTTCCGTTGCTCAAAATTCTGCTAGCAGCTCGCCTCTACCTTCGTCTACCTCTCTTGCTGCCCAAGGTCTTCACTCTGATGTCGTGCTTCTGGCTGCAGCCGTGGTTCTCGTGAAGAATCGGTCTGGCGTTTTAGTTCCTTGTCGTGCCATCTTAGATTCAGGATCGCAGCTGCATCATCGTCACATCAGGTTCGCCCAGCAGCTACAGCTTAGGAGAACTCAATCGTCTGCACTTGTGTCTGGGCTGGGCGATACCAGCGTTTCTACTGAGGGATCCACCATAAGCATTTGTATGCATTCTCGCACCTCTGCTTACACAACTACGCTTACTGCTCTCATCGCACCCACGATTACCGATTCTCAACCAAATTATGACAGTAAATGTATCCGATTGGAGTATTCCATCTAACATTCAGCTCGCTGATCCTGCATTTTTCAATGCTCAACGGGTTGATCTCCTCATTGGTGCGAGCGTTTTTTCCTGATCTCACTCTGCGTAGAGGGCAAATCAAACTCACCGATGGACTGCCTCTTCTGCAGAAGACCCGGCTTGGGTGGATCGTATCTGGCGGTGGACAGAAGGTATCAAAGCTCGGCGCTTTTGGCCACACCTGCCTTTATGTCAGATTCGAAAGCTGAGATGGAAGCAAGGTTGGATAAAACTCTTCATGTTTTTGGGAAGTCGATATTCTTGATGTATGGAGGCTGGGTTGAATACCAAAGAATTTGTAAAATGTACGATTCGTAAAGACACCCGACAATTTCGTAAGCCCGCCTTTAGACACCGTCAGTTGGACATCGACGAGGCGCAATGCACCAACTGGCCATCGACAGGTGAGTCCTACCCTCTTGGCTCAGCTGCTCTGCGGCTGGGAAGTTTTACGTGGATGACCTTATTTCGGGCAGTAATTCGGTCGCACAGATTATTGGACAAGATGCAAACATCAACTGTCCCGTGGTAATTTTAGACTTAGGAAATGGTGCTCAGTCACCAGGAAGTACTTAGAGGGAACCCTGAAGATGACATGAAGAAGTTCTAAAAGTTTAATGATGGAAGCGACGCAGCCAAAACTCTCGGCTGGCGGTAGGACCCTGCCGGATCAGCTCCTTTGCCTTGTCCACGCTGGGCCACAACCTCGAAGCCATCAAAGCGGTCGGTTTTATCTCTACGGGCCGCGGTTCTACGACCCTCTTGGATTGATAAATCCAGTCATTGTCAGAGTGCAAATCTTCCTTCTAGCAACTTTGGACACCAATTTGGATTGGATAAGCCTAGATTTAATCGATGCACAAACTATATATGGACTTAAAAATGAATTTGTTAAGCTATTATAATTTACTGTAGGTCTTCGTTCTAAAAGTAAATTTAACGTATTCTGTGATGCCACATTTGGATCATAAATAAATAAGCATTAATTTGTAAGTAAACTTCGAATCCCAGTCTTTTTAACTTACTTTTGAAGTGTACTTTAAGTGAGTAATTTTATTTTTTATATAGACTATTTCGATTTCTTTATCTTAATTAACATTTTACCATTTAAAATGTTAAAAAAAATTCAGAATGTCGAAATCATAGAATTTTTCGAAAAATCAGTTTCTTTTCCGGTCCGTTACAGAGCTCAGTTCCGCCGATTAAGCACGAGAGCGACTTCGTTTTTGGCTTTTCGTCTCTTTTGCGCCTGCGTCGGCAGAACTCTCTTGCATGGCTCGCGTTTCATTTCCCCGCTTTGCATTTGTTACAATTCTACGCAAAGAGTGAGAATCGAGCCATCTTATCCATTAAAGGGAATGGTTTTATCCCATTATTATCAGTGTTCGGATAAGCAGCCGTTAATATCTCTTAAGTAACAACCTCTTAAGTTTTGTTCGCAAAGCGCTCATCCTAATCACGCTCCACAGTGCATACAAGCACGCCCAAATTTGCGAATTCTTACTTCTTATAAGCCACTGTTCGGCCCTACATCAGTCTAATTTGTCGTTCCTCTTCGAGCCGTCGGTCAACAGTTTCTTCTCGTCGCCCAAAACGCCTCTTCCCAATTCGACACATTCACGGCCAATTTGTCTATGGACAAAAACAATATCGAACAATAAACGCCAAATTGTTCCCTAAACAACGCTCAATTTTTCATCGATAAATCTGGACTCAGAGTTGCCGAAAAGCTCGGCAGCTTCCAACAATCCAGACAAGTGCGGTTTTAAATAAAAGGGACATTCCATTGTGCGGGTAGATATATAATGAAAGAAACCTCCATGCCGGAAATCGCGCCTTTTTGAAATTGTTAAAATGCTGTGTTCATATTAACTAATGTCTTCGCTGCATTTCAAAAGTGTGTCTTAATTCCTCAGGACTATGCTCTTACTTTTATGTTTCTTTATGGGAGACTAAGATATTCTAAGTTTGACAAAGATAATATAAGTCCATAAAAGTCACTGGATTCAATTTGTATTACCTTTTGTTGTTGGAGAAATCCGCACGAGCCCTCCGCTGATCTACATTGAGTATTCATTTGTTTCAAACTAACTTTTTTACAAATGGAGCTCGTTTTAATAATTTGACCACCGCTTTTTTTCTAATTTCGGACAAATGAATGAGTATTTTACTTCCAATACATACAGGCCAAGTCAAAATAGCACTGCTAGGTACAACCGTCTTTGGGGCCAGAACGAGACCACTGTCCAAAAGCTTTGTCTGCACAGACTGTATTTGAAGTAGCTTTAAATTTCTTCTCTCTGAAAAGGCGTTTGCTTACGCTCTCAGTTCTGGCGGTTCTTATTACTTTAGTGAATTTTGCGAAAAATATGCGAAATGTACCCGCTCGGATGCAGTTTCTGTGTAAGCTAGAGCAGGCACTTCTTGATTGCAATGAAGATCAGTGTTAAGTGTTCGTTGTTACAAGTTCAACAAAAAATTAAAGATTTAGACGTTTTGACTGCTGCTCATTTAAAGAAGGCCCATGAGCAAATGCTCAAAATGTTCCTGCAATGCTGAACTACAATCGTCTTATGGCTGGAAAAACGCGGAACTACAACAAATGTTTTGGAGATAAAGCGATGGTTCGAAGACGGGACGGACTTTTGCAAGCCGTCTGAAGTGGCGTAAAAAAGATCTCAAAATATCGGCAAGCATCAGTTCTGGTGAAGGATAAAAAAGATCCTAAATTGCGTTTGGCCACGAAAAGCTCCACTTTTCGATGGAAGCATGCAGCAAAACGAATGGTGTATACCAAACAGCACCTGAAATGGCCCTCGGAAAAATCAGGAGAGTCACTCGCTGTGGTTGATGAAAGTAAAATTATTTTGTTGGGGAAAAAGGGGTCTCGGGGGTAATGTTCGGGCCAACCAAATACTGAATACCACCCCAGGTTTAAGCATTAAACCATTAAACATGAGGGACAAAGCATCGTGTTGGATAAACGTGCTTTTCTTACTGTGCTGCGCTCTCCGCTAAAAGGATCAAGTCCCATAAGGATCTTTTATCTCTGTGTCCTTCGGCAATCACTAAAAACAGTAATGCTGCCTTTTTTTAGTTCTAAATGCCCTCTGCGCATGGGTTTCCAGAACAACGACCCAAAACTTACCAGCAAGGCTGCTCGGAAGTGGTTCGCGGACTTACTCAATTAATCTAATGGGATCTCTTTTCAGTCCCCAGATCAAATTCGTGCCAAAAAGCTTTGGGCTGATGTCAAACATTGATGTTTCCCCGACGTGATAGTAAAACCATTGCTTTGCGCGTTCGTTCGTATTCTTATGCAATATCCCCAAGTTGGTGGTTTAACAAATTTGGTGGGTGCGAAAATGAAAAACAGTTTGCAGCTGTTCTTTCAGCCAAAGTGGTCTACAATGTTATATACAAATTTAAAAACATTTTAAATAATATCATTCTCTGCAAATGTTTGCAGCCGCAGTTCTTTAAAAAAGTTTTTTTTTTTGTCGCTCAGTGCTTTTTTTTGTTGGTGCCGAAATTTCTGTTTAAATCCTTTTGTTTCCAAATATTTTCATTTGGGTTTGACAAATCCGAATACAATGCTCTGGGATACGTTAAAGCTTATTCCATATTATTCTTAACAACGTTCAAAGAATCATTATTTTAAACAAAATCCATCAATATTGGCACATCAGCCCCATGGTGCTATTTTTTTTCACCGCAGCTGTATATACATGCATTTTTTTTATTATTAGATGAACAAAATAAGAAACACAATGGGGACAGGCTCTCCTGGAAAACGACATAGGGAGTAGAGCTAAACAAAAACGATACTAGAATTCAAATCGTTGAAATTTGAGTTGCTGGTGCTGTTGAAGGTACCAAGATGAGCCCGTGAAAATTCTATACGCAAGGCCATTTAGGACGTTACAAATAGCATATTTAAAAATGTTCAAGAGCTAAAAAGTTGCCTAAGGCTCAGGTGGAAACAAGAACAAAGTTTAATGGTATTTTTCAAATAAAATAAATAAATGAATATCTAGCGGTATCGAGCAAATTACACCTAATTCTGTTTTGCCTCGCTTATTTTTTTTTGGATTCGGTTCGAAAATTTAAAATTTTAATTTTTTTATCGTGATTTTCTTCCATTTAATAAACCTTAAAATAACAAAGACTTGTTTTTCCAGGCACACATAAGTATTTTTGGGCTAAATTCTACACGCAACGTTTAGCTTTTGAATTTCGACGAATTTCTCGGATTACAGTCTCTCTTATCTGATTTACCGAACGGTACATGAATGCAATATGGAGATTTCCAGTACAATATTACAAAACATCTTCGTAGTTGCATTTTGCGTTTCTTAATATGCTTCTTATTCTCATTCGTACGGATGCTATGGCTGGACAAAAGAATTTTTCAGAACCTCGCGTAATTTGCCAGATCTGTGTTGATAGATTGGAATATTGCTACAGCTTATCTCGCTAGTAGTAATTGCTGATAAAAAAATGTTTTCTATGCGCGGGTTAAACAAAACGTTTGTAGCTTCCATCTCTTCCGCCGAAACGTCTGTGAAGTTTTTTGCCACTAATTTTAGTGCCAAATATCAGTAGATTATACAAGATATTCAGACAATCTATTACCAAATACACAAATATAAAACCCACACTACAAAAAACGTTGCTCGTTGTGGGGCACCAGAAAGACCACTGCCAAAGGCAACATGTTTATTTTGCGGCAATTTAGGCATCATAGTTTGAAAACTCCTCGATGGGTGGTTATAATGAATTGAAAACAAGGGTATTTTGATGTCAGTGCCCGGACAAC
Organism: Drosophila lowei; assembly: GCA_008121275.1. Taxonomy (NCBI): domain Eukaryota; kingdom Metazoa; phylum Arthropoda; class Insecta; order Diptera; family Drosophilidae; genus Drosophila; species Drosophila lowei. The sequence continues at coordinate 2,038,890 of CM017778.1, forward strand.
CGGACACGTCTTTCCGTTGCTCATTATTCTGCATATATTGCCAGAGCGATACCTTCGTCTACCTCAGCGCAATAAGTTAAAGGTCTTGGTTGATGTCAAAAATTGTTCGGCAAACCATTTTCATTTCGTGAAAAATTTTGTCTGGGGTTTTAAAGAAGTGTTTTGCCATCAGTTTCAGGATCAAAAAAAAGAGTTTTTCGTCACATCAAGTTTCGCCCATATGTGAAAAGCAGCGAGCCATGGATCGTCTGATCGTAATGTTTTGGGGATGCGTCCGTCTACCAGCGTTTCTAGCATGAATAAAACAAATATTTGGATGCATTCTCGCAAATATTAAAATATATTACAATACATATAACCCAAAATATGCATTAAAACAAACACTTTAAACACATCCATTTTTGGGTTCTGCTCATCTAACATTCAGCTTCTTCTGTCCTGCTTGATCAAAAAGTGTGCTGCTCCTCTAAGTGCGATGTATGTTTTTATGTGGCCCCCTTTTCCGTAGTGATACTTTAGTCAACTCGCCGATTATAATGTCTTTTCTGCAAATATTATGTAAGGATCGATATCTTACAATTGGTACAATAGTCTCAGCTCTCTTGGCCTTGCTCTGTTATCTCTACAAACTCTGTTACTCTCTGGCTGGATAAAAATCCCGTATGTTTTGCCAACGTTCTGATAATCATTATCGGTTGCTGGCTGTTAACACCAAAACAGACGGTGCTGACCAATTATTTCGTAGCCAAATTTCACGGTTGGATTCAAAAAACATTTAGTTCATAAGCTGCACCCAATATAAATACTGCACTGTTTATGGTGTCAAATTTATGTTAATGTATCAATAACGGTTCTATTTTCTGGTTTTCGAAAAAGGAGCGTTCCTTGTAAAAAGCCCTTTATCGAATTTCGGCGAGTTTTGAAAACGGAAAAATTTTGTCAAATCCCCGGCTGTGTTTCGTTTTAAAATAAATCATCTAAAGGAGTGAAATTAAAACGAAAGCCTGCCTGAAGAAGTTTTTGAAAAGGCTTTTGCTACATGACCTGGATATTCTCTAAGACAAAATGTTATGAAACAGGCCCTTTATTTTGCCTGCATTCCCCACATTTATTCGGTGAAAAAAGTATCCTCGAGTCTCACGGGGAAATTTTGTAAAATGTACCGCTTTATAAAATGTCTTTGATGCCGACAATTTATATCCATTATCCAATAATATGGAGTCGGGTTCATGACTTTGTGGACTGTATAATCTTTTGAATATTGAGCTTATTTATTTTTATTGATTATTTAATATTGGTGGTTATATTACGAAGTGTTTTTACATGTAAGTATATGAATGCGGCAGGGTTTCGATGATGCGGCGGTACAAACTATGCGTGCGGTTGGTTTTGAGTCAGATCTACAAACATCCACTCCACGAAAAGATTTTAGACTCAAAGGAATTGAAAGTCACCAGGCGATGCGACGGTCCAATGACAAACGGTACACATTTAATGATGGAAACGTGTGCAGCTCTCGGCTTTACCCTACGTGTGATGAACATTACAGCTATGTTTTGGACACAACCTCAAAACAGCTATGCGCGTAAAAATATCTTCTTAAGCGGTGCAATACAATCATGAGCGTATAAATAGGGTCATTGTAATATACTTGAACATTCCTTCACAACTTTGGAGGCTAATTTTCAACAATGGGTTATATTTTTTTCTTAAAAGCTCGCTTCAACTTTATTTCCCCCAACAAATCAGTTGCAGTCATGACAAAGGAGCCACTTTAGAGCATTGGTTCTTCGTTCTAATGTAGTAGGAAAAGTTAAGCGGATTCAACTGATGCCTCTATGAAAGCGTTTTTCTGAGTCGTGTTACAGGAATAAGTCTTTTGATACCGACGAGAAAATGTTGAATGGAAACGCCGCTAACTACAAAATGTTCTAAGCTGGAATCCAGCAGGATGACTCTATTTGTAGCAAAATTTTGCAGAATGTGCTCAAAGGCAAAAGAATATGCGCAGTATGTTCTACTCGGCAACCATGACACACAGCATTAAGCTGCAACGATTAATCACGCAATAGCCAAGCCCGAACATTTCCAGAGTTTTTATGGCAAATCAATTTGGTTCAATTCAACGTTGACGGCAGCCATGGGTTGAACCGGTTCGAAACAGGCGTTAAAACTAATCATCGAGAGGACAAATCATACATGATGCTTCTGCGCGTTAGTTTTTGTTCAGTCAGGACGTTTGATCGAACATGATTTTCGCAATAATCCAAACAACATCGAAACTTTGACTTCGCAAAGTTTGTGCACGAGCGCCACCCATGCCGTCGGGTTCGGATGCAAATTTGAATGCCATTTTCTTTGCGTGCAGCGCACTTTCGCCTGCATTAATTTTGTGTGGTGTTTTTGCATAAAATAGAAACCGTTTTATAATTCGGCAATGAATACAAAACTGTTCGACACATTCAGTTCAAGTTTTTACCTGTGACATAAGGAGATTCGTCGGAAAATGCTCGGGGAAAAGTCATGAAAGTAGTTCTAAAGTTCGAAAGGCTCAAAGCATCTATCTTTTAGATAGCTTTCCATTTATCCTGTTTCCAATGCAGAAGAAATAACGGCAATATCTCAATTCACCTAACCGTCATGTAATTACCCTTTGCGCTTCCGTTATTTAACAGAGACCATAAATCCATGCCAGATTTTTGCCTTGCTATCCAAATTAAACGGAATATTGGCCCATTGAATTATTAAAGCGGTGTCGAATTAATCAGCAAATTGAGATGCTTCAGGACTATAGGCCGCGCATGTGGTTTGAACTTTGGCAGGAGACTACCTAAGGAACGTTTGGGATCTCGAGCTTTTGAAGTCTGGGTAGATTACCATTGGACCTTTTTCCTGCCGATCAACAAGGCCTCCGATCAAGTGCTACATTAGCGTATTCATCTGCTTCGCTAAGGCTATACACATGGAGCTCGTAAAGTTGACCACCGCATCGTTTCTAGGCGCCAAAATTATTGCATATCCTTGTTAAGGGACCACAAAGCTACCCCTGCGCTAAAATTTCCTTTTTAAAAATACTTTTAAAAAATAATTTATTTATATTATATTAAATTTTATATATTATTAGGTGACCCGGCAAACGTTGCTTTGCCATGTACATTAGAGTGTCCCTTATATGGGGAAATTTTTTTCCGAATTCAATCACGCATACCCTCTTATTTTTTCCTTTTGCCTTAAATTATATGTGTTTTAAATATTATTTGAAAATTTTGTCATTAACCCATGCCGAATCCCACTTAAAGTTTTACATATGTGAAAGGCTTTTGAGATATTTTACTTAGTCACCGATTTTTACACATAAAATAAATTATAGGTAAAATTTTAATCAATGTACGCAATTCTAACATTTTATTGGGAATATTTTCTTTTTAAAGTCTCATTTTACAATCCGGGTACATTTTTCTTTTGCTCCTGAACGCAACGTAACAAAACTCTTTTTGTTCCTCATCCACTGTTAGACGGCCGTGAAAGTCTTGCATCAATTTCACAGCTCTTTCTGCTGTATCATTTACTGCCTTAAATAATGAAAGACTCTTCTTGCTTTTAAGTAAGATGGGTTACTGCTCCATGATGAAGGGCACAGACTCAAAAACTGTCATCAATTTTAAGGCGATCAAATGATGCCCTGCTTTTTATAGATTTAAAATCGTCCATGTGTTTGTCTAAAATGGAAAGTGTTCGGGCCAGCCGCCGAAGAATAACCGTAATATTAAGCATTATTATTGTATGAGCAGAGAGCCGCCTATGTTGTACAACGTTGACTTTCTGCAGAGCTGCTGCGCTCTCCCGCTAAAGGGGCTCTCTGCCGCCTCGGCAATTACTTTGATCTGCTGCCGCCACTTCGGCAATCATTTTGATCTAACGCCGTCGTCTATTTTAGTTCTATGCTAACCCTCTGCGCATTGGTTGCATATCGATCTCGCATAAATTTTATCTGGCCATAGCAAGCAATCGGCTTCCGCTAAGCCACCAAGATTAAAACGAATTATAAAGTTTAACCCAAACTCTCTTTTCATTTGAAACAAATAGGTGCCAAAAAGCTTGGCATCTCAAACATTGGTGACCCCCGACGTGATATAAAACCATTGCTTAATCGCGTTCCGTTAAAAACACTTTTAATTATACAATATTTTGTTGTTGGGTAGTTTAACTACCAACAAATACATTTGGGTGCACGTTGAAAAACAGTTTAAAGTGCAAATTCAGTGAAAGTGCGGCTGGAATAGTTATATACAAATTCCGGTACTTTAAGCGTCGAATCTCTCATTCTCTGCGCAGCTGCAGCCGCGGTTCTTGACTTTTCGTGTCTTGCATTCTCGCTCTCGCGTCTATACATCGTCGCTGAAGCGGTATTTCATTTTCCGTTGTTGTGTCGAATTGCACAACGGTTAAACATGGACAACGATCCGAATACAGGCGCGGGCGGAAATATTGTGGTGGCTGATTCCAGACTGAGTCTGTATAAGCGTAAAGTCAGTCATTATATGATCGATTGCACAGGCTTGGCGAATCCTTCGCGGGGAATAAAATCGATAAGTTGACCGCCGCGGAAGTCGAGGTGCGCCTTGATATGTTGGCAGAAATTCGAGAGGAATTCAATAAGGCCCATAATGAATTGGAGGCTCTCGATCAAAACGAGATTGGGAGTGAGCTGCGCGAAAACTTCGATACGCTTTTCATATCGTTGAAAGCTGAGTTGCTGGCTGCTGTTGAAGTAAGCCAGTCACACGCCGCTGCCCATTCTACGACTCTGCCAAACCATTCCGGAGATAGTACCATCATCATGGCTCACAAGCAGCGACTTCCTGAGCTGAAGGTGCCTAAGTTTTCTGGTGGATACGTCGAGTTTTCGGATTTTATGGCAATGTTCAAATCGGTGATTGAAGCGGATGCGGATCTCAGTGACATCGAGAAATTCCAGCACCTTCGCTCTTGCCTCGCTGATGCGGCTTTGGAATCGGTTCGATCGTTGGAGCTCTCAGTGCCAATTATCGTGCGGCTCTGGATATACTTAATAAACGCTTTAATAACAAAAGACTTGTTTTCCAGGCACACATCAAGAAGATTCTTGGGCTAAAGAGGGTAGACTCGCCTTCTGCTAAAAGGCTTCGGGAGTTTTCGGATGCAGTCAATTTACACATGCGAGCGTTGCAGACATTGGGAACTGCTGAGGAGATTTCAGGATTCATGGTCATCAACATGCTGCTGCAGAAGTTGGATTCGAAGACGCAAACCAAATGGGAGGAGCACACATCGTCGGATGCTATACCTACCGCAGAGGAATTCTTCGAATTCTTGCAGCAACGCTGCCAGAAAATGGAGCGATTGGAATATGCTACAGCGACACACGCTAGTAGCGATCAGGTGGGAAAACCATTCCTATACGCAGGTTAAGAAAACGTTTGTAGCTTCCAACTCTTCCGCCGACCCGTCTGTATGCGTCTTTTGCCACTCAGATTCGGAAATCTCTCACCGTTGCTGCGCCACAAAGAAGTGAAGAAGCTTTCCCTATGCTTCAATTGCCTAAAACCGGGGCACCGGACCCGCGCATGCAATAGTGGAAAATGTCGAGTATGCGGCGGTAGGCATCATAGTTTGTTGCACTTCGATAGTATACAGCCCACAACACAAAGCTGCCCAGGTATTACTCCTCCCGATCTGGCCGTTCAACCGGACACTCTTTCCGTTGCTCAAAATTCTGCTAGCAGCTCGCCTCTACCTTCGTCTACCTCTCTTGCTGCCCAAGGTCTTCACTCTGATGTCGTGCTTCTGGCTACAGCCGTGGTTCTCGTGAAGAATCGGTCTGGCGTTTTAGTTCCTTGTCGTGCCATCTTAGATTCAGGATCGCAGCTGCATCTCGTCACATCCAGGTTCGCCCAGCAGCTTCAGCTTAGGAGAACTCAATCGTCTGCACTTGTGTCTGGGCTGGGCGATACCAGCGTTTCTACTGAGGGATCCACCATAAGCATTTGTATGCATTCTCGCACCTCTGCTTACACAACTACGCTTACTGCTCTCATCGCCCCCACGATTACCGATTCTCAACCAAGTATGACAGTAAATGTATCCGATTGGAGTATTCCATCTAACATTCAGCTCGCTGATCCTGCATTTTCAATCCTCAACGGGTTGATCTTCTCATTGGTGCGAGCGTTTTTTATGATCTCCTCTGCGTAGGGCAAATCAAACTCACCGATGGACTGCCTCTTCTGCAGAAGACCCGGCTTGGGTGGATCGTATCTGGCGGTGGACAGAAGGTATCAAGCTCGGCGCTTTTGGCCACGCACAATTGTCCAGATTCGAAAGCTGAGATGGAAGCAAGGTTGGATAAAACTCTTCGTATGTTTTGGGAAGTCGAGAATTGTGTGGAGGCTGGGTTGAATACCAAAGAAGAAGACGATTGTGAAGCACATTTCGTAAGCCACCTTTCACGGTTGCCATCCGGGGAGTATGCAGTTCGTCTGCCACTAAATAACAATACTGATCGTTTAGGAGAATCTTATGCTCAGGCTTATCGACGGTTCATCAGTCTGGAGCGAAAACTGGAGCGTAATCCTACACTCAAGGAGCGGTATTCCGCCTTTATGAGGGAGTACATTGATTTGCATCATATGCACCAAGTCAACCCTGATTCCCGTAGCCTCTGCAAATATTTCTTGCCTCATCACTGTGTCCTAAAGGAGGACAGTACGACGACAAAACTCCGTGTCGTTTTCGATGGATCCGCAGCTACATCAACTGGATATTCTCTAAATGATGTGATGATGACAGGCCCTGTTATTCAGCCTGCATTGTTTAACATATTGATTCGCTTTCGAACATATCCAGTCGCTCTCACTGGGGACATTTGTAAAATGTACCGCTGCGTACGAGTGTCTCCACCCGACAATTTGTATCAGTGCATCCTATGGCGAGATTCCATCGAGTCCGAGGTTCAAGTCTACACATTAGACACCGTCACATACGGGACGAGGGCTGCATCATTTTTAGCGGTCCGCGCAATGCACCAGCTGGCCATCGACGAGGGTGAGTCCTACCCTCTTGGCTCAGCTGCTCTGCGGCAGGAGTTTTACGTGGATGACCTTATTTCGGGCGGTAATTCGGTCGCACAGGCCATGGACAAGATGCACCAAACATCAGCTTTACTGTCCCGTGGTAATTTTAGACTTAGGAAATGGTGCTCCAGTCACCAGGAAGTACTTGAGGGAACCCTGAAGATGACATAGAGAAGTTCCTAAAGTTTAATGATGGAAGCGACATAGCCAAAACTCTCGGCTTAGCGTGGGACCCTGCTTCGGATCAGCTGCTTTTGCCTTGTCCGCACTGGACACAAACTCAAAGCCATCAATGCGGTCGGTTTTATCTACGATTGCGCGGTTCTACGACCCTCTTGGATTGATAAATCCAGTCATTGTCAGGTGCAAAATCTTCCTTCAGCAGCTTTGGAGAGAAAATTTGGATTGGGATGAAAGCCTACCCTCAGCGTTGCATTCAACTTGGATGGACTTGAGAAATAGTTTGGCAAGCATTTCTCGGATCTCATTTCCTCGCTTGGTTCTTCGTTCTAGTGTGGCTACAGAAGTTCACGGATTCTGTGATGCCAGCTTAGAAGCATATGGCGCTTGCGTGTATGTCGTGTCCAGGGAAGCCCAGTCTTCGAGCCACGTTTTGTGCTCAAAGTCGCGAGTGGCGCCGCTAAAGACTATATCGATTCCTAAGCTGGAATTAAGTGGAGCCCATTTGCTTGCGAAAATCATGCAGAATGTAAAGGACATGGGAATCTTTACAGGTCGGTTCTATTGCTGGTCGGATTCGTCAACAGCATTATCTTGGATTAGGGACGAGCCAGCTAAATTTCAAGTTTTCGTGGCAAATCGAGTGGCATCAATTCAGGAGTTGACGGCAGCCATGGAATGGCGCTATGTTCCCACATCTTTAAATCCTGCTGATATTCTCTCGAGAGGCTCGCTTCCCAGCCATCTTATCCAGTCAGAGCTATGGTTTCACGGCCCATCCTTTTGCTAGGCTCCAAGGATAAGTGGCCTGTATCTCCTGCTAACAACATAGCAACTTTGGAGCTTCGCAAGAGAGTATTGCTAATCACGTCTCCACATGCCGATCTCACGTCCGGATGCAAATTTGCGAATTCATTCTTTCGCATGCAGCGCACATTCGCCTACATGCATAAATTTATACATCGTCTTAGGCATCCAGGACTCACCGTTTCTGATATTCGGCAAGGAACGCATCTTCTAATTCGACACATTCAGATGGCAAATTTGTGGATGGACATAAAGGAGATTCGGCGCAATGGTCAAGTCATGAAATCCAGTTCTATTAGTTCGCTCAACCCGTTCATCGATCATTCTGGACTACTTAGAGTGGGAGGTCGTCTTGGCAACTCATCGCTAGGATTTGACGCTCAGCACCCGCTCATTCTGCCAAAGGGACATTCCATTACCTTTGCGCTGATAAGATATTATCACGAAAGAAACCTCCATGCCGGACCTCGCGCTTTGCTATCCAAAATTCGGCTGGAATATTGGCCCATTGGAGGTATTAAAGCAGTGTCACGGGTCGTCAGCAAGTGTGTGAGATGCTTCAGGACTAGGCCGCGCATGGTTGAGCACATCATGGGAGACCTACCTAAGGAACGTTTGGAAGGATCTCGAGCTTTTGAAGTCACTGGAGTAGATTACTGTGGACCTTTTTCTACCGATCAGAAATCCGCACGAGGCCTCCGATCAAGTGCTACATTAGCGTATTCATCTGCTTCACTTCTAAGGCTATACACATGGAGCTCGTAAAGGATTTGACCACCGCATCGTTTCTAGGCGCACTAAAGCGTTTTACTTCCACTTGAAGGAAGGCCAAGTCAAATTTGGTCGGACAATGCGACAAACTTCGTTGGGGCCAAGAACGAGCTTCTGGAGCTAAAGAAGCTTTGTCTGAGCGAACCGCATATGAAGGAGGTCCATGAATCCTGCTTGGCTGACTCGATCGACTGGCGCTTCATCCCACCACGCTCTCCGCATTTTGGCGGGTTGTGGGAAGCGGCCGTGAAGACCGCAAAATATCACCTGTACCGCTCAGTTGGACCATCTGTGCTTAGCTTCGACGAGCTGCGCACTCTGATCTGTCAGATCATTGCTCTCGCTTTCAGAAAATCCTGATGATTTAGACGTTTTGACTCCTGCTCATCTGCTTCTAGGCGGCCCCCATGAGCAAATCCTCGAGCCTGACCTAACGAAGCTGAACTACAATCGTCTGGATGGCTGGCAGCGGGTAACCCAACTACAACAAATATTTTGGAGCCGTTGGCGCGAAGAGTATCTCACTCTTTTGCAAGAGCGCGCGAAGTGGCGTACCTCCGCGCAAAACATCTGCAAGAACGATCTCGTTCTGGTGAAGGACGAAAATCTTCCTCCAATGCGTTGGCCACTGGCTAGAGTGGTCGATGTCGTTATGGGCAAGGACGGAGTGTGTCGCGTCGCTGACCTGAAGACATCCTCAGGAAACATCAGGAGGGCCGTCACTCGGCTATGTTTGCTGCCCCTTAAGGAATCTGTTGAGAGACTAGCTCCCAACGGGGAGTATGTTCGGGCCAGCCGCCGAAGAATAACCGTAATATTAAGCATTATTATTGTATGAGCAGAGAGCCGCCTATGTTGTACAACGTTGACTTTCTGCAGAGCTGCTGCGCTCTCCCGCTAAAGGGGCTCTCTGCCGCCGCCACTTCGGCAATTACTTTGATCTGCTGCCGCCACTTCGGCAATCATTTTGATCTACTCGTTATTTTAGTTCTATGCTAACCCTCTGCGCATTGGTTGCATATCGATCTCGCATAAATTTTATCTGGCCATAGCAAGCAATCGGCTTCCGCTAAGCCACCAAGATTAAAACGAATTATAAAGTTTAACCCAAACTCTCTTTTCATTTGAAACAAATAGGTGCCAAAAAGCTTGGCATCTCAAACAGAAAGAAAACAAAAAATTTCATATTTGAGTTAATACTAAAAGATTTTAATATTAATTACCAAAAAGTGTACCGTTAAGATCTTCCATCGATGTTAAATATCGTTTTTCTAAACTGGATCTATTTTTTTAGTCAAGTTCGTGACCATTCTTTCCTTTACATCAAAAGTAACGTCGTCACTGCGAGAATTGATATTTCATTGTAGATACCATAAATGATGACAAAATTTCTTCAAAGCTGCTTTTGATATAGCTTCATCAATACTTTCATATTCTTTCAATGATTTTAAAAGCATAAATCCTGATACGGTGCTTTCACAGCCGAGGAACTTTCGCCATGGTTTCACATAGGTAGATACTATGAATACTATGATACTATATACGACCTGTGTATATAGTCGATTTTTTACTGAGCTTGAGCTGAGGCTTAAAATTGCCATTTTAAAGGTTTAAATTGCTCGTGCCATCCATCGAGCTTGATGCATCGCGCCAGGAGGTCTTATTTTCTGTTCCCGTCCAATATCGCCACCTAGGAATATTATGGAGAGTTCAATCAATCCCGAAAGTCTCCTCGAAAATCTTTATCAAATTTTTTCTAACAATAAGCACGTGCCGTTAAACCGACCTGTGTTTGAAGCTGTTGTATCAAAACAAAGAATTTGTACGCAATCTTCAAGATTCCATTTGAGAACCGCATTCCAAACAGCTTGTGCTTCTTTACCTGTCGAATTTTGCAGATTGGCACTGCAATGAGTTGTTCTGTATTTTCAAATGCGATTACAATTGGAAGACGTTCTCCTACAGCTTCGACCATCTAGAGCTGGTAAACTTTATTCCAGTGCAGACTGACAACTTCTGGCGCGTTTCTTCCGACTTTCTGTACGAATTCGTTGAATGGTAGACTTGTTAATAATAAGCTCATCAAAATTGTAACCAAGTGCCTCTACAGTAGCTTGAAGAACGTAAACAGAGTCCCTTACACTAAGCTGGCACCTATCTAAGGCAGCCAAGATTCGGAGTGATGAAGTTTTGCTACCACGTCTTTTTTTTTTGAGGCTGACCACTTTCGGTTATCATGGAGTTAGAGCTTTCAGTTTCTTCCAAGCTTGACAGTAATCCCACAAAGTTAAATAGTAAAGTCTTTCGATCCCTTTTAAATGTCTCGAGTGCCAGGAAAAATTTTTTCTCGTCAATTAAAATTCGGATCGGTTTGTGCCTGACAGTCTAAAATCTAAAACGACCGCGTGTCCGAAACATTAATCAAAATTAAAGAAAATTCGAAGAAAACCCCGCCGTTCGTTCCGCTCCAAAATAAAAAAAGAACAAACAAAGAAGAAAGTTTAACGCCGGGCAGAGTTTTCCCATTATCAAATACACCTGCCCGTTTCCCACCCCACGATCGTTGGGTACGAAGCTCCCAAAAGGAAAAGAAAGGGAAAAGAAAAACCCCAAAACGGCAACTATTAAAGAAATTTCGGTTTATGAGTTTACCGTTCTTTTGTTTTCCCCTTTTTATCTTAGGGCTTCGGTCGTGACGGCCACCCGTTAAAGATCCGACCCTTTAGCCCAGCAGAATCTTTTCCCTCGTCATAAAAAATTTGGGTGGGGGTTTTGTGGGAGCATTACAGGGTCCGACATTTCAATTGAAATAAAAACCCGCCGGCGGCCGCTCCCTTAAGAAGCCCACAAAGGGAAAGGTTCCCGCCGGGAGAAGCCCCATGATTACCCTAGGATTGTTAACACGCATTTTTCCCGAACTCAAAAAAGGGGAAAGAGGGGAAAAGGAGGAACCCAGAAGGAAGCCCAAAAAATTATATTTTATAGCAAATACCGGTCGTTGGCCCTTCTTTTCCGCTTCCGTCTGTCCGCCACCGTCTGTCGCTTCTGCCGCCCTATTACGCCTGTCTAAAATAAAGAGTGGCAAGTTTTGTTAAGCCTTTGGAATGTCACTGTTCAATATATTTAAAACTCGCCCCGCCCACTTCCCCCCACAAAGGACAAAATCGTGGCACCACAATTTTAAAGTAAAGAAAATTAAAAACGAATCTAAAATGAATTTATTTTAGATTGGAATTGAATTGTGTATCAAAAGCCGGACAAAAAAAATTTCTTTTTCTCGCCCTGTTCTCTCTCCCTTCATCCGGCTTTGCTGCGCCATTAGCGCCTAGTCTCAAGACTATAAGAGCTAGAGCAACCAAATTTTTATCCAGATTCCTATAATTTCGCCCCCCCCTTCCGCCCCCCAAAGGCGAAAATCTGTGGCATCCACAGATCAAGAATTAACCGATGTGAGTTACTCTAAAAACTATTTGTAATTTTTACGCAGAACTCCTTTTGCCCTGCTCTTTCCCCCACCCCTTCCGCGCCTTCAACGAAAACTTGGCAACCAAATTTTAAGATAGGAGAAAATTAAAACCAAATCTAAATTCCAATTGCCGAATTTGCGAATCCGAATAAGATCGGATTATTATTATAGCCAAAGTAACAAACAATTTGATTTCCGCAGGCCCCGTGAAGTTCTGACATTTTCTGCCCTCGGACCACTTTTGTGTTAAATGAACCCATACTGATATAATCGGGTATAAATGAGATTGGGTAAAGCAATAAAGTTCCCCTCGTTTTTATATATTTTACTTGCGATAATTTCCTTTTTTTTATTCTCAACTCAAGAAAAGAAAAGAATTTTGATGCGAACAAGAAGAAAAGAAAAAGAAAACATAACCTAATATCACACCCTGCTATTACCGGGCCAGAGCCAACAGGGGCACTAATCATTTAATCCCACAGCCCTTCAAAACCGCAGCGAAAGGCGCCTTTCAGCGAGGGAGAACTGTACAATCCTACATGCATTCCAATTGTGAGTCATAATAATCTATGTTTTGCTGTTCCCTTTGTGCCCATCTTCCCGCTAGCCGAATCGACATGCGCATAAGAAAGCGCCAGAGCTCGGCATAGCCTTAGTCGTTGGTGTTGTTGCTTTAAACATTGGTACATTCCATGCAGTTGCCTACATGGAATAATTAAAAAACCACTAACCAACAAAAAAATTATTCTTTTATATTCTTGTTTGCATTCGACATTTTATTTTTTTATTTTTAGTCAATAATTTCCTTTGCCGTTATATTCTTTTTTCTATTCGTATCTATTAATTTTATTATTCACCCCCATTACTTTATAATCATCATCCATTGAACATCATTCCTCATCTAGTATTAATCATTATTCGTCATTTAGCCAATATTTAGGATAAGCCACATACTCTACACTCCTTTTACTAAGTTATATTATGAGTTACCTTGAAAATTAGATCAGAATCGCCAATTCGATGGATACAATTGCTAGATTAAAAAAATAAGCTATGGGCATTAATATGAATTCCTGCTAGAGCAATTACTTGGTGGGGTCATGCGTCGTTTGTGGAGAAATATGTACATACATGCATAGGTAGACCAGGTAGACGGGATCGCTATTCACATTTATTTCGGAATTTAGGATCTCTTTATTTTCTGTCTTTTCCTTTGTTCTTTTTTTCATTTTCTATCCGAATTGTTCATCGCACGCGAATCTCAATGGGTTTATATATTTAGGCGAGCGGATAGAGCAGCGGCTTCTTCCTTGAACCCATCCCATTTCCCGACTGACAAATGCCGGAAAAGCGGTGCCCCCTGCCGAAGCTCATTACCTTCCACCAGCTCACTACGTTGCACACTACAATGCAATTGCAGCCCGAGTCCAACTGTGCGCGAAATGGCATGAAAGTTCCAGCGCTGTTTTTGACGAGAACGACGACGGTGGCTAATAGAACAGGCTCAAACGGACGCTGGGAATATGAGCTTGCGGCGAGGAGACGAACAATGCAACCATGGCGGTATGATTTCGCTGCGGCTCAATTAAAGAAACAGTATGGAATGTCTCTGTTGGACGAAGGAAATGCAGAAGAGTGTGGTGCTTTGATTGGGCGGCAGGGACCTGATTTACAATCTTTACAACCTGATTTACCCTTTCGTAGGCAATTGACGCATAATAAGAGCCCTTTGCTTCCTTTGTGACGATCATTCGGCGATAGAGTTTTGAACCGTTGACAATTGGCAATCATATGGTTCGTGCCCTCACACAACACACAGGAAACGGGAGCGCAGGATGCTACAAGCGATTTTCGATGATGCGAACTTTTCCCTGACTTGCCAACCTGGTCTTGCCCTTGCATGGAGTGATGAATGCCTTCAAGGGTACGACATCTTTGTTCCAGAAAGGCAGATTATTTCTCCCAGGATGGAAGATCGTGATTCGACGACGCTGCTTCCCATTTAACTTGAGTCCGCCTGTCCAAATTCTTCCAGAGTGCGTGGACGATGATGCAATCAGCTACTTCCTCCTTAGTTGCCAGCGCATCCAACGCGCGAAGATGAGGTGGGGCGTCCGTAAACGCCCGCAGGAAACAACAGATGAGTCCCCACGCGCCAGCCCAAATATTTCTAATGTGTGCCTGTAGAATGAGACGTTTATTAGCAAATAGATTTTTGAGAATATCTAATGCGGTATTGTTTAGCCTCGCTCATCTCCAACGAACTAATGGTGTCCAACGCCGCTCCGCTCAAACAAGACCGCAAATGCTGTAACTTTCGATAGAAGTCAGCTCAGCTACACTATCAATCACAGCTGTGAACATGGAATAGAAGCTTGTCCACTCTGTATAGGCTCCGCTGAACGGGCAGCTGCAGCTGTGGAAGCGCGATCGATTGGCCACGTACATAATGGATTGGGATTCACTTGGGTTTATATGAAACGTGGAACAATGCGTAGACAGCGAACGATTGCCCAACTCACGCTGTAGAATGGTCCTCAATGATAGGATGGACGAGTCAAATTTTCCTGGTATTTCACTGGACATAGACTCAAAATCCACTTTCCAAACTGGTGTTGCCACAATAAAATTCGATTTCAGCTCCGTCAATGATTTCAACAATCCTCGCAAATCATATGCATCCATTTGGCACAGCTTTTCACGATCCATCTCAGTGCGTATGGACTCTTGCCCTTTCACTAGGTGGAGCATCGCCAACTGTCCCTGTATCACTATTATTGCCCATAGCCAACGATCCACCCTTCTATTTTTTTTTGCCCATGGTTTTGGCTATATATTGTTGACGCGGGGTGTATGAGTCGATCACAATTGAATAAAAATGATGCAACGCGAGAGTTCAGACGAGTTTTCAAACGTTTTGCGTTCACTTTTGCAGCACTTTTATTTGTGTATGTCCAAAATGTATGCGCCGGTAAAGCAACGAAGCGACGACCGAAAAGAACGACAGTTATGCACAAACGAACGACCGAGATGTTTTGCACTGTTTTGAGTTCGAATTCGGAGAGAGAGATATGGACAGCCAGCCACGAGAGCTGGTTGAAGTAAAAGTCGAAGGAGGAGGCGGAAAACTAGCGGACCACGCTTAGAACTCTATGCAGCCGGTCTTGACAGTGCACTGCGCAGCAACGAAACAGACGGCGAAAAGAAGCGAAAACGAATAGCAGGTCGCTAGAACTGCCACGGTCGGCCACAACGATCTTTTTCGCTACTTTTCGGCATATGTTACGTTAAACCTTCGAATTTGATTTAACGAACTGCATGAAACACCATTAAACACGACAAGTCCACGGCTATCCGTCGGGGTCACCAAAATGTTGGAAGCTGCCGAGCTTTTCGGCAACTCTGACTTGACATTTACAAATTAAAATTGCCCGTTGTTAAGGTTACAATTTGGCGTTTATTGTTCGATATTGTTTGTGTGTTTTTGTTAGAAGCCGTGGCCGGTTAGCTTTGGGAGTTAGGTGCTTTCGAAGAAAAGGACTGACCGACTGACTGACCGACGGGTCGAAGCAGTGGATTATAAGAAGTAGGAACGTTACATATTGTGTGCGTGTATGGAGAGCGTACATGGGATGAGTAATAATAGTAATAAAATACTATTTATCGAATATATAGAACATAATTAAGGTTTGTTTGTTATAGAGCCTCAGTGGTTCAACTCCAATGCGATGGTCCGGGAAACAAGTACGGGGATACAGGCCTTTCCGGCACTTCAATCATCCATATTCCGTTTTCCGCCGCCTTGCTGGCATCCTCGAGCTTATCAATTAAATGATCAACCCGATCGTAGCGCACTGGGTGTGAAGTCGACGCTTTACCTGTATGATTATAGCCCGACTTGGTCATAAGCAATTCACAGACCCCAATCGGAATTCGTATTGAGCCATCATTGGCTTTTTCTCAATCTTTCGACATAAGCAGTGTAATTTCCATGCATTTACCATGGCTGCGTTCGAATATCCCTTCTTGCCTCGAACTTTTATTCTATAGTTGTTTATGGCATTGTCAAAAGGTCCACACCTCCTATGCGTCTGTTACAGTGGGGAGCAAAACTTAGTACATGTTCGAAGACTTTGCACATAAATGCCCACAGAATATAAACGATCAAAGCAAATGAAACCAAATTTTTGTCCTTTATTCAATAAAAATAATTAACAAACTTTCATAGCTAAACAAAAAAATAATATTCCATATAACGAAGAATAATTCAAAAGAATGGTACTCGAATACGTCTAGGCATACTTTCTACCAAATTATGCAAAATGTCGTGGGAATTTGTGTCCACTCATAGTTTATTCTTCGCCACAACATGTCGAGGTTCGTGGAAGGGTATCAAATTGTCCCAACCGTCGCTTCACGATTGACCACAAGTTTTCAATCGGATTTAGGTCGGGACTTTGTGGGGCCACTCCATCAACTTAAAACTTTGAGTCGAAGGCCATTCGTTACCCAACTTTGCTGTATGCTTGGGGTCTCCGTCCTGCTGAAATGTTAGTTCAGCCGACTGATATTCGCATACATCCACAAAGCTGGTAAGATGGGCTTGTAGTATGCTGAGGTAGTCCTTCTTTTCATTATCCCTTCTACTTTTACTACCCCACGCCATAACATTACCGCCTCCGTGCTTGACGGTTTCTTTTATATGGCGTCGTTGTAATGATTCGCCTGGGAAGCAATACTTCTTCCCGTCGGACTGGTACCGGTTAAACTTCGACTCCTCTGACCAAATAACTCTTTCCAGCCGTCTATGGTCCAGTCTCGGTATTTTTGGCAAATTTTAAACGAGCCTGAAAACTTTTTTTAGATAACGCCGGTTTTTTCTTTTTGATTTCAGTCACGTAGGCGATTTTTGAAGGGTCTCCTTGTTGCCCATCGACTAACATTTTGCCAATAGCTGTGGCAGCATCTTTTGGTGTTAATTGAGGGTCTCTTTTCAGATTTGTGACTATTAGCCTTGCGTCACCATCTCTTAAAAGGGGCGTCCACCAGAATTTTTCTTAGAGGCAACTCCACGCCTTTTCTGCACTCTAATTACCACCGACTGGCTAATATTTAAAGCTTTTGCAATTTCTCGAGACGAGCAGCCTTTTCTGTTAGACACTTGATTTTATTTTCAACATCCAAAGGAATTTTTTCATTTTTATTAAATTTTAGGAACTCTTCAAATATTAATGCAATTGATTGCACTGTTCTCACCAAGAGATTAGAATAAAATAAATGGCATATTTCTTTCTTTTGCGATGATTTTGCTGCTTGATAACTGGAAATCAAGATTCATTCGGCGATAACATAGACAAAAATAGAAATGTGCAAAAGTGGGTACATGCGAGTTTTTTTTTGTTTTTTCGTTTTCTTTTCCACCATTCTTTTGTTCTTTATTTCTCTTTCACTGGAATGTATTCTAATTTGATGAAGCAATATTGAAAAAAATTTGTTTTATTTGCTTTGATCGTTTTATTTTACGGGCATTTATGTGCAAAGCCTTCGAACATGTACTCAGTTTTGCTCCCCACTGTATATCGGTTGACCAAGTTGGGCTGATCAATTGAAACCATTTTTTCTTTCATATCTCTTTGTGCGGGTCATTGGTCTATGGTATAGGTAATTCGACAGTAAGGTGACGACCTGAAAGGGTTGGAATAAATGGAAAACATATCAACGATTGAAAGAAATATAAAACCTCAAATGTGTATAACCAAAGACTATACAATACCAAGATGTTGCATGAGCGACCAAAAGCTGTTCTATGGCGGGTCCTAACATTAGGACCCAAAGGCACGAGGGAGCGCGCGGGTTTCAATTCCCTTTTCTGTACTTCGTCTCTACCGCGACCCCGCTGCCCATCGGTCTCGTCTGTTCGGCAATGCCTTCACCAGCAACGAAATAATTCTGGACTCTCGAGCCTCAGCACCGTCGAAGCGGTGGTCGCGGATCGCCGATGTCTTTGAGCGGCACAGTGGGACCTTTGGCCGTCTCAGCTTGCTAAATTAGTTAGTGAATATGAGTTCAATAAATATTTGCACACTGAAAAATGTTAAACTTTGAGTGCTTATATCTCCTAAACTAAAACTATCTTGAAAATTCGATTGGAAAATTCTCTATTAGATGCGTAC
>CM017778.1:2057898-2191152 GCA_008121275.1 Drosophila lowei
CTGGAACTCTGAAATTCTCTATTAAATGCGTGTATTGATTGTATCCGCTAAAAAAAATCTCCGACTTTTGCCACCTCATCACATGATCTTTCAATTCCCTTTTGCTCGACTTTTCGTGGAGTTGATTTTAATAGAAAATTCGAAACCAACCGCACATATATCTCTG
Source organism: Drosophila lowei (assembly GCA_008121275.1). Lineage (NCBI taxonomy): Eukaryota > Metazoa > Arthropoda > Insecta > Diptera > Drosophilidae > Drosophila > Drosophila lowei. The sequence continues at coordinate 2,058,065 of CM017778.1, forward strand.
TACCGCCGCATATTGTAAAACGCCAATATTATATAATCACTAGATAAATAAAATAAAACCTATAATAAAATAATACAGTCCACTAATTCATAAAAATAGCAAATTTTGGTCCTTCGAGCCGATACTCAAAATGAGTATTGGGGTATATTAGATTTGTGGTGAAATTGGATGTGTGTAACGTCCAGAAGGAAGCGTTTCCGACCCCATAAAGTATATACATTCTTGTTCAGCATCAATAGCCGAGTCGATTGAGCCCTGTCTGTCTGTCCGTCTGTCCGTCCCTATTAGCGCCTAGTGCTCAAAGACTATAAGAGCTAGAGCAACGACATTTTGTATCCAGCCTTCTGTGATATGTCACTGTTACAAGTATATTTCAAAACATCGCCCCGCCCACTTCCGCCCCCACAAAAGACGAAAATCTGTGGCATCCACAATTTTAAAGATACGAGAAAACCAAAAACGCAGAATCGTAGAGAATGGCCATATCTTCTGACTGCAGAATCTGAATTGGATCGTATCAATATTATAGCCACAATGAAGAAAACAATTTCATTTTTTCTCGCCCTGTCTCTCTCTAACACACACGTATCATAGCCGGCTTTGCTTAGCGCAAAACATTAGCGCCTATATCTCCGAGACTATAAGAGCTAGAGCAACCAAATCTTGTATCCACATTCCTATAATATCGGACCTTGACAGGTTTATTTCAAAATTTCGCCACACCCCCTTCCGCCCCCGCAAAGGACGAAAATCTGTGGCATCCACAGATCTCAGAGACTATTAGACCTGACTGTCGAGCTCTCACTGTTACAAAACTATTTGTAATTTTTCACTGCAGAGCTCACTGTTGATAGCTCACTGCTACAAGTGTGTTTCAAAATTTCGCCCCACCCCCTTCCGCAGCCATAAACAACGAAAATCTATGGCAACCACAATTTTGAAGATAGGAGAAAATTAAAAAGGCACAATCATAGAGAATGGCCATATCTACCAGATTGCCGAATCTTGCCGAATCCGAGTAAGATCGGATTATATTATCGGATTATTATAGCCAAAAGCAACAAATCAATTTGCAGTGGCTACGCCCGTCGACACGTTCTGACTGATTTTCTGTCTCTCTCGCACGCACTCTTTGTCGTTTAATGAACCCATACTGACTATGTATCGGGTATAAATGTAGAGTTGCGGTCGCAGCAGCAACTCACAACGTTCCCCCTCGTTTTTATATATTGAGTGATATCGTTAATATTCGTCATGAAGGCCTTCGTGCATCGTCTAATTCAGCAACGTGGTGCCTGCAAATCCCAACTCACTCGTGTAGCTACGGAGGCTCGGGAGTTTGTACAGTCATGTGCTTCTGTGCACACATTAGCACAGAGCACAAGCTGGACCGACTGGTTGCAACTTTCAACCGCTTTATGGAGCTCTCTGAGGAGCTGGTCCAATATAATGAGGAAGGTGAATACGTGGATCCGGATTTGGATATCTCCGAATACGAGAAAAAGTTCTTTAGTGCGCATAGTATTTTCACAGAGGCCATAGGTGATCGGAGCAGTCACGATAATGAGCACGACAACTCAAATCTACTGCTATCAAATATTGTGGAATACTTATTTAATGGACAAACTTAACTTCTGGAGAAGATTCGGGATTCATCGGGAACCGCAGAGCTGCATTTCGAAAAAATACGCATTCCGACGTTTTCGGGCAGACACGAGGATTGGTATCAGTTTAGTGACTTGATCTTAGCCTCAGTCGACAAGAAGAGTTGTCTTTCCAAGTGGCAAAAGTTTTATTATTTGAAATCCTATCTTGATGGTAAAGCTTTGTCGAGCCGAAATCTCAGGATGTTTACCTTACTCCAGCGCCGTACGAATAAGAAGTTCAACCGCATCATCCTGAAGCGTTTGTTTATGAGCGAGATCAATCGGCCACCACTATCTCTGCAGCCCATCGCACGTCTCTTCAAGGCTGCCAACCAGCCCGAATCCACTGTTGCGGTTGTCGGCACAGTCACTGATGATGCCCGTTAGTTGGTGGTTCTTAAGCTGACGCTGTGCGCCCTTCACGTTACCCAGACGGCTAGGGACCGCATCCTGAAGGCTGGCGGTGAGGTCCTGGCCTTCGACCAGTTCGCCCTGAAGTTGCCTACCGGCAAGAATACCTTGCTGCTGCAGGGCAAGCGCACTACATGCGCTGAAATGCGACAGCCGCGATGTGTGGCTGATTCATATCTTGCTCTCAAAGCTGGAACCTGAATGCAAGAAAGCCTCGGCTACCTCCAGTGAATCGTGCAAAGAAAATTTGACCATTAATGACATGTTCGGCTTTCTCTTCACCCATTGCGATGCCCTAAAGTCTTGTCAAGATCCAAAGCTAATCCATGAAACACACGGTGCTAAATAGACCTCGTGCAGTTACTCATCATGTTAACGTGCCAAAAACGCTTGTTCGTGATTGTGTATGCATGCACTCAATTCAGAGGTCTGGATTTTGTGGATCGCTGCATGTTCGCAATGGAAGGCAATTTGTTCTTCAATTGTCTAAGCCGATCTCATCAAGTAAATGAGTGTAATTCCACAAACACGTGCTTTCTGTGTAAGTTGAGGCACCACACACTTTTCCATTCAAAGGGTATACGCTCTGTTCCGGTTTCCGCTGCTGTCAATATATCCGCTGACTCAACCTTCTGATCCTGCCGTGGTCAGTCATCATACATTGGAGAGGGGATTTGTGGCCAACGAGACAACCTGCAGGATACTGGTTCAATTAGAACTATGACTTCCGAGTCATTTATTCAACGGATCGGATTGCCGCGCACTCATGCTCGTATACCAGTGGTTGGTCTAGGCGCAAACCCTGCTGGGGTTACAGCTTCAGTTGTGGTAACAGGTCTGACTATGAACTCTTTGACCTCCTCGATTCCAGCTCAGAGGATCGAGTCGAACACTCCGATATGGGAAAGATTCGTGATCTACCCTTAGCGGACCCTACTTTTGGTAAGCTAGGCGAAATCGACGTGATTTTAGAATCTGATCGACTTTGGAACATTTACACTGGACAACGCAACACTTCGATAATCCGCACACCCGCAGAAACGATGGCGTGTACATCGTCCAATATCCGTTCAAGGATTCTGCTCCGCCGATGGGGTCCACATTCCCACGAGACTTACGCCGCATTTCTTCTCGGGAACGGAAATTTCGAAAGTTTCCTGCACACAAACAACAATAAGTCGAATTTATGGAGGATTACATACAACGAGGACACATGCAGGTGAATACTTCTACTATCCTATTATTGCACTCAAGGATGAATTAATTTTGCTATTGAGCCAAGCTCAATTTATACTTCGAAAATGGATTTCAAACTGTTGGTCACTACTAAATTCGCTGCCAAAGGATATTTCTGTCCACTTGAAGCTCTAGAAGCAGATAGCCCAACTCAATATGTGAAGGTTCTTGGAATTCGTTGGGAGCTTGTTGAGCTTGCCAAGATCTACGATCCACTGGGTTTGCTCTTCCCCACAACTGTATTTCTAAAGGTTATCTTTCAAGATAGTTGGCTGAGCTCGGTCGAATGGAACGAATCACTACTACTACAGTTGCATAAATTTGTCGCATACCTCATAACTTCAAGCAACGGAGCTGCATGGATTTGCCGATGCGTTGTCTCATGTTGTCAGACTCATCGCCGCAAAAACCCGTGTTGCACCCATCAAACCTGTATCCATCCCGCGGCTCAAATTGAATGCAGCCCATCTTCTTTACAAATTTAGGTCTCTGGTTAAACAAGCACTAACTATTCCTATTACCAGTGTAACAATCAACGATAGATGTCTATACGTCAGTAGGGGATGGATTGGAGGGGATGTCGAGGTCACGGCCGGTGGGGATTCTTTGGTTCCGTGCTCATTCGGTAACTTGGGGGGGGTTCGGTTGACCGCGTCTCGACTCCTACTACATAAACTTTAAAATTTTAGAATCCCGTGACTCTACAGGGTAGCTCCCTGTAAAAAAAAGAAAATTCAAAAAAAATTATCAAAAGCAGCGGGGGTCAGACCAGCGATCCGCAATGGTGAACCAAAACGAAATTTAATTAAAATTTATAATTTTTTTTTTTTCTTTATACATATTTAATCTCCTTATTTCTAATATCATATATTATATTCATATACTATCTATTCATACTCTACCGTTTATATATATGTCAGGGACAGAGGGACAGGGGGGTCTTCTTCTTCTTGCATTTTTCTTAAGCCTCGAGCGCAGTGAGTCGCGGTGTTGTCTCTCTCAAAGTCCATGAGCCAAACTGACGAGCACATTCCTGTCTCTGCCTCTCTCAGCTCTCGAATTGCATGACACAGCATTGCCAGATGCAATTGCTCTCATTCTGCCATTCCTTTTTGATGTCGCTCTCTCAAATACAACAACACCGCGCCACACTCGGCCGAGACGACTCTCTCTCGCTCTCCAGCCTCGCTCTCAGCAGAAACACGAATTGAAAGTATAACAGACACAACTCTATAGCGTATTCTTTCTTTATTGTCACCATTTCTTAATGCTATACATCTCTTTCTCCTTTGTTCTCATGCATCTCCGACACGGCCATCCTGACTTTCACACGTCCTCGTGTGCATACTGTAACACTAGGTTGGTATCATTCCTGCTTTAGTAATATTGTCTTTTCATCTTTCTTGTTTTCATATCTTATGACCATTCAAAAATAAAAACATAAACAAACTCAAACAGTACAAAACTTCATTTAATGATTCCTCAAATGTTGGTTTCGCAGGCTACCACAATCCAATTTTCAAGATGTGCCTCATCCGTCTCGCACAACCACGTCAACCGCGCCACACGCCATGTCTGAACACTGCTAGTTCAGCACTTGTGCCTTCGGCTTGACCTCTCTCTCAGTATATCATACTCTTCTGCGCAAACCCATCCATTTGGCTATACACGATATCAACACACAGTCTCTAGGCTCTTGCCGCATCCTCGCGACGCTTTGCACCTCAAGTGCCACGATCTCAGTAGATCCATTGTCCATCACACACAATATCACCCAATCCAGGCATGAAAATTGTTGTTTGGAACCAGCCCCTGTGTTTGACGTTCCCCACACCTCTCTTAGGTGGGAGAGAAAGACCCACGACCAATGTCTTTTTCACCACTGTCGCTTTCCTCATCACTCTCATCACTTTGCTCATCTGGTAACTTTCGCAGACTCTCGTGCGAATACTTATACGTTCGCTTACTGGTCAATGACTTTAACAGGTAACGATCACCTGCAAGCAACTCAACAACCACAAAAGGTCCTCTGAACTTAGGATCCAATTTGGTCTGATGCCGTTCTTCACTCCTAAGCAAGACATGATCACCAACCCTGTGTTTTACAATCTTGGCCTTATTCTTGTCAACTCGTTTCTTGTCATATTTCGCATTACTCTCCATATTTTCTTTGGCCTGTACTCTCGCTTGCTTACAATCTATCTTAGTCTCTTCATTTACGGGCAGTAAACCCATTGGTCTAGCCTCTTTTCCAATTAGTAGCTCTAAAGGGCTGAATTTCGTTACCCTGTTTGTTGTGCAATTCATGGCTAACTGCACCTCACTTAATGCATCCTGCCAGGATCGTTCGCCTGTCTCTACAGCTGTCAGCATACCTTTCATCGTGCTCATGACTCGCTCAACCTGGCCATTGGCCCTACTTGCACCTGTCGCTATTAAATGTAAGTCTATTTTATGCATTGAACAGAATTCTCGAAATCGTACACAGGCAAAACTCCTACCTTGATCTGCAATAATACGACTAGGTACCCCAAAAAAGCGATATTGTTGATTTTACAGCCTTAATACAGTTCTCCGCATCCAAATTCAAGGTATGATACAGGTAAACAAATTTAGTGAAAGCATCAATTTGCACTATGACATATTCCTTGGTATCATTTTTGCCACTCAACTTGCCACTTATGTCAATATGCACAGTATGCCATGGTATTTCAACCTTTGGTATTGGGTGTAATTCCATTTGAACTTTGCCTGATGGAGGCTTTGACAGTTTGCATGTGATGCAGTTCTCTACGAATTTTCGTACATACTTAGACATATGTTCAAACCAATATTGTTCATAAACCTTATCCAACGTTTTCTGCCATCCCAAATGCATTATCGCTTCATGCACATGATTTACCACGGACCACCTGAAGGCCCTCGGGATTACAGGTAAACAGCGTGTTTTGCAATTTCTCTGGATATTCCGATATAGAATTCCTGATCTTAACTCATATGTCCTTGCCAAATTGTCCTGCATCTCCCCACCATTTAGCTGGGCTATGATTTCCCTCAAGCAGTTATCTGTAACTTCAGTCAAGTCGATGCGAACCTCGGATACCCTGCTTATAGTCTCAGGTGCAGTAACAATCGGATTTCGGGATAAAAAGTCCACATGTGCCATGCTATTTCCCTTGCGGTACTCTACAGAAAAGTCAAACGACTGTAAATACGCCCACCAACGGTGTACTCTTGGCGTTAGTTCTACTTTAGTACGACTTGCTTTCAACGAATTACAATCCGTAAAGATTACAAATTTTCTACCGTGCAGGTAGTGTCTAAAATGTTTTACAGCGTTGTACACAGCTAAGGTCTCCAGTTCGTATGAATGATATTTCGATTCTGAAGCCGATGTACACTTGCTATAATATTCGAGCACTCTAGGCTTACTGTCTATTTTGTGCATGAGTATGGCACCATAGCCATCTGCACTTGCATCCGTGTGCAGTTCAATGGGATATTGTGGATCAAAAATAATCAAAACCGGATCATGAGTTAGCACTGAGATAATCTTCTGTCGTATTTCTTCGTGCTCAACCTTCCAGACAAAACTGTTAACCTTGGAAGTCAAATGATATAAAGGCTTCATCCGCTCAGAAAACTGTGGGACAAACTTACGAAAGTAGGACGCCAAACCTATAAATTGTCTCAACTGTGTAACAGTCTTAGGTTCAGGTAAACCAGCTAATGCTTGTATTTTTCGCAAATTGTTGTTTGTTTTGCCTTCCTCTTACGGCATTCCAGCATTTTATGTCCGAGATTCCCACAGTGATGGCACTTGATTTGAGTGTGTGCCTTAAACCTCTTTTGGTCGGGTCCAATCGAATGGTCTGGAACATAATGCTCGTTTCGCTTGCTGTATGCATACGCCTTCAACTGCTGCTGTAGTTCATTTCTGTTTGTCGACGGTCGATAGTTGACCGCGATAGGCGAGCTAGTATTAGATCTAGTATTAATTGTATATCGATAGAAGGTGAATTTCCAGCCACGAATGAACGGGCATATTTTTCGGCTACCACGAGGCGCGCCATAATTTTAAGCTTCACTTTTACTGTCGAGAGGTTAGAGCAGGAGGACATACTGCGGTAAGATTATTTGGAAACATTGTGCTAGGTTATGACCGATGTACTTTATAGAATAAAACAGCTATCAGCAACCTACGGCGGTCAGCCAACCAGCTTAACTGCCAGCATAACTGCTAGCGCGGATTTAATTGGTGCTGTTAAAGGCAACTCCGCGGGACCATCGACATGATCTTTTATTCGCAGTCCTAGGCAAGGAACTGCAAGGGCAATTTGCGCTGGAGTACAGGCAGTCAGCCACCTCCAGTCAGAGAATTGCCAGGGACGCAGGCAGCGTCGATTTGAGCTGGGCTGCAGGCAGCGCCCAGAGGAACGCGGACAGCGTGTATATTTGGACTGGGCTGCAGGCAGCGCCCAGAGGAACGCGGACAGCGTGTATATTTGGACTGGGCCGCAGGCAGCGACCCAAAGCAGACGCAGGCAGCGTCGATTAGCTGGAGCTTCTAGGGAATAGAAGGATGCAACATTCCCCCAGAAGAAGTAACCGAATAATGGAGGGCAAGCCACCCCACAACAACGAGTGCGCCTTCGCAATCTGGAAGTAGTAGTGCAGGGAACAGGCCGCCGAAGTCGAAAGTAATAGTTACGTCGGCGCCGCTGATTCCTAACCAAGCCACCACAGCCTCCTTGGTAGCTTCCCAACCTAGGAGTATTACGACCACGGCAGGAGTTTCCGCACATGGACAGAACGAGCCACCTCTAATGCTGGATCTCTTGGAGAGAATTGCAGCATTGGAGAAGGAGCTGGAAAGGGCAAGAGCCCAGAACAATGTGAGTACGCCCATCGATACCGTAACACCTAACGGGGTCGGTGCGAGCAGTGCAGCGTCACAGCTGACGCCATCTTGGAGTGGTCCGTTATTGTCTGTAAGCAACGGTGTGCCACCTGACGGGGTCGGAGTGAGCAGTACAGCATGCTCGCAGCCGCCATCTTATAGCGGACCACCGCTGCTTGCGAGTAGCAGCTATTTTACGCCATTTTGCGCAACTAGCACAGCGCAGACAGCGCATGGAGTGGTGCCGCCGGCTGTAGGTATTTACAGCGACACGACGCCGACGCCGCTAGCCGGATCCTACGCCTGGACGACACCAAATGGAAGCAGTGGAAACTATATGCCCCGCAAGCTTCCCGATCTGCCAGTATTTGGAGGTCAGCCTGAGGATTGGCCGATCTTCCTGTGTGCATATACTGAGACAACGCAAGCGTACAACTGTACAGACCTGGAGAACAACCAACGCTTGTTGAAGGCACTGAAGGATGAAGCCCGCGAGACCGTCAAGTCTCTCCTAATTCATCCAAGCAACGTGAGCACTGTTGTGGAGCAGCTGCGTTTCAGATATGGCCGACCGGAGCAGCTTATACGCAGCCAGCTGAGTGGAATACGAGAGGTGCCCAATATTTCGGAGCACAATCTGGCGAAGATTATTCCCTTTGCAACCCGTGTGAGTAATCTCACTGCCTTCTTGCAGTCAGCGAGGGCAGATCAGCATTTGGGGAACCCAACACTTTTGGAAGAGCTTGTGGGCAAACTCCCTACAAGCAAGCGAGTGGAGGGGCAAGGCATGCTGCAACGATTATACCTTTCCCAACTATTGTGCATTTTAGTGCGTGGTTGACGGAGTACGCTAACGTGGTGTGTACTATCGTGGACATTGAAGGGAAGGAACCAAAGCGTCGATTGCTACATGCAAGCATCGACCAAGACCGAGGCGAGCAACAAGACAGCCGTCTCAGAGGTTGTCCAATCTGTGGAGGGCAACATGCAGTTAAAGGCTGCAGAGACTTCAATGGAGCTTCTCCACCAGACAGGTGGAGATACGTGAGGAGGCATCGACTATGCTTTTCATGCCTACGAAGTGGTCACATGACTAGATCCTGCAATTCGCATGGTGAGTGTCAAGTGAATGGATGCAGAAAGAGGCATCACCGTCTGCTACATGGTGTGGACAACGAACGTACAAGGTCGCCGCAACGAGGCGGTGAGAAGAGCTACAGCCAGCGAAACCAGCAGACAGCAGTTTCTAGACGTAGCCTGGACAGAGGGGGCTCCGCAGGCGGATGCACCCGCACAGAGGATATTAAATTGTGTCGACGCAGAAAGAGGCCGCCTACTGTTTCGTATACTGCCAGTAACGCTGTACGGAGCAAACCGACGGGTGGATACATACGCACTCTTGGATGAAGGATCATCTGTTACGATGATCGACGATTCCCTCAGAAAGGATCTGGGCGTGCAAGGTGAGCGTCGACATCTGAATATTCAGTGGTTTGGAGGTAGATCCTCCAGGGAGCTTACCAGCTTGGTAAGCCTGCAAATCAGTGGAGCAGGCAAGCCAATTCGCCATGCGTTGCGAAACGTGTATTCCGTTTCGAACCTGAGCCTGCCGATGCAGACTCTACGCCGACGAGATGTTCAAGGTGTGGATAAGGATGCCAGCCTACCAATGAGGCCCTACAGCAACGCAGTGCCGAAGATACTCATTGGACTGGATCACGGACACCTAGGATTTCCACTTAGATCGAGACGGTTTGCCAGACAGGGACCGTATGCGGCTGCAACCGAGCTGGGCTGGGTTGTCTTTGGGCCGGTAAGTGGGAAATCAAACATGCCTTCACCACGGTCTTGCCTCCTAGCTGTGTCACCGGAGGACACTATCCAGAGGATGGTGGAAGACTATTTCGATGTCGAGAACTTCGGCGTGAAGCCCGCGCCACCAGTTGCAGGCAGCGACGACGAGCGGGCGCAGAAGATACTCGAAGATACTACGGTGAGATTGGGCCAACGTTACCAGACAGGACTACTATGGAAGGATGACCACATTGTGCTGCCACGGAGCTATGATATGGCGTACAAGCGGTTGGTCAACGTCGAGAAGAAGATGAAGCGCAACGGGTCGTTCGCGCAGGAATACACCAGGATCATCAAGGATTACGTGTCTAAAGGATACGCTCGACGTCTGGAGCCTAACGAGGTTCCAGTGGAAAGCGACAGGCTATGGTACTTGCCACACTTTGGAGTCGAAAACCCGAACAAGCCGGGTAAGATTCGGCTGGTTTTTGACGCTGCAGCCAGAGTTGGAGGAACATCGCTAAATTCGGCGCTGGCCAAAGGGCCTCAACATTATAAACCCTTGCCAGCTGTGCTCTTTCATTTTAGAGAAGGTGCTGTTGGAGTCTGTGGTGACATCAAGGAGATGTTCCATCAGGTCCTGATCCAACCCGAAGACAGATGTTCCCAACGGTTTCTGTGGAGAGATGGCGATGACAGAAGAGATCCTGACGTCTACGAGATGATCGTAATGACCTTTGGAGCAGCCTGCTCGCCAAGCGCTGCGCATTACGTGAAGACTGTGAGTGCCGAACAGTTTCGACATTCGGATCCAAGAGCAGTCAAGGCCATCATCGACTGTCATTATGTGGATGACTATGTGGACAGCTTTGCTACCGAGAGCGAAGCCATCAGCGTATCTACCCGAGTGAAGGAGATACATGCGAACGCTGGATTTGAGCTGTGCCAGTTTACATCCAGCTCACCAATTGTGGAGACGGCCTTGGGCCCACCAGGACGAAGCGTGAGCGTCGGATGGAATGAGGCTGAACAGAAGATTCTTGGAATGTGTTGGCAGGCAGCCACGGACGACTTCAGGTTCACTGTGAAGTATCATCGAGTTCCAAGCAGCGTATTGAACGGCGATCGAATCCCTACCAAGAGGGAGTATTTGAGCTTGGTCATGTCCACGTTCGATCCCCTGGGATTCCTGTGTTGCCTTATGATAACAGCGAAGTTGCTGCTACGAGAGATTTGGAGGCAGAAGATCCAGTGGGATGAACCACTTCCGGAAGAGATATACAAAGCCTTTGCGAACTGGCGCAAGGAAATGGACGCCGTGGGACAGTTCCGATGTCCTCGCCATTACTTCGGGCGTGGACTCGTGCAGGCTATAGAATTGCACGTCTTCGTGGATGCAAGTCAGTCTGCATTCGCGGCAGTGGCCTACTGGAGGGTCACCTATGAGGACGACGACGTGCTGGTGAGCTTCGTATGTGCCAAAACGAAGTGCGCGCCGATGAGAACAATGTCAATCCCACGGTTGGAGCTGCAGGCAGCAGTTCTAGGAACCAGACTGATGGACACTGTCAAGAGGGAACACAGTGTGGCCATCAGTGATATCGTTTTATGGACGGACTCCAAGACGGTGCTAAGATGGATCGGCAGCACCCACCGACGATATAAGCAGTTCGTCGGCAATCGGGTGGCGGAAATCTTGGAGTCAACGAAGGTAGCCCAATGGAGATGGGTACCAACAGCCGACAATGCGGCGGATGATGCGACGCGTTCGCAATGCCACGTGGACCTCAGTCAGAAGTCACGTTGGCTAGGCGGACCAGCATTTTTGAGGCAGCCAGCGGGCAGCTGGCCGCAGCCTGAAGCCGGATTTGAACGAGTTCCGGATGATAACGACGAAGAGGAGATGCCAAGTGAGTTTTCGCTGGTGGCAGCGAACGACTTTTGTATTTCTTTTCAGAGATTCTCAAGCTACAGTCGGCTACTCAGGACTACAGCCTGGGTCCTAAGGTTCACGCGCTGGTGCCGTGGACAAAGAAGCGAGCTTTGAGAACTACGGCCTCACTGCAGCAGAGTGTGAGGCCGCGGAGAACCTGTTGGTCAGACAGGCACAACGTGAGGCGTTTCCGAACGAGATGCGGTCGACAGAAGACGGCAAGACGGTCGCCAGTGGAAGCGACATTCGAGGACTGGCGCCATACATAGATGGCCATGGAGTTCTGCGAGCATATGGCAGAGTGGATGTCGCATTGTGTATGCCATACAGTGCGAGGAGGCCAATAATCCTGTCACACAAGCACAGTCTTACGGAGATGATTGTGCATCATTTCCACGCCAAGATGAAGCATCAAAACGTGGATGCTACGATTGCGGAGATCCGAACAAGGTTCTGGATTACGAAGCTGAGACGTGTACTACGGAAGACGATCTCAGCATGCAACGTGTGCAAGTTGCATCGGGCGCGGGCAGCGCCGCCAATAATGGGACCCCTGCCGAAGGATCGCCTGGAGGCCAATGGCTGGCCATTTAAGAATACCGGACTGGATTACTTTGGACCACTATTGGTGAAAGTATCGCGGCACACGGAGAAGCGCTGGGTCGCCCTTTTCACGTGCCTGACGACCAGGGCGATACATCTGGAGTTGGCACATGACCTGTCAACTGATTCCTGTATAATTGCGATACGGAACTTCGTCTGCCGTCGAGGCCCAGTACATAGACTGCGCAGTGACAACGGCAAGAACTTCATAGGAGCTGACAGGGAAGCCAGACGATTTGGCGACGTGTTCGAGTCAGAGAGGATTCAGAGTGAGCTATCTGGCCGAGGCATCGAGTGGGTTTTCAATTGCCCAGTGAATCCATCTGAAGGAGGAGTCTGGGAACGAATGGTGCAGTGCGTGAAGAAGGTTCTGCGCTACACATTGAAGGAGATAGCGCCGAGGGATCACGTACTGGTGAGTTTTCTGATCGAAGCAGAGAACATTGTGAATTCGCGTCCGCTCACCCACTTGCCGGTGGATGCGGACCAAGAAGCCCCCCTGACGCCAAATGATCTGCTCAGAGGAGTAGCTAACCTGCCGGACACGCCTGGCGACGATGTGGAGCTGCCCAAGGAGTGCGCTACACGCAAGCAGTGGCGTATGAGTGGCGACTAATGAGGGACCGTTTCTGGAAGAGGTGGGTCTTGGAGTACCTGCCTACACTTGTACGCCGAGAGAAATGGTGCCAGAGGACGGAGCCGATTCGCCAGGGTGACATGGTCTTCATCTGCGATCCAGCCTTGCCCCGAAGAGAGTGGCGCAAGGGCATCGTGGAAGCCGTTTACAAAGGAGTCGATGGAGTCATCAGACGCGCTAGTGTGCGCGTGAATGACAGCGGCCTATCTCGGATTATGATGCGTCCCGTCTCCAAACTTGCGGTTTTGGATTTGAGTGAAGCGGTTCTTCACGGGGTCGGGGATGTCGACGGTCGATAGTTGACCGCGATAGGCGAGCTAGTATTAGATCTAGTATTAATTGTATATCGATAGAAGGTGAATTTCCAGCCACGAATGAACGGGCATATTTTTCGGCTACCACGAGGCGCGCCATAATTTTAAGCTTCACTTTTACTGTCGAGAGGTTAGAGCAGGAGGACATACTGCGGTAAGATTATTTGGAAACATTGTGCTAGGTTATGACCGATGTACTTTATAGAATAAAACAGCTATCAGCAACCTACGGCGGTCAGCCAACCAGCTTAACTGCCAGCATAACTGCTAGCGCGGATTTAATTGGTGCTGTTAAAGGCAACTCCGCGGGACCATAGACACTGTTCTTTATATTGGTAGTGAACAGTAAACGTTGCAGTCTTGTGTCGATTTGAGACGTGTGTGCCAAAACGAGTGACACTGCAATTTCTTCCATGTCCATCGACTTCCATTTTGTCATCAGTGACGTCACTAGTCGGCTCCCGTATACCGACTCAGCGTCGTCGTAGCGGTGCACGAACAATTCTTTGAATTGCGGCCAAGTTATGCCAGCATAGCTGATTTGCGAAAGCCATTGTGACGCGCTCCCTTCTAATGCTCCACTGAGCGACATAACCAGCGCACTGCCCTCCAGAGGATGCTCCGACAGTATCATGTCAGCTGTTTTGCACCATGCGCCAGCATCAGCTTCGGCAGCGTCTGGATTGAACTTTGGCAGCCTCATGGATTTTTCACTCGGAGTCGATGAAGCAGGCTTCTGCATTGTCTTAAACATTTCCATGAATCTTTTGTTTTGTGATTCATATAAAGCTTGCCATACACTTTCACGCTGCTCCTGTGGCATAGCCGATCCCACTTCTGATGTCAGGGACAGACGGACAGGGGGGTCTTCTTCTTCTTGCATTTTTCTTAAGCCTCGAGCGCAGTGAGTCGCGGTGTTGTCTCTCTCAAAGTCCATGAGCCAAACTGACGAGCACATTCCTGTCTCTGCCTCTCTCAGCTCTCGAATTGCATGACACAGCATTGCCAGATGCAATTGCTCTCATTCTGCCATTCCTTTTTGATGTCGCTCTCTCAAATACAACAACACCGCGCCACACTCGGCCGAGACGACTCTCTCTCGCTCTCCAGCCTCGCTCTCAGCAGAAACACGAATTGAAAGTATAACAGACACAACTCTATAGCGTATTCTTTCTTTATTGTCACCATTTCTTAATGCTATACATCTCTTTCTCCTTTGTTCTCATGCATCTCCGACATATACATATATCTATAACTTTTCTCTTTCTCCTTAGTGATTAAGCCTCATAATTTTTCCTTTCCATTAATTATACCCGATACTCAAAATGAGTATTGGGGTATATTAGATTTGTGGTAAAAGTGGATGTGTGTAACGTCCAGATGGAAGCGTTTCCGACCCCATAAAGTATATATATTCTTGATCAGCATCAATAGCCGAGTCGATTGAGCCATGTCTGTCTGTCCGTCCGTCCGTCTGTCCGTCTGTCCGTCTGTCCGTCCGTCCGTCTGTCCGTCCCTATTAGCGCCTAGTGCTCAAAGACTATAAGAGCTAGAGCAACGACATTTTGTATACCGACTTCTGTAATATGTCACTGTTACAAGTGTATTTTAAAACTTCGCCCCGCCCACTTCCGTCCCCACAAAGGACGAAAATCTGTGGCATCCACAATTTTAAAGATACGAGAAAACCAAAAACGCAGAATCGTAGAGAATGAGTTTATCTTCTAGACTGCAGAATCTAAATTGGATCGTATTATTATTATAGCCAGAATGAAGAAAACAATTTCATTTTTTCTCGCCCTGTCTCTCTCTAACACACACGTATCATATCCGGCTTTGCATAGCGCAAAACATTAGCGCCTAGATCTCAGAGACTATAAGAGCTAGAGCAACGAAATTTTTTATCCAGATTCCTATAATATCGGACCTTGACGAGTTTGTTTCAAAATTTTTTCCCCCACCCCCTTCCGCCCCCGCAAAGTGCGAAAATCTGTGGCATCCACAGATCTCAGAGACTATTAGACCTGACTGTCGAGCTCTCACTGCTACAAAACTATTTGTAATTTTTCACTGCAGAACTCACTGTTGATAGCTCACTGCTACAAAATTTCGCCCCACCCCCTTCCGCAGCCTTAAACAACGAAAATCTGTGGCAACCACAATTTTGAAGATAGGAGAAAATTAAAAAGGCACAATCATAGAGAATGGCCATATCTACCAGATTGCCGAACCTTGCCGAATCCGAGTAAGATCGGATTATTGTTATAGCCAAAAGTAACAAATCAATTTGCAGTGGCTACGCAGCGCCCGACGACACGTTCTGACTGATTTTCTGTCTCTCTCGCACGCACTATTTGTCGTTTAATGTAGCCATACTGACTATGTATCGGGTATAAATGTAGAGTTGCGGTCGCAGCAGCAACTCACAACGTTCCCCCTCGTTTTTTTTCTATACTTGATTTGCCTACTGGTTGTAATTAAAGACTTGTGTTATTTTCGGAAGTGAAACTTGTGTTTGCTAGTTCTTGATTATGTAGCAACATGTCTAGTATTAAGTACAGAGAAATATATTGAATTTTGTCAGCCATGAATATGGAGTAGACTTCTAATTTCCTAGTGACATGGTGACGTGTGACGGGTGAGAATTATAGGGATCTCCAGAACCTTCGCACAACTGGAAATCATGGAAGGGTGGGTACAGAATCGTGTGGGTCGACTTCCATCTCAAGACCTCACGCCCGCGATAGTTTGGAACACACCGACGAAAGCCCCTAGTACTTTCGGGTACGCCCTATGTATGATTGTGCCATTGAATTTCGGTTAGGCTCGGAATAGGCATATTGTTGTTTTCGGAGTTAGCTCCCTGTAGAGTCACGGGATTCTAAAATGTTAAAGTTTATGTAGTAGGAGTCGAGACGCGGTCAACCGAACCCCCCCCCCCAAGTTACCGAATGAGCACGGAACCAAAGAATCCCCACCGGCCGTGACCTCGACATCCCCTCCAATCCATCCCCTACTGACGTATAGATATCTATCGTTGATTGTTACATAAATTGTTGGCGCCCAACGTGGGGCATGTTTTTTCCAATGCTAGCTACTGTCTATACCCAGTTGGACGCGGGTGTGTAACGTTGTTACATCCATTTTCGGCGCCCAACGTGGGTCACGAGGAGAAAGTTATAGTGACAGTAAAAAGTATTGGTAACTTTAGCAACAATATCAGCTATTGGCTCGTCCCACCTTTTGCTCTTTTGTATTCATATGCTTAATGCTGACTTTAGTTTTCTCTAAACGATCTTGTCATTGCTCCGATACAATTTCAGAATATTGCGGATTCTGTTTGGATTCTAATACTGGTTGTTCCTCTGAGTTTCATGGGGAAGTCGTCGAGTCTACGACGAAGGGAAGCTTAAGTGATAATCCGGAATTGATAAAGTAGTTTCCATGTTGACGCATCCTGTCGGGCTAGTCAAACTTGTTGTCTGGAATGTGTATATATGCTGCTTGCGTATTCATACCGAACAAGCGAGATTGGTTTAGGTCGCGTCCTCCAAGCTACAGTTAATTCAGCGGATGTTAGTTTCAATAGATTGAATTGTGATGTTGATTCGGATTTGGTATTGTTACTCTTTGCGCATAGCATACGGTTGCATACAATTGCAGAATATTGCATATTTGGTTTAGGCCGGATATCAGTACTGATTGTCCCTGTACGGGTGATGGAAGCACAGAGATTGCGGTCCCAGACTTGGTCTTCACTCATACCCTTACCATTGGCGGGTATTATTCCAACGGCAGCGTTGGCTGCATATGGTTGTCTGGAACTAGCGCGTATGCTGCTTGCGTATCCTTGCCGAATCATATGTGGATACTTAAACCAGTGCACTGATACTAAGACAATGCAAATTAGAGACCATAGCCCAAACAAAATCAATTTCTTTTGTCGTCGTTCCAAAGATTTGCAACTCCTATCGCTATCTTATTATGTCACCAATTAAATGTCACCCTAGGAAAAATTTGGTAGAATATAGAAAAAAAAATTCTTATAAAATATGCCGCTGCGACATAGTCCTCAGCGAAACAATCCGCTGAGTTCGGAAAACTTTTGCGGCATTTGTTGCTCCGAAATGTCCAATACTCAGCCGTGTTTTTGTACTCCTTGCAATCACGTTTTCCATAAAGCATGCCTGGAAGAATGGTTCCCTCATCACGATGATTGTCCGAACTGTAGCCGAGTATGTACGTTATCTCAAGCGAAACTACTTGTTGGCAATTGTTCTCCAAACAAGCCGCAGCCGGAACCAACAGAATTACCAGGTCCCTCGGAAATTACTACTCGAAGTCTTGCCAAAGCCTTGGAGGTCGCACAGACCCCAGCCAATGGACATTTGCAGCCAGAGACGGGAAAGGTATCCGAGGGAAATGGCAAGAATACCCAATTGAGCCAAATTCCAACTGGAGGTTCAGTCCCGGTCGAACGAACCACTAGGCCAACTCGTTCCAAAAGAACTCGAGCACCAGCCAAAAAGCAGGTCCCGAAGTTCCCGCCAGGTCCATCTTCCGGTCCGGAAGTAGTGTGTTTGTCGGGATTGGATGCTAGCCATAGCTCCAACCAGACTGAAGCTCCGTCAGCTAATGTCGCCACTCACTCCAGCCCTTGGGAAGTACCCAATGCACGGACAGCCCCTCCAAGCCAGGGGTTGGACTTGGATGTCCTCCAACAGATAATTGAGCGCACTGTGGCCAGAGCCATATCCACTTTGCAGATTCAGCCGCCAGCGAGTCCGCAGGAAGGGTATGCGAGGCCAAATATCCCAACACCAGTTTCATGTATAACCAGCATGTCTAGCCTGCGAACGGCCAAGACGGCCGACATTATGCAAAAGTGGAATGTTCCTTTTGATGGTTCTACCGATGGTTTAGGGGTAGGAGAATTCATTTACCGAGTCAAAACATTAACCGATGAAACCTTGGATAGCGATTTTCTCGGCCTTTGCAAACATTTGCACATCTTGCTGGTTGGCAAAGCGCGCGATTGGTATTGGAGATACCACAAGCAGGTAGATCGCATCGTTTGGACGGAATTTTGTGCAGCTCTTAGACAACAATATAAAGACTATCGTTCCAAATTTATGAGCAAGGAATTGATTCGAGCTCGAAAGCAACACGTCGGAGAACCCTTCGTCGCTTTTCACGACGCCGTGGCTGATCTAATAGATACATTTGGCATTAAAATGGCGGAAGAGGAATTAATAGAAATATTAAAAGCAAATTTGCTTCCCGAGTTACAGAAATCTGAAAAGTCTAGGCCACCGGTAGGCCGACGTTCGATTCATAGTCTGGAGGAATCGCGCCCTGAAAGCGATCAAGAAGAGTATGAGGATATCAGCGTAGAGGTCATTCAAAGTTCGACGGCTAAGCGTTCTTGTTGGAATTGTGAGGAGCTTGGACATGTGTGGGAAAATTGTATGGCAGATAGGCGGATATTTTGTTACGGCTGTGGAGCTCCGAATGTCTATAAGCCGCAGTGCCAAACATGTATTCGTAGAGCTTCGGAAAGCCGTCAGAAGGGTGCATCCAACAACAGCCGGATGCCCCCGAAAAACCACCATTAATCTTACCCGTTGACTTAGAGCGAGACAATAAGAGTTTGGCTTCTTGTTGTGAGAAAATAAGGGAAACGAATACGATCGAACAGAACAGGGTCTGTTAGACACCGGCGCAAGTATCAGCTGTATAGGTGCTGAAGTAGCTCAGACTGATTTTTCATCATTTTCTGAATATAAACTCATAAAAGCCACTGCAAAAACTGCAGATGGCCAAAGTCAACAGATACTGGGGGTATTAAATGTCATCATGCGTTATCGAACTATCGAGAAACCCATGAAGTTATATATAATTCCATCCCTGACACAAAATCTAATCCTAGGTCACGATTTTTGGAGATCCTTTTCGCTGGCCCCAGACATCATTGCAGCTGTCGAGATAAGCTCGAAGGACGATGAGGCAGCCGAACCAGATCCCTTACGGTATCCTTTAACTAGGCAGCAAAACCAACAACTCGAGGTTGTTAAACAGTTATTTCCTAACGCGACGGAGGGACTAGGGCGTACGGCCTTGCTTAAGCATCATATCGATGTAGGTCAGGCCGCCCCCGTAAAACAACGCTTTTACCTGGTTAGCCGCCCAGCGGTGGAAAAGTTGCTTTATGCCGAGGTAGATCGCATGCTCCAACTAGGCGTTATTGAACCGTCATCCAGTGCTTGGAGTTCGCCAATGCGACTGGTTCTCAAGCCCTCCCTCTCGATGCTCGACGACTGAATGAAGTCACCCGTACGGATGCCTACCCATTACCAAGTATCGATGGTAGTTTTGCCCGGTTGCCCAAGGCAAATATCATAACCAAGCTGGACCTAAAAGATGCTTATTGGCAGATCGAACTCTCTGAGGATTCCAAGTCACTAACTGCTTTTACGGTCCCGGGAAGGCCTTTATATCAGTTTAAGGTTATGCCTTTTGGCCTGTGTAACGCTCCATCAACTATGCGTCGTTTAATGGATGAGATCATTCCCCCGGATTTGCGTTATTGCGTCTTTGGATACTTGGACGATCTTTGGATCGTATCTGCAGATTTCTCTTCCCATCTAGCAGTGCTGGTACGACTCGCTGAACAGTTCAGAAAAGCCAACCTGACTCTGAATATTAAGAAGAGTTAGTTCTGTGTCACCAGCGTAAATTATCTTGGATACGTCATCAGTAATGGAGGTATTTGCACTGATCCCTCCAAAGTAGCTTGTATAGTGAACTGGCTGCCGCCGAGGAATCTAAAACAGGTTCGAGGCTTTCTTGGGGTCTGTGGCTGGTATCGTAGATTCATCCAGAATTTCTCTGAGCTATCCTGTCCTATCACCGAGCTTCTTTCCAACAAAAAGAAATTTATTTGGACCCCGGAAGCACAAGTCGCAATGGACTCTTTAAAAACCGTGTTGACTTCTGCTCCAGTGCTCGAAAACCCAGACTTCGAACACAATTTTTCCTTCACTGTGACGCTAGTGATTTTGGTATAGGAGCCGTGCTCGTGCAATTGGTGGATCTGCAGGAAAAGCCAATAGCGTTTATGTCGAAAAAACTAAGTCGTGCGCAACGTATCTATAGCGGTACGGAGCGCGAGTGCTTGGCCGTCATTTTGGCCATCGAAAAGTTCCGTTGCTATCTGGAACTGCAAGAATTCGAAGTGGTTACTGATCATTCCAGTTTTTTGTGGCTAATGCGTCGGGGAGGTTAGCTCGATGAATTTTTAGATTGCAGCAATTTAAACTCTCGATATCGCACCGAAAAGGAAAAGATCACATTGTCCTCGATGATCTTTCCCGATTACATGAACCTGAAGTATCCGCAGTAGAGATGAGTCCCGCGATAGATTGAAAACTGGCAAGACAAGTCGGAAAAACGGCATGTTAAAGTCCCCTGTAGGGAAAATTTAGATTTTTTCTTAGCCCTCGTGGTTTTGTTCTGTTTCGCCCATAGGGCCCTGGCCACGAGCGGTAGCCCACCCAGCTCTCCCAAAGTTCTGCCCCCACACCAAACTCCCACCCTTGACGGGAGTACTCTTCGGGAGTCGACCTTGGTGTGGGGCCGAGATTTTTTTTCTCCTTTGCAAATCGTTGGAGAGTCCACCTGCCCGGCTACATAACCTCCACCGGCCATAACCCTTGCGCCATCCCTAACGTACGCGCATAGAGGGCATAGAGATCACCCCCCTCCCCGTATGCGCCGCTAACTCGCTTTCTGCGACGGCCTAGAAGAAGCCGCTACGGATCCGGACCCAGATTTTGTAGCATAGTGTAGCTTTAATTGTCTTTTTTTTGGTTCCTTCTGAGCCCTTATATGCCTATGTAACTTTCATTAACTCTGCGTCACAGTCCTACCTCGATAGCCGTGAAAGTGAAAGTTCCCAAAACTGAATTTATTTTTGCTGGTTGGAGAAAGAAAAACTTAATCATAAAGTAACAGACTACACAAAAAAAAAAAAAACCTTTTGCATATTCCCCCCCTATGTACCAATCCCCCTTCCGACCAGGGCACACATTAACATTGTTTCCACAGCTCCACAACGAAAGGCGCCTTTCAGCGAGGGACCACTGTATTGAAGCTGTAAGTGACCCAATTTCCCTTTTCTCCTTTGCGCCTGTCTTCGTAAAAATATAAAAGGCATGCGCAGCGGCCAGCCGCTGCTGATAAGAGAGCGCAACGCTTGCGTTCCACACGCTCGAAGCTTTTCGTTCTCGTCGTTGCCAATTCTGCTTTAAGCTTGCCTTGCTCGCATTCCATGCATTGTTTTAATGCATTGAAACGTAGCCGACAAATACACTAACCAAAAAAAAAAAAAATCTCCTCAAACCAGAAAAAAAAATTATAAATTTTAATTAAATTTCGTTTTGGTTCACCATTGCGGATCGCTGGTCTGACCCCCGCTGCTTTTGATAATTTTTTTTGAATTTTATTTTTTTTTGAATTTTATTTTTTTTCTTTATACATATTTAATCTCCTTATTTCTAATATCATATATGTAAGAAGGAGTGGGCCAACTGGCCTATTGAGGGGCCAGCAGGGAATAAGCAACAGCAGTAATAACAGCAGCAGAGGAACAGCTGATGAGCAGCAACAGCAGTAGTAACAGCAGCAGCAACAGCAGTAGTAACAGCAGCAGAGAAACAGCGTAAAGAGAAGAAGAAGCAGTCGGAAAGAGAACATCGCAACAGCCAGACGTAACTTAAGCCGCAGCAGCAGAAATCAGCCGAGATTAAGCAGTAACCTCACAAATTATTGTTCTCACTCATCAGACTACCGCGATTAATAAACTATTCTTAAATAATATCTTACATTTGGGGGCTCAACCGGTCGCGTACTGCCTGTTTAAAGTGAAAAAAAAAAAAAAAAATTGTGTGTCTCATGTCTCAGAAGCCGGCAGCAGACGAAGCGAGACGGAAAAACGAAGCGAAAAATTCGGTGCAAAAAAACTGCGCATTAGACTCTCAGAAGCCGCCAGCAGAGGAAGCGAGACAGCAAGTGAGTGAAAAGAAGAACCGAGAAAAAAGGGTTGTTTCAAGCCGGCTGCCCGAAAAAGTATTGCGCAGTAGAATTATAATGGAAAATACAAGTGGACCACCAGCCGGGAATATGCAGGAAAACGAAGGCCCAAGTGGATCAGGAGCAAACAGGATCAATTGCCAGAAAAACGCGAACGAGGAAGCGATGAGGTCAACACTCCTAGAAGAAAACACACAGACGCTCCAACAGCTGGTTCAACTGCTCTCGATGAAAATAAATGCTGATGAAATAGACAAGAAAAATGATGCAAAGCTGGTAGTGGAAAATTTTGCCAAAATTATTCCAGAATTCAACGGAGAAAATATGTCGGTACAGCAGTGGTTTATTAACTTCGAGCTAAACGCTGAAGCATACGGACTAAATGACAAACAAAAATACGTGCAAGCCCGAGCAAAAATGACAGGTACAGCCGCTCTTTTTCTCGAGTCCACAGCAGTGTATGAGTACGGCCCATTGCGTCACCAACTTTTACAGGAGTTCAAGTGTGAGCGTTTATGCAGTGCGCAAATTCACAATCAATTGTCTCTGCGAGTGAAGATTGCCGGCGAAAGTTTTCACGAATATATACTGCAGATGAAACGCATTGCTGCACGTGGGACAACAGACACGGAGTCGGTGATTCGATACATTGTCGACGGACTGAATTTAAAAACGGATTACAAGTACACCTTGTATGGATGCAGCTCATACAAGCAGCTGCGAGAGAAGTACGAAATCTACGAAAGAACGCTCGCGCCTGATGGGGGTTTGGCCCCGAAACAAAAAGACTCACAGCCGTTCAGAAAGAAGTCCAATTTCACCAAATATGAAAGGAAGCAACACTGCTACAATTGTGGATCCCAGGAGCATCTACGCAAGGATTGCCGAGCTGCATTAAAGTGTTTCCGCTGCAATCAGACTGGACACATGTCTAAGGATTGCCCGAGTGCTGCTGCCGTAAACGTTGCATACGAGGAAAAACGCCTGAAGTCTCTAAAAATTAACGACGTGCAAGCCAAAGGGTTCATAGACACCGGTGCAGATGTTTCCCTATTAAAGATGTCAGTGTTCGGAAAAATGAGTGGTGTCCATCTGCAAGCCAGTTCGTCAACTCTGAGGGGACTTGGAAACAACATCACACGCTCCGCTGGGCAGTTTACGGCAGAAGTAGAGATCGACGGAATGCGTTTGGCACACAAATTCCTTGTGGTGGCCGATCATGCCGTCGGATGCGAATTGTTGCTTGGACACGACTTTATATCCAAGTTCACAATGACATCAACGCCAGGAGGATATAAGTTTTCTCCCCTGCCGGGGGAGGAAACCGTGGACACCAAACAGATAAGTATTTACAACGTGGTCGAAGCAAATACTGATATACACGTTCCATCGCAGTTCAAAGATGCCGTCCAATCAATGATTCAGGACTTTACTGAAAAGAAGCAGACTGCAGTGTGCCCGATCATGCTGAAGATCGTGCCGGACGAGAAAATAGCGCCGTTTCGACATTCGCCAAGTCGAGTGGCCATCAGCGAAGCCGACGTTGTCAAGCAGCAGATCGATGAATGGGCCAACGCTGGGATAATACGACGCTCATCATCAAATTTCGCCAGTCGGACTGTAATTGTCAAGAAAAAGGATGGTAGCAGCCGGGTCTGCGTGGACTATCGTCAGTTGAACAAGATGGTCTTGAAAGATTGCTTTCCCGTTCCAATCGTTGAAGAGGTACTGGAAAAACTGGAAAATGCGAAGGTGTTCACCATCATGGACTTAGAAAATGGGTTCTTCCACGTTCCTGTGGAGGAGAGCAGCAAAAAATATACGGCGTTCATAACGAAGGAAGGCCTCTTTGAGTTCAACCGTGCGCCTTTCGGTTTTTGCAATTCGCCAGCAGTTTTCATCCGTTTTATAAGCTTTGTATTTCAAAACCTTATAAATGAAAACATTCTTGACCTGTACATGGACGATATCGTTATACACGCTGAAAGCGCCGACGAATGCCTGGGAAAGCTGAAGAAGGTTTTTGATGCAGCAGCTGAATACGGGCTGAAGATTAAGTGGAAGAAGTGCCGATTTCTGCAGTCGACCATTACATTTTTGGGTCATCAAGTTGGAGGAGGTGAAATCAAGCCTGGATTGGAGAAAACCAAAGCCGTCAGCAAGTTCCCGATGCCGAAAAACATAAAGGCTGTGCAGTCGTTTTTAGGATTAACTGGGTTTTTCCGTAAATTCATAAAAAACTATTCGCTAATCGCCAAACCACTGACCAATCTGCTGCGAAAAGATGTCCCATTTAAAATGAGTCTGGAGGAGCAGCAGGCGTTTGCTATATTAAAGGAAGCATTGGTGAAAGAGCCGGTCTTGAAACTTTATCGCAGGAATGCAAAAACCGAGATACACACTGATGCGTCAAAGGGTTTGCAGCGGCGTTGTTACAATGGCACGAAGGACAATAGCATCCGATCTTATTCTGGAGTAAAAAAACCTCGGACTCTGAAGCACGACAGCATAGCTGTATACAGGAAGCCAAAGCAATTTTCCTAGCGTGCAAAAAATTTCGGCAATACATATTTGGAACCAACTTTAAGCTCGTAACGGATTGCGCTGCTTTCAAGCAAACGTTAAGCAAGAAGGACGTTCCGCGGGAGGTAGCCCAATGGGTCCTGTACCTGCAGGACTACGACTTTGAAGTGGAACACAGACCAGGAGAACGGCTGAAGCATGTGGATTGCCTGAGTAGGTACCCAATTGATGTCATGATGGTATCTTCGGAAGTCACAGCAAGAATTAAGAAAGCCCAGCAGGAGGATACGATGATCAAAGCAGTTTCCAAAATTTTGAAAAGTAAACCCTATGACAACTTTAAGTTGAAAGCTGGTCTCGTATACAAGGTGGTGCAAGGCACGGACTTGCTGGCCATACCGAAGTCATTGGAAAAAGAAATAATAACCGACGCTCACAACGCAGGACACTTTGCCGCTCAAAAAACAATGCATACCGTACAGCAGAGCTATTGGATTCCACATCTGGAAGGAAAAGTAATGCAGATCATAGGAAACTGTATGAAATGTATAATCTACAGCAAAAAGCTTGGCAAAAAAGAGGGATTTCTGCATCAAATCGACAAAGGATCACAGCCGCTGTATACTATACATGTGGATCACCTTGGGCCTATGGATGCTACTTCAAAGCAGTACAAGTACATCTTCGCAATGGTTGATAGCTTCAGTAAGTTCGTATGGATGTATCCCACAAAATCAGCAGGAGCAGACGAAGTTCTCAAGAAGTTAAGGGAGTGGTCTGATGTATTTGGAAATCCGGCACGCATAGTAAGCGATCATGGAGCAGCATTTACATCTTCAAGCTTTGAGGAGTTTGTCAAGGAAAAGAACATCGAACACGTGTGGAGCACCACAGGGGTACCAAGAGGAAACGGACAAATTGAACGCGTAAACCGATCTATTCTGAGCATCATTTCCAAATTGTCATCGGAGGAACCTGGAAGATGGTATAAGTTCGTACCGCGAGTTCAGAGAGCTATTAACAGCACTGTTCATGTGTCTACAAAGCGTTCTCCATTTGATCTGATGATCGGGGTAAAAATGCGTTGTGGACCGGATAGCGACATACTTCAGCTGATAGAAAAGGAGCTGGTCGATAATTTTGAAGACGAGAGACAGAAGATGCGACAAGAGGCAAAAGAAAATATTCAGCAGGCCCAGGACAGATACAAGGAAGAATTCGATAAAAAGCGGAAATGAGAGTACGGATACAAGGTCGGAGATCTCGTAGCCATACGTAGAACACAATTTGTAACCGGAAGAAAGATGGCCAGCGAATTCTTAGGACCATACGAAATAACCAACGTGAAACGAGGCGGACGATATAATGTTCGAAAAGCAGCAGACGTCGAAGGACCAAGCAATACGACCACAAGCAACGATAACATGAAACTATGGAGCTTTTCTGTAGAAAACGAGGACGCATGGTCATCAGGGACTGATGACTAATCAGGATGACCGAGTGTAAGAAGGAGTGGGCCAACTGGCCTATTGAGGGGGCAGCAGGGAATAAGCAACAGCAGTAATAACAGCAGCAGAGGAACAGCTGATGAGCAGCAACAGCAGTAGTAACAGCAGCAGCAACAGCAGTAGTAACAGCAGCAGAGAAACAGCGTAAAGAGAAGAAGAAGCAGTCGGAAAGAGAACATCGCAGCAGCCAGACGTAACTTAAGCCGCAGCAGCAGAAATCAGCCGAGATTAAGCAGTAACCTCACAAATTATTGTTCTCACTCATCAGACTACCGCGATTAATAAACTATTCTTAAATAATATCTTACATATATTATATTCATATACTATCTATTCATACTCTACCGTTTATATATACATATATCTATAACTTTTCTCTTTCTCCTTAGTGATTAAGCCTCATAATTTTTCCTTTCCATTAATTTTTTTTCTATACTTGATTTGCCTACTGGTTGTAATTAAAGACTTGTGTTATTTTCGGAAGTGAAACTTGTGTTTGCTAGTTCTTGATTATGTAGCAACATGTCTAGTATTAAGTACAGAGAAATATATTGAATTTTGTCAGCCATGAATATGGAGTAGACTTCTAATTTCCTAGTGACATGGTGACGTAATGGGGTACGGTGAGAACTATAGGGATTTCCAGAACCTTCGCACAACTGGAAATAATGGAAGGGTGGGTACAGAATCGTGTGGGTCGACTTCCATCTCAAGACCTCACGCCCGCGATAGTTTGGAACACACCGACGAAAGCCCCTAGTACTTTCGGGTACGCCCTATGTATGATTGTACCATTGAATTTTGGTTAGGCTCGGAATAGGCATATTGTTGTTTTCGGAGTTAGCTCCCTGTAGAGTCACGGGATTCTAAAATTTTAAAGTTTATGTAGTAGGAGTCGAGACGCGGTCAACCGAACCCCCCCCAAGTTACCGAATCAGCACGGAACCAAAGAATCCCCACCGGCCGTGACCTCGACATCCCCTCCAATCCATCCCCTACTGACGTATAGATATCTATCGTTGATTGTTACACCAGTACTTCGTGTTGGTCAGACTCAGAAATTGTACTGCATTGGCTCTCATCACCCCTACGGACTTGGATCACCTATGTTTGCAATCGCAATGCTGAGATTCTGGAAGATTGTCCACGTAGCTGCTGGCAGCACATTCGCACTGGGGACAATCCAGCGGACTGTGCATCACGCGGACTTCTACCAAAGGATCTTGTAGGCCATCAACTGTGGTGGAATGGGCCACCGTGGCTTTCCCAATCACGTCTCACTTGGCCACCTGCGCATGGTCAAGCTTCAAGTTAATCTACACATTTCCGATGAAGGCAATGATCTTCAAGGCTTCCTCCTGGTCACATCTCATCCCGACAATTAGCTATTGCTTTCGCTTCGTTCATCGTCTGCGTTGCAAGGACCGCCTGTCATCGTTTTTATCGTCATGGGAGCTTCAATATGCCCGCTCCAGGGTAATCAAACGTGTGCAGATGGAGTTCTTTCAAGTGGAGTACTGTTGAGAAATGAGCCTCGTAGTTTTTAGTTCAATGTTCATGTATATTACGATTGACCTATTCATTCGCTCATGAGTGTATTCCACCGCTTAAGTAACTAGTTTTACGCGCATAGCTGTGTTGTTATTGCTCGTGTCCAAAACATAGCTGTAATGTTCTCACACGCATAGCCAAACCCGCAGCTGCACACGCACACAGCGATGCGTTCCGTTTTTGCATTGAGACCGTCGCGTCGAGTCGAATCGCGTGATCTTCCAATTCCCTTTAGCTCGACTTCTTTTCGCGGAGTTGAGTTAGTAGAAAATTCTAGACGAAACCGCCCGCACGCATACTTTGTACCGCCGCAGAAACGACCCCCCCGCTGTTCTTGTAATATACTTGTAATATAACCACCAATATTAAATAATCAATAAAAATAAATAAGCTCAAGATATAAACGATTATACAGTCCACTAATTCATAACCATAGCAAAATTTGGTCCTTCGAGCCGGATCTCCGCGTTTGAGTTTATTTATATACATATTGAGTGATACCGTTAACCGCTGTTTGCCATGAAGGCCCTAGTGCATCGTCTAATTCAGCAACGTGGTGCCTGCAAATCCCAACTAACTCGCGTGGCTGCGGAGGCTCAAGAGTTTGTACAGTCATGTACTTCTGTGCAAACATTAGAGCACAAGTTGGACCGACTGGTTGTAACGTTCAACCGCTTTATGGAGCTTTCTGAAGAGCTGGTCCAATATAATGATGAAGATGAATACGTGGATCCGGATTTGGATATCCCCGAATATGAGAAAAGGTTCTTTAGTGCGCATAGTATTTTCACTGAAGCCATACGTGACCGGAGCAGTCACGATAATGAGCACGACAACTCAAATCTACTGCTATCGAACACTGTGGAACGCTTATTTGAGGGACAAACTCAACTTCTGGAGAGGATTCGGGACTCATCGGGAACCACAGAGCTGCAGTTCGAGAAAATACGCATTCTGACGTTTTCGGGCAGATACGAGGATTGGTGTCAGTTTAGTGACTTGTTCTTAGGCTCAGTCGACAAGAAGAGTAGTCTGTCCAAGTGCCAAAAGTTTCATTATTTGAAATCCTATCTGGATGGTGAAGCGTTGTCTCTGATAAAACATATTCCCGTATCGGATGCCAATTACCAGGACGCATGGGAGAGGCTCGAAAATCGCTATAACAAGAAGTCACTGATTGCTCGTTCGTTCATTCAAAACTTTCTTTCGTTGCCAACCGCAAAGGGTTCAAACATCGCCGAGTTGCGTAAAATAGTCGACACCACCGACGAAAGTATACGTGGTCTACATGCGCTGAGCTGCGACAGCCGCGATGTGTGGCTGATCCATATCTTGCTCTCAAAGCTAGACCCGGAATGCAAGGAAGCTTGGGCCACCTTCAGTGAATCGTGCAAGGAAAATGTGACCATAAATTACCTGTTCGGCTTTGTCTTCGCCCGTTGCGATGCACTTGAGTCTTGTCAAGATCCAAAGCTAATCCAGGATACACACACGGTGCTGGATAGAGGTCATGCAGTTTCTCATCATGTGGACGTGCCAAAGACGCATGTTCGTGATTGTGTATATTGTCACGGGCAACACATTATTTATGCGTGTACTCAATTCAAGGCTCTGGATGTTGTGGACCGCCGCACGTTCGCAAGGGATAATAATTTGTGCTTCAATTGTCTAAGCCGATCTCATCAAGTAAATAGGTGTAATTCCATAAACACGTACCGTCTGTGTAAGTTGAGGAACCACACTCTTGTCCATCCAGAGGATATACGCTCTGTCCCGGTTTCCGCTGCTGTCAATACATCCGCTGACTCAACCTTCCGCTCGTCCAAGTTCGCTGCGGATGCTGATCCTGCCGTGGTCAGCCACCATACATTGGAGAGGGAATTCGGGGCCAATGGTCACGCTATATTGCCAACGATTTTGGCTACTATAGTCGACTCCTGGGGCAACGAGACAACCTGCAGGATACTGTTGGATACTGGTTCAACTATAACGATGGTCGCCGAATCATTTATTCAACGAATTGGATTGCCGCGCACGCATGCTCGTATACCAGTGGTTGGTCTAGGCGCAAATGCTGCTGGGGTTACTAGAGGTCGCGCCACATTCACGTTGCTCTCCCGCACAAGCTCAGCTTCAGTGGTGGTCACAGGTCTGATTATGAACACTTTAACCTCCTCGATTCCAGCCCAGCGGATCGAGTCGAACACTCCGATGTGGGAAGAGATTCGTGATCTACCCTTAGCGGACCCAACATTTGGTAAACCAGGCGAAATCGACGTGATTTTAGGAGCTGATCAACTTTGGAACACTTACACTGGACAACGCAAAGAGTTTGGCTTAGAATATCCTATTGCACTTCATACTAATTTTGGTTGTAGTGATGCTTACACCCACGCACTAGCACATCACGCTCACGAGGATCTGGACTCTTTAGTTCGATCGATCATGGATAAGGAACAAGTTAAACCAAGTAACGTTACCACCGATGCTAGTGAGCCCGCTGAGAAACACTTCGTTCATACGCACACCCGCAGAAACGATGGCGTGTACATCGTCCAACATCAGAGCAAGGATTCTGCTCCGCCGATGGGGTCCACATCGCCGCAAGCTCTAACTCTTGCTATTTCCAGTACTTCGTGTTGGTCCGACTCAGAAATTGGACTGCATTGGCTCTCATCACCCCCACGGACTTGGAACACTTATGTTGGCAATCGCACTGCTGGGATTCTGGAAGCTTTTCCACGTAGCTGCTTGCAGCACATTCGTACTGGGGACAGTCCCGCGGACTGTGCATCACGCGGACTTCTACCAAAGGAGCTTGTAGAACACAAACTGTGGTGGAATGGACCACTGTGGCTTTCCCATTCACGTCGCACTTGGCCACCTGCTAAGGCAAAGTTCGCACTGTCGACTGAGGACGCTGCGCGGATGAAAGTAAAGGTCAAACCCCAAGTTAATCTACACATTTCCGATGAAGGAAATGGTCTTCATTGTATGATCAACAAGGCTTCATCCTGGTCACATCTCTTGCGGACAATTAGCTATTGCTTTCGCTTTGAACATCGTCTTCGTTGCAAGGACCGCCTGTCATCGTTTTTATCGTCATGGAAGCTTCAATATGCCCGCTCTAGGGTAATGAAACATGAACAGATGGAGTTGTTCCAAGTGAAGTACAAGCAGCTGAGCACTGGACAAGACGAGGAAATTGCGAGTTTTCTGACGAGTCAGGAAATCAATTGGCACTTCATTCCACCGCCTGCCCCGCAGTTTGGAGCGATCGCAGCTTAGATCCCCTTACCCCCGCTCATTTTCTTACAGGTCAACCTCACATGGCAGTGCCAGAGCCGTCCTTGTTGGACGTCAACATTAGCAGACTGCAGCGTTGGAGACAGCTGCAAGCCAAGCTTCAAGGATTCTGGAAACGTTGTAGTTTTGAATACCCTGCTTCCTGCAACCTCGCTTCCTGCAACCTCGCACGAAATGGCAGCAGGAGTCCAACGACATAACCGTGGACACTCTTGTGGTACTGAAGGAGCCGAATCAACCGCCTAGCAAGTGGCTGCTTGGGGGAATCACCGAAGTTCATTCTGGCCAAGACGAGGAGTTCGAGTGGTCACCGTCAAAACAGCCCGAGGAGTTTACAAGAGAGCTATTACCAAACTTGCTGTGCTTCCCTTGTTATGAACAGTCGTTCAGGGGGCCGGTATGTTGAGAAATGAGCCTCGTAGTTTTTAGTTCAATGTTCATGTATATTACGATTGACCTATTCATACGCTCATGAGTGTATTCTACCGCTTAAGTAACTAGTTTTACGCGCATAGCTGTGTTGTTATTGCTCGTGTCCAAAACATAGCTGTAATGTTCTCACACGCATAGCCAAACCCGCAGCTGCACACGCACACAGCGATGCGTTCCGTTTTTGCATTGAGACCGTCGCGTCGAGTCGAATCGCGTGATCTTCCAATTCCCTTTTGCTCGACTTCTTTTCGCGGAGTTGAGTTAGTCGAAATCTCTAGATGAAACCAACCGCACGCATAGTTTATACCGCCGCATCATAGACACCCCCCGCTATTCATATACATGTGTAACATAACCACCCATATTAAATAACCAATATATGAAAATAAATAAGCTCAATATATTAAAAGATTATACAGTCCACTAATTCATAACCATAGCAAATTTTGGTCCTTCGAGCCGGATTTCCGCGTTTGAGTTTATTTTATATACATATTGAGTGATATCGTTAACCGCTGTTTGCCATGAAGGCTCTAGTGCATCGTCTAATTCAGCAACGTGGTGCCTGCAAATCCCAACTAACTCGCGTGGCTGCGGAGGCTCAAGAGTTTGTACAGTCATGTACTTCTGTGCAAACATTAGAGCACAAGTTGGACCGACTGGTTGCAACGTTCAACCGCTTTATGGAGCTTTCTGAAGAGCTGGTCCAATATAATGATGAAGATGAATACGTGGATCCGGATTTGGATATCCCCGAATATGAGAAAAGGTTCTTTAGTGCGCATAGTATTTTCACTGAAGCCATACGTGACCGGAGCAGCAAATCTACTGCTATCGAACACTGTGGAACGCTTATTTGAGGGACAAACTCAACTTCTGGAGAGGATTCGGGACTCATCGGGAACCACAGAGCTGCAGTTCGAGAAAATACGCATTCTGACGTTTTCGGGCAGATACGAGGATTGGTGTCAGTTTAGTGACTTGTTCTTAGGCTCAGTCGACAAGAAGAGTAGTCTGTCCAAGTGCCAAAAGTTTCATTATTTGAAATCCTATCTGGATGGTGAAGCGTTGTCTCTGATAAAACATATTCCCGTATCGGATGCCAGTTACCAGGACGTTCAAAACTTTCTTTCGTTGCCAACCGCAAAGGGTTCAAACATCGCCGAGTTGCGTAAAATAGTCGACACCGCCGACGAAAGTATACGTGGTCTACATGCGCTGAGCTGCGACAGCCGCAATGTGTGGCTAATCCATATCTTGCTCTCAAAGCTAGACCCTGAATGCAAGGAAGCTTGGGCCACCTCCAGTGAATCGTGCAAGGAAAATGTGACCATAAATGACCTGTTCGGCTTTGTCTTCGCCCATTGCGATGCACTTGAGTCTTGTCAAGATCCAAAGCTAATCCAGGATACACACACGGTGCTGGATAGACGTCATGCAGTTTCTCATCATGTGGACGTGCCAAAGACGCATGTTCGTGATTGTGTATATTGTCACGGGCAACACATTATTTATGCGTGTACTCAATTCAAGGCTCTGGATGTTGTGGACCGCCGCACGTTCGCAAGGGATAATAATTTGTGCTTCAATTGTCTAAGCCGATCTCATCAAGTAAATAGGTGTAATTCCATAAACACGTACCGTCTGTGTAAGTTGAGGAACCACACTCTTGTCCATCCAGAGGATATACGCTCTGTCCCGGTTTCCGCTGCTGTCAATACATCCGCTGACTCAACCTTCCGATCGTCCAAGTTCGCTGCGGATGCTGATCCTGCCGTGGTCAGCCACCATACATTGGAGAGGGAATTCGGGGCCAATGGTCACGCTATATTGCCAACGATTTTGGCTACTATAGTCGACTCCTGGGGCAACGAGACAACCTGCAGGATACTGTTGGATACTGGTTCAACTATAACGATGGTCGCCGAATCATTTATTCAACGAATTGGATTGAAATATATGAAATGAAATATATGAAAATAAATAAGCTCAATATATTAAACGATTATACAGTCCACTAATTCATAACCAAGTACAAGCAGATGAGCACTAGACAACCACTTTCTCAAAAATCCAAACTGATTCGCTACAATCCATTTGTTGACGATCAAGGTAATAATGCGCGTAGGGGGACGCATTGTAAATTCGATGGCAACTTATGATGCAAAACATCCCATATTTACCAGTCGCTGTTGTACTAGCTAGACACCAGCACGTCACATCGCTACACGCTGGAGTCAAATTTATGTTCCACACTTTGAGACAGAAGTATTGGATTCTTGGAGCCCGTAACATAGTCCGGAAAATTGTATTCAACTGCAAGATTTGTTTCCTTCAGCGCAAAGGTACGCAAACGCAACGGATAGCTGTTTCTCAAAGTCAAGACGAGGAAACTGCGAGTTTTCTGACGAATCAGGAAATCATCTGGCACTTTGGAGGTATATGGGAGACCGGCGTACCATCTATCAGTTCTACCTTCGCCGACTAATTTGTAGCAGTTGTAGTAGCCAGCACAAAAATATAGGGAATTGGTTATCTTCTTTCGTCTCGTGAGACCCCCTAGTGATATTTCGAACGATCAAGCTTTAGCCGCTCTTAAGGTTGGATCAAAGCTTTAGCCGCTCTTAAGGTTGGATCAAAGCTTTAGCCGCTCTTAAGTCCGAACGCCCACGCACACATACAAGCGACGGACAGTGGGAAGCATAGACGGCAATCGTACGATTGCACAGTTAAGCTATGCTGTGCATTAGACGATCGTCTAATGCTGCTCGAATGTTCTAGATCATACGATTGCACAGTTAGTAAAAAGCTCAAAAGCTCTGCTGCACACGGTACTCAGCCCATCGGCTATTACTGCTTTGAACAAAAGAAGAAAGTTGATCGATCTGTAAAGACGTGATAATTCCCGAGTGCGAGCAAAATACACAGTGCACACACATATATATAGTGCAGTCCGGAAAATATATATATTTCCAAAATATATGCTGGAAGCATATTTATATAACAAGTGCCGTGCAGTCCATTGGTCAGTGAATAAGAAGAATTTAGTGCAGATATATTTGGGAAAAAGGTATGTTTTCATATTAGTGCCGTGCACGTGCTGACATAGCCTATGTTGCAGGGAAGTGTACCTAAGCTGCCCCATCGCGGTATAGTCTCGAGAAGACTACCCTGGGAGCTGGCTTAGGCGAACAGTTGTCGAGGGTTCTCCAACTCCAACCATAATTCATCTTTTCTGGACCTTATATTACCACCGAGTTCGGAATCTCCAAAGATCCAAGTGGAACAGATCAGCCTTAATCGCCAAGAGTATTTAGTGCTGCTCAGTCATAAATAACTAAATATAGGCTTGGCGGAAGATTCGTCAGTACGGCCAGGAACCATATACATCGCACCTGGTGACCTCTAACCAACTTCAGGTGGTCAAGAGTCTACAAAGCAGCAGCACGGGATCGAGTTTTGTCCAATTTACATTTAATTCATTATCAAGTTCCAACGCATAAACATCAGCAGTTTAACGTAATGTAACTGAAACTTTATTAACACCCCCTTTGATGTTGCGCGCGTACATACCTACATACATATGTGCATATGCACACTAAATTGTCTTTCGTTTGTTACCTTTTAGTTCAATTTTCGCGATAGAGCATAACAATTAAATTTCTGTCTGTATTATGAAAACCAAAACAACTGACTGATGACTATGCGACGGTGTTTGTAGCGTAATTGTATTGTATGCATTATATATTTATGATTTCCATATTTTAAACAGCTGCGGTCAATATCTACGACATCATTGGGCCCAACGATCAGCGTAAGACAATAACGCCGGAGTGAGTAATTATGTACAGCGAAAAGTAGTTTGGTCAAAAGAGCCTATTGGCTTGAAAGTGTAGATATGCATACAACGTATAATGATTCAAACCCGTCTGCTCAGTGTGTATAATGCACCCCAGTCTGATCTAGCTTTTGTTTACGATTTCGATTCTTATTCTCTCGTTTCTTATATATATATATATCTATACCCTAATAATTTTCATGCTTTAAAATAATGAATTTATAACTAAACTTATATGATAATTAGGATTAAGGAAATATTACCCACGAATTAGAACCTAAGTCAATTGTTGTGTTTCTACAACTGCAACGTAATGAATATTGAAATTGAAGTCTCACATTATATTAAAATATGAATCGTTTTGAATTGAAATGAATCTTTAAAATCATAAAAATGGTCTGTCGAGTATCCGTGCCAGGATCTTATAAAATGTGGTAAATCTTAGTAAAGGTTTGTTCAAGGGACAATGCAAGAACTCGAACGCATTGTCATGGTAGGGTGGGTACAGAAGAGAGGGACAATCAACACCTAGGTTCTCTCTAAATAGAAATGGTTCAGTAGGGCTTTTATTTGGCGTATCGGCGCTATCTGCATTTCAGTTTACTTTGTTTTTGTATAATCACTTATAGTTTCCCGTAAAGTGCACTATTTAAATGTAGTGGAGTACGATAGTACAATTAGGTGAGGAAGAACCCCGACCATCCGGCGAGCTAGACCCGAGCCTAGCAAGAGTGCACACGACCAACCCTAATTGTACGCCGTCCTTAAGTTCAGTCATAGTCATCTGCTGATATCGAGGGCCTATATATCTGGTTACATATATATATTTAAACTCTGGTACACTACACATTTATGGCGCCCAACGTGGGGCCAGGCAACTTGCCTTAGAATCTAAAACCAATTCAGAGCCGATATTAAAATTTGGATTTATAGTGTCTTACTATATAAGCCGTTTATTTTAATAAGACAAGCAAATCTTGCCTTGGTTCTCCAAGCTCAACCGGTAATACATCAAAATTTCAACGACACATTTTCTTTTGCAAAATATTGCATAAAGGTTAAAGATTTCAAAATTTATACTTTGACTCGGTTTTCGGATTTAGAAACTGCAATTCATTTGTTTCGGATTGGTTGACCAAAACAGACCTATAGTATCGAATTGTGAGTATCAGAGACAGTTATGCAATACCATACAATGATCAGAATAAACAGGAATTGTTTTCGGATTTAGCGGTTCCAATTCAGTTTATTTTGGATTGATCCACCAAAGCAAATCTGCTTTTTCACTTTAGGCATCTTGAGTTATTCGGATTTACAATTTTATATTGCCAAATCGTGATAGTTGTCCAATGATTCAGTGCACGAGGTCATTAACTTATAAATAGTCCATATTAACGAAAATAGAAAAGCCTACTGAAACCAAATAGATATTTTGTAAGTATTCTGGCATGTGGGAAAGACAGACATTAATATTACAATTAATACCTTCTTATATAATTTTTTTTATTAGTTTTTTTTTTTTTAATTCCTTAAATATTGTCTGATATACAATGGCTGTAAGGCGAAGTACAGATGATATAACAACTGCTTTGCAGGAAGCAGAACCATTTTGTGGAATTTGCAACGAAGTATTGGGAACTAGTGAGATTATAGCCAACACCCCGTGTAGACACAAATTCCATAAACTTTGTATTTTGGAACAGATTAGGACAAACCCAAAATGTCCCACCTGTTCATTAGATTGTTCTGCTCTGGCACTAACATTCTCTAACAACACGTTGTTAGCCGAGCTTAACGCCGAAGGAACACGACCAACTAGTGCTAACAAATCTTTTAGCACAATAGACGGAACGTCTAATCGACCTAAAAAGGGCCAAAAGTTTATTAGAAGGGGTATGAATACGAGATCAACTCAACGATCCAGGTTAGATCGCTCACTAACAGAAACTGAAACCAACAACACAACCCTTCCAATAACCACTCAAGTGGAAATCGCTAACTACGTCCAGTCTGCTGTAAGCATTCAACAGGCTCAGTTAATGGAACAACTAACTTCATTTTTAAGCAAAACAATTGAATCTTCGATTCAAAGTCAATTAGCGTCACTCCAGTTGACACAACCAGAACATATCTCTCCCGATGTTTCCGGTGACAATAACATTAACCAAACAAATAACGTGGGTATCGGTCAAGCACGAGATAGTCACGCAGAAGTTCTTTTAGATTTTTCAAGAGCGAGTGCAAATCGAAGTAATTCGAGCTCACACGTAGCACCAGCAAAAGTTTCCAGTATAATGCAGAATTGGCGCATTAAATTCGATGGTTCAAAAACTTGCATGAGGATGGATGAGTTTATTTATCGAGTACGTTCTCTAACGCAACAAAATCTTTATAACAATTATCAATTGCTTTGTGATCACTTGTATCTTTTATTCGCGGGTAAAGCTAGTGATTGGTACTGGAAATTCCATCGAACTTACCCAAACTTTAGTTGGGATACGTTTTGTATAGAGTTTAGACGAAGATTTGAAGATGTTGAGACCGACTATGATATCTGGGAAAAGATTAGGAAACGTCGTCAGGGCGAAAACGAACCCTTCGATGACTTTCAATATGCTATCGAAGATCTCGTGGATAGGCTTCAAAATTCGGTTACAGAAGAAGATGTTGTGAATCTACTTTTTAGAAATTCCAAGCCCACTCTTCACCACGAGCTTCTTCACTTAAAGATTGCCAATAGATCGTTATTACGACGAGAGGTACGTAAGCACGAGCAGTTTTATAACGATATAAAATCGGTCAAGCAAAGGACTCTTCGCTCATACGAATCGGAATTGTCAGGTCCAGACGATAGCGAGCAGCTATTCGATGACTTGGTCGAGCATAATGAAGTGTGTCAAATACAACGTCGTACTTCACAGTCAGTTCCAACTTGCTGGAACTGTGACAACAAAGGTCATAAATTTGACGATTGTGTAGGTCCTCGTAAGATCTTTTGCTACGGGTGTGGAACAAAAGATACTTACAAGCCGGTATGTCCCAAATGTAACCCTCTGGGAAACCGGCAGAAGGATGTGTTAAACAACAACAAGCAGACACATCCTTAGAAAAAAGTTTGCAAGAATCACCTACTAGTTTAACGAACGACCAAAGTTTAAATGAGCCTAAGATCAGCTCACAAACAGTAGAGGAAACCCTGCCTACGGCATATCATTATTCATTTACTCCTTTACCTGAAAGGGAAGCAAATTATATTACAACGCGTAAGAAAATTTTTGATAGGATAGATAGTTTTAAATTTGTAAGAAAGCCCAAACGTTCAACTAAACGTTTGAGACAATTTTGGAAGATGGTTCGCAAGAATAAGAACAAGTTTGTTTCAGCTATATTTCTTAGTTCGGATAGCAGGCTGTATACCAATGTCACCATGGAGGGCAGTGATTACATAGCTTTGTTGGATTCGGGGGCCACAATCAGTTGTATTGGAGGTTCAGCCGCGAAAGAAATGTTGGCGCATTGCAAGGTTAAAAAGTGTTCAGGAGCAATACGAACGGCTAACGATACTGAAAGTAAGGTTATAGGCAAGCTGGTAACACAAATTAATTACCGTGGAGGCACGGCAGACCTAGAAATGTTTCTTATTCCTGAACTCAAGCAAGACGTCTATTTGGGGATAGACTTCTGGCAAAAATTTGGACTTTTAGATAAAATCACACACACTGCAGAGGTATCTGAATTAGATGTTGGAGGTACGGATGACGTCGAAGAACCACCGAACCTACATAAATTGACAGCAGACGAGAGAATTCGCTTAGATAAAGTGATAGGTTGTTTTCCATCTTTCGCTACTGAAGGATTAGGCCGTACCAGTTTAGTCACACACTCTATAGATGTTGGAGCAGCTATTCCCGTAAAGCAACGACATTGGCCGGTATCACCAGCCATTGAGAAATTGATGTTTGCCGAGGTGGACAATATGCTTGCGCTCGATGTTATAGAGGAGTCGACTAGTCCCTGGAGCAGTAATTGCGTTTTGGTAAAGAAAGGCGAAAAATATAGACTGTGTCTCGATTCAAGAGAAGTGAACAAGGTTACAAGACGGGATGCATATCCGTTACCACATATTGATGGTATTCTAAGTCGATTACCACCCGCTCGTTACATCACTGGATTAGACATGAAACACGCATTTTGGCAAATCCGTTGGATGAACAATCGCGACAGTATACTGCATTTACAGTGCCTAACCGACCATTATATCTATATAAAATGATGCCATTTGGTCTTTGCAATGCCGCTCAAACTCTCTGTAGACTAATGGATCGAGTTATTCCAGCTCATCTTCGTACACGTGTGTTTGTATATTTAGATGATCTACTTGTTTTATCAGAGGATTTCGAGTCGCATTTACTGTTGTTACAGGAGATAGCGTTGTGTCTACGCAAAGAAAATTTAACCATTAACATAGGGAAATCAAACTTTTGCATAAAAGAAATCACGTATTTGGGTTTTATTATTGGTAATGGTCAGATAAAGACAAATCCAGACAAAATCAAGGCCATCTCGAAGTTCCCTGTGCCAGTTACCGTTAAGCAACTGCGTCGATTTTTGGGATTATCCGGTTGGTACCGACGTTTCGTTGAAAATTATGCTACCGTTAGTTTTCCCCTAACCGAGTTGCTTAAGAAGAAAAAAGATTTACGGTGGAATGAGGATGCTCAACAGTCGTTTGAGACCTTAAAGTCCTGTTTAACCGCACCACCCATTTTGATAACTCCTGACTTCTCAAAACCTTTTATTTTGCTCTGTGATGCTAGCACTTACGGAATCGGCTGTGGTTTAGCGCAAGAACGCGACGGCGTTGAATTGCCAATTGCTTACATGTCAGAAAAATTATCCAAGGCACAACGTAATTATTCGGTTACCGAACTAGAGTGCTTAGCAGTCATAAAGGGGATAAAAAAATTCCGCTCTTATATTGAGGGACAGGACTTCGTAGTCATAACCGATCACGCAGCACTTAAATGGTTAATGCAACAAAAAGATTTATCGGGTAGATTAGCCAGATGGTCTATGAAATTGCGTAGTTTCACATTTAATATCCTACATAGAAAGGGGACACTGAATGTTGTCGCTGACACTCTATCGCGTCAGGATGAACCGGCTATAGAGGAGCTCACGCAAATAACCCCCA
This sequence comes from Drosophila lowei, assembly GCA_008121275.1. Classification (NCBI taxonomy): domain Eukaryota; kingdom Metazoa; phylum Arthropoda; class Insecta; order Diptera; family Drosophilidae; genus Drosophila; species Drosophila lowei. The sequence continues at coordinate 2,098,981 of CM017778.1, forward strand.
TGGTTGATCTAGACTCAGATCAATTCAAATCAGCTGAGTATCTGAGTTTAATAGAAAGCATTCAACAGAATCAGAGTAAGTTCCCAGACTTGAAAGTGATAGACGGTCAAGTTTTCAAAAGGACAGAATTCGCTTCGGGAGATGAGTCTCAAGAGAACGCATCATGGAAACTTTGGGTTCCGTCAGGGTTAATTACGAACGTATTATATCAAGCTCATGACGCCCCTAGCTCCGCACATTGTGGGATGAGTAAAACCATAGAGAAGCTTAAAAGATATTTATTCTGGCCTCGCATGGTTAGCCAGACGCGCAAGTACATATCTGAATGCACCGTTTGTCGCACGACCAAGAGTCCGAATATGATTCTTAGACCTCCTATGGGTAAACCATTCACTTCGGATAGGCCGTTTCAGAAATTATACAGAGATCTCTTAGGACCATACCCACGCACGAAAAAAAGGAAACATAGGATTGCTCATAGTTGTCGATCACAATACTAAGTTCCATTTTCTGTGTCCCCTGAAGAAATTTACAGCCCCTAAGATCTGTGAATATCTGGAAGGGTCTCTCTTTTATACATTTGGGGTGCCAGAAATCATCTTGTCAGACAATGGATCCCAGTTTAAATCTAGCTACTTTCAGGCATTTTTAAATAGCTTCGGTATAACACAAAAATGCACAGCTATTTATTCACCGCAAGCTAATGCCAGCGAGCGACTGAACAGATCCGTGATAGCTGCGATACGAGCTTATATCGGTAACGAACATTCCAATTGGGACTGTAACCTGAATGCCATTAGTGGTTCATTGATATCTACCTTACATAGGAGTACAGGGTATTCTCCATATTTTCTAGCATTTGGTCAAAACATGATGTTGAATGGGAAGGATTACGCACTCTTGCGTAAACTAGACCTTTTGAACGACGATACTAGAATAGAGAACCCAGATTCCTTGCAGCTAATCCGGCAACAGGCTAAAGCGAATGTCAATAAGGCACACGAAGAAAATTCGCATAGATACAATTTACGCTGCCGTGATACACAATTAAAGATTGGAGATTTGGTATATGCTAGAAATTTCACACAAAGTAGTGCTATAAAAAAGTTTAGTTCTAAACTAGCCCCTGTGTTCATTCCCGCTCAGGTAATTAAAAAGCGAAGTCCGTACTATTACGAATTGGTCGATGAGAACAAGAAATATCTCAGCGTGTATCATCTGAAAGACATTCAGATCAGGAAATAATCTCTCCTAATCAAGTTCTTCAGATAATTATTCGTCGAGCAGGTCTTGTATAATTATCTGTGGTGTAGTAGCCAGCACAAAAATATAGGGAATTGGTTATCTTCTTTCGTCTCGTGAGACCCCCTAGTGATATTTCGAACGATCAAGCTTTAGCCGCTCTTAAGGTTGGATCAAAGCTTTAGCCGCTCTTAAGGTTGGATCAAAGCTTTAGCCGCTCTTAAGTCCGAACGCCCACGCACACATACAAGCGACGGACAGTGGGAAGCATAGACGGCAATCGTACGATTGCACAGTTAAGCTATGCTGTGCATTAGACGATCGTCTAATGCTGCTCGAATGTTCTAGATCATATGATTGCACAGTTAGTAAAAAGCTCAAAAGCTCTGCTGCACACGGTACTCAGCCCATCGGCTATTACTGCTTTGAACAAAAGAAGAAAGTTGATCGATCTGTAAAGACGTGATAATTCCCGAGTGCGAGCAAAATACACAGTGCACACACATATATATAGTGCAGTCCGGAAAATATATATATTTCCTTAAATATATGCTGGAAGCATATTTATATAGTTACAAGTGCCGTGCAGTCCATTGGTCAGTGAATAAGAAGAATTTAGTGCAGATATATTTGGGAAAAAAGGTATGTTTTCATATTAGTGCCGTGCACGTGCTGACATAACCTATGTTGCAGGGAAGTGTACCTAAGCTGCCCCATCGCGGTATAGTCTCGAGAAGACTACCCTGGGAGCTGGCTTAGGCGAACAGTTGTCGAGGGTTCTCCAACTCCAACCATAATTCATCTTTTCTGGACCTTATATTACCACCGAGTTCGGAATCTCCAAAGATCCAAGTGGAACAGATCAGCCTTAATCGCCAAGAGTATTTAGTGCTGCTCAGTCATAAATAACTAAATATAGGCTTGGCGGAAGATTCGTCAGTACGGCCAGGAACCATATACATCGCACCTGGTGACCTCTAACCAACTTCAGGTGGTCAAGAGTCTACAAAGCAGCAGCACGGGATCGAGTTTTGTCCAATTTACATTTAATTCATTATCAAGTTCCAACGCATAAACATCAGCAGTTTAACGTAATGTAACTGAAACTTTATTAACACCCCCTTTGATGTTGCGCGCGTACATACCTACATACATATGTGCATATGCACACTAAATTGTCTTTCGTTTGTTACCTTTTAGTTCAATTTTCGCGATAGAGCATAACAATTAAATTTCTGTCTGTATTATGAAAACCAAAACAACTGACTGATGACTATGCGACGGTGTTTGTAGCGTAATTGTATTGTATGCATTATATATTTATGATTTCCATATTTTAAACAGCTGCGGTCAACATCTACGACATCGTTGGGCCCAACGATCAGCGTAAGACAATAACGCCGGAGTGAGTAATTATGTACAGCGAAAAGTAGTTTGGTCAAAAGAGCCTATTGGCTTGAAAGTGTAGATATGCATACAACGTATAATGATTCAAACCCGTCTGCTCAGTGTGTATAATGCACCCCAGTCTGATCTAGCTTTTGTTTACGATTTCGATTCTTATTCTCTCGTTTCTTATATATATATATCTATACCCTAATAATTTTCATGCTTTAAAATAATGAATTTATAACTAAACTTATATGATAATTAGGATTAAGGAAATATTACCCACGAATTAGAACCTAAGTCAATTGTTGTGTTTCTACAACTGCAACGTAATGAATATTGAAATTGAAGTCTCACATTATATTAAAATATGAATCGTTTTGAATTGAAATTAATCTTTAAAATCATAAAAATGGTCTGTCGAGTATCCGTGCCAGGATCTTATAAAATGTGGTAAATCTTAGTAAAGGTTTGATCAAGGGACAATGCAAGAACTCGAACGCATTGTCATGGTAGGGTGGGTACAGAAGAGAGGGACAATCAACACCTAGGTTCTCTCTAAATATAAATGGTTCAGTAGGGCTTTTATTTGGCGTGTCGGCGCTATCTGCATTTCAGTTTACTTTGTTTTTGTATAATCACTTATAGTTTCCCGTAAAGTGCACTATTTAAATGTAGTGGAGTACGATAGTACAATTAGGTGAGGAAGAACCCCGACCATCCGGCGAGCTAGACCCGAGCCTAGCAAGAGTGCACACGACCAACCCTAATTGTACGCCGTCCTTAAGTTCAGTCATAGTCATCTGCTGATATCGAGGGCCTATATATCTGGTTACATATATATATTTAAACTCTGGTACACTACACAGTGCGCTAACTTTCGAGGAATATTCAACAATTTTAACCCAGATTGTAGGTCTACTTAACTCTTGCCCACTGTGCGCTCCAAGCGATCACAGCTTGGATTCCCTTACCCCCGCCAGAGCCGTCTTTGTTGAAAGTCAACATTATTAGACTGTAGCGTTGGAGTCAACTGCAGGCCAAGGTTCAAAGGTTCTGGAAACGTTGGAGTATTGAATACCTTGCTTCCTTGCAACCTGGCACGAAATGGCAGCAGGAGACCAACAACATAACCGTGGCTACTCTTGTGGTACGGAAGGGGCCGAATCAACCGCCTAGCAAGTGGCTGCTTGGGCGAATCACCAAAGTTCATCCTGGTCAAGACGAGAGGTTCGAGTGGTCACCGTAAAAATCACCAAAGTTGCTGTGCTTTCCTTGTACTGAACAGTCGTTCAGGGGGGCTGGTATGTTGAGAAATTAACCGCTTAGCTTTAGTTCAAAATTCATTTATATTATAGCTTGCCCTACTCATATGCCCGTCATTGTATTGTCCCGCTTAAGCACCTATTATTACACTCATAGTTGTGTTGTTATTGCTTGTGTCCAAAACCTAACTGTAACGTTCTGCACACGCATACATCGATGTGTACCATTTTGTATTAAACCGTCGCATCGCCTGATCTTTCAATTCCCTTTTGCTCGACTTCTTTTCGTGGAGCTGATTTTAATAGAAAAATCTAGTCGCAACCAACCACACGCATTTTAAAACGCTTATATTCTATAATCACTAGATATATAAAATAAAACCTATATTAAATTAATACAGTCCACTAATTCATAACCAGTAATAATATATGACTTCTTCGCCACTGTAACAGCCCCCATTTACATTGATTTATACGTCATGCGTTACTTCCGACCAGTGATCGGCACGTACATTTTTACATGTTTTGCAGTGCGTTTGTGAGCAGCAGGCAAAGCGAAACATTTTATTGGTGCCAACCACTGTTACACAGTGCTCTTTCCCATGCACATAAGATAGAACCTTGCCGATCGCTGCTCTAGAGTCTAGACTGACTTGACCTCGATCTTATTCTAATGGGAAGCAGAGTCGCTGGATTGCTTTCATCGCTCGACACGCTACCGGCTTCTAGTGTTTCCCCAGACCGTGGTAGATACCTCAGACTCATAAACGAAAATAAAATGTTTTTTTAGCACTTGGCACCAATACAAACAATATACGCAATTATGAAAAAGAATATTTATTTAACCATTTCAACATAGTTTCACTTGATCATCCTATTAAACACATATATAACGATTTGTTTTGCATAGCTTCCTACCGTCTCATCAAAAATTGATTCTATAACTGAATTTTCTTTACAGCTGCACTCCACATCCTCATCGTATATGTCTTTTATAATAACCTTTTCAATATTATCTCGCTTTGCTTTATCACAATACAAATCTAATTCTTGGGAAGGACTTGACCATATTTTACACATGACGAAAGAATCTCGAACTTCTTTCTGTGCATAATTTTTAATACTTTGCAGACTATGGAAATGACCATGTTCATTTCGGATCAGTGATTCTTTGATCTTTTCCATAATTTCACGACATATTTCAATAATTACTCGCTCATAAATGTTGGTTATTTTTTTTCATTAAAGATTGTTTTCGTTCTCCATAGTTGGCATTATCTGCAAATGATACATAACAATTCTAAAGAGTTTTATAGACAATTTATGTAGTTGATTTCAGTTTTTGAGTAAAATCATTTATTTAAAAGAGGCTACGATCGGATAACAACTGACTTTAATGAGTGCAAATATGTTTCTTCCAAACAAGCTTAAGCATCGAAGCGGGGCGAATTCGTACGAGAGAGTTGACACAGACATAATACTTCTGCTTAGTAATAACTGACTCTTACATTAAAATTTAATTTATTAAATACTGCTAATTAAATTAAACAACTACTCCAACGTCAACTGCTTTAACCTTAAAAATTAAACATATCACAAACTTTGCATCTACATTCCTACATACCTGTATTACCATATAAAGTAAACATTTTCTCAGTACTCCGAAAAATAATCCTTTTTAGTCTATCTTCAGATGGGAAAAATTTGGTGATTGGACTTCCTGGGTCAAGAGGCATATAAGGTGGGGAAGGACTTTTTGGTACCTCCCTGTTGTTTAAATAAGGTTTTATTTGAGTGATGCGTAGTTTTTTCTATTAACGAAAATAAAAAGTTAAATTGTAGTAATAATAAAAATACCTAGTACTCATGGGTTTTAGATAATGCCTGATTTTGACGGAACTCAAAAATGCATTCTCCAGATGTATCGCCCTTATGGGGCTGTTTATAAAACTCGAATATCCGTTCCGAAGAAGGCCGGTATAATTGTATTGAAGCAAAAAGTATTTCGGTAAAGAGCACTATGGACAAAGCTTATATTAAGTGAATTACAAATTTTTTTAACTGTTGACATGGTTTTATTAACTCAAAAGGAGCATATTTTTAAGGGTATAATAAAGAATACATTAGATGGACTAGGCATTACTTTCATCTCCGTCTTCCGCTCTGTCCTTCAGACTACTCTGACCACGAATCTTTCCGTACCCTTTGCCGCGATAACAATAAATGCTTCCATTTATTTTCCTTTGACACTTGTGCTACCAAAGTCAAATCTACATTAATGAATAACTTAAGTTAACTTTCTTCTGTCTTGAATTGTGTCATTGCACTTGCCAGTAGTAGATAATTTATAATAAGTACATTCTTCTTTCTACACACTTTAACTGATCATAGTTTAACTATGAACTCTAAACAATAACATAAGTTGCTGGTCAAACTGACAACATTTAAGAAAAATTAATGAAATGGACTTATACTACCAGTTGTACTAAAATGGCAAGCTTTATTAAGTCCAATAGGATGAGACTCGGGAAGAATACGACCCATGTATTCTGAAAACTTCCTTAAGTTTGTCCTAAGGTTTCTAAGGTTTCTAAGAATTGCTTGGTAGAGAGAAAGAGAGTACAATTTTCATATACCTATTGTCCAAAAAGGAATGTTCTTCAAGGACTCTCCACGATACTATGTGTTTTTGTATATAATAAGAGGCCTATATGTGGTCGAGGACCTGCTTACGGTATTGGATGGCGATGTTTTTTAAAACGTTATAAACATTATTGTGTATATGTATGTGGAGGGTGGCCGAAGATGCCAGAGCCTTTAACAGTATTAGATGAGCGGGCTATAATATTGGTTGCGTCAAGCAAGCCAATTTCGTGCCAAAATAATAGTTTGGAGACAAAGACGTCCATACTTCAACTAAATGTACCGAACATACTCCCCCCGTGGAAGGATCCATGATGTCGAGCTTCAAAATCAAAGGAAGAATTTTTAAGACCCGTAGCAAACCGCAATCATCCAAAAATGGCGAAATCGAAGCGATTGTTTTCAAAGATGCGAAATGATGACCTCAGCGGGTAGTGACCCACAGAAAGCGTGTCGTCATGGTTGAGATCAAGACATTCCAGATGTGATTTCCTGAATAATAGATAGTCTGTTTACTGACTATTGATAACTATTGATCCAAGCCATTCGCCACCTATTTCCAATCAACGTACTCGTCTCATATATACAACGCATCCACTCCGTATCCCTACCATCTACCTCATGCTAACAGCATTTCTCTTCCTTTTCCCGAGAAATGCGTTGTTCTGTCATCTATAGACTTATCATACTCTGCGGGACCGGATAATGTGCCAAGTTGTATATTATATATTATATATTCAGCAGGGTGTTATCGAATCAGTTCAAAAGCAATTTTTAATGTTTGCTCTCGTAATTTAAACTGGCACTCTGATAGAATCTTGCCATCTTACCGATCTAAGCTAAATTTTATAGACCTGCCTGCATTGCACCATTGCACAATGGTCCCATAATCGATTTTGTTGGCTTAAAATCCAAAAATTTATGAACAAGTTTTGAAAAATAACGAAATATATTTGGAACCTTTTTTTTTATGTCGTGCACCTGCACTTTTGGCGGCCTCACAAAGTTGGCTGATCGATGACAACCCTGACATGAGTGAAATGGCGGGAATTTGTTGCCAGTCTTTGCGTTATTATTATTCAGAAAAGTTTTCATGGAACATAAATGTATAAAATGGATAATAAACGTCAAGGTATGTGTTGGAAGCTGCCGAGCTTTTTCCGCAACTCTGACTCCACATTTACAAATTAAAAATTGCTGCGTTGTTTAGGTTACAATTTGGCGTTTATTGTTCGATATTGTTTGTTAGAGACCGTGGCCGTGGATTTCGATTTGGGTGTTAGGCGTTTTGGGCGACGAAAAGGACTGCTGACCGACTGCCGCGAAGAGGAACGACCGACTAGACTGCTGGAGGGGTCGAAGCAGTGGCTTATAAGAAGAGCGTTACATATGTGTGTGCGTGTATGCGTACATAGGATGAGCGCGATAACGGCAAAACTTAAGAGACTTAAGAGATATTAACGGCTGCTACTCCGGACATACTCCCCCCCGTTGAAAGACCAGGGCTTTTAACAGGATCCTCAACTGGAAGGACGCACAGCTTGTTGACGGCTCTACGAGTGGTTCCAGAGGGTGTCTGCAGGATGGCCACTCTCACAGCGCCATCAGCTCCAGCGATAACCTCGATCACCCGCGCTAAGGGCCACTTCAAGATTTCATCCTTGATGCAAACGACATCGTTGACCTGGATCGAGGGCTGTGGTGTGCGCCATTTGGCACGTTGTTGAAGCAGACGCATGTACTCCTCACTCCAACGCTTCCAAAAGATCTGCTGGGCACAGGAGACTCGCTGCCAGCGATCGAGTCGATTGAAGTTGAGACCCGTAACGTCTGGCTCAGGGTCGTCCATCAGCGGACGATTAATTAAAATATGTCCGGGTGTAAGGACGCCAAGATCTTCAGGGTTTTCTGAAATCGAGATAAGAGGACGAGAATTCATTACAGACCAATGTCCGCAGCTCGTCGAATCCAAAAAGTGACGATCCCAAGGCGCGATAGAAATGTTGCTTGGCCGTCTTCACTGCTGCCTCCCACAAGCCGCCGAAATGCGGCGAGCGAGGTGGTATGAGTCTCCAGTCGAAGCCGTTATTGATGCACGATGCTTCTCGCTCATAAATAGCCGCCGAAGGTCATCTAACTCGTTCCTTGCGCCCACAAAATTAGTGGCATTATCCGACCAAATGCATCGGGGAATACCGCGCTTGGCAACGAAGCGTTTGAGGGCGCTCAAGAAAGCAGCAGTGGTTAGGTCCTTCACCAATTCCAACCAGACGGCCTTTGTTGCAAAACAGATGAAGATTTCATCGGTGCTCGACTGCGCCCATCTGGCTTATAGTAGAAGGGACCGCAGTAATCAATTCCAGTGACGCTGAATGCAGGCGAATCCCGTACTCGCTCCTTCGGTAGGTCAGCCATGATGTGTTCCACAAGACGAGGTCTGACCGGCAGCAGATGACGCATTTTCGCAAGGCGCGAGCCACAGTTTTCATTCCGCCGATGGGCCAAAACTGTAAGCGAATCGATCCAAGTAGCGACTGCGGACCAGCATGGTGATGATTTCGATGTAAGTACGTAATGATGGCGAACGTCAATCCTTGGGCAAAATGATTGGGTGGCGTGCATCGAAGCCGAGAGTTGAGTGCCGCAGGCGGCCACCAACACGAATAAGACCAAAGTCATCTATGAACGGCGAGAGCGAGATGATTCTGGTGGAAGCCTCTACGCAGTTCCCTTTCCACAGAGCAAGGTACTCAGGATACAGGGCCCGTTGAACGATGCGACATAGCAAGTGCGATCCTTTGCGAAGGTCCTCAGATGAGAGCTCCGGTGACTTCGTCCTACTGATGAACTTCTGAACGTAACCAAAAATGCGCATCGTGACTCCAAATGAGTTGATGTGCTTAAACGAAAATGTACGAAAACGGATGAGTGTGTGAAATAGCTTGACTTGAATGGTGGGACCAAACATAAGCAGATCATTTAACGAAAGACCAGATATGGTAGCTGCAGAGCCGTCGAATACGACCCTCAGCATTGTTGTGGAGCTGTCCTCTTTGATGACGCAATGATGTGGCAAGAAATATTTGCACTTGTGCCTATCTTCCTTGGGCACCAGAGGGACAGGTACTCCTTCATAAATGCCGAATATTTGTCATAAAGAGCTGGATTACGCACGTACTTGCGCTCTTAATTTTCCAAGCGCCGCTTTGCTTGCAAATAAGAATCTCCCAAGGACTCTAAACTTCGCTTCATAGGCAAGCGAACAAAGTATTCCCCTGAAGGTAAGCGAGTGTGATGATTGACGAAGTGTTCCTCGCAGTGAAGTTCCTCCTTGGTTGCCCTAGCGATTGGCTCAAAGATGTGCTCCACTTCCGAAAATTGACGAACCAAGTCATCGAGCCGAGTGCTGTGATTGGTGTCATCCGAAGATTGGGTTGCGATGAACGACGAGGAGTTGGGGGCTGAGTGCCCGACACCAGATAGAATCCGAGTGCTAATTGAGATGCGAGGTTGACTGTCCGTAATCTTCTGGGCAACGACGCACAGTGGCGAATTCCGCCGTTTCAGTTTGCTAAATTAATAACTTCTGAACAAATAAAGATATCTTCATGAAACAAACTGCATTTGAAAGAAAAAATCTTTCAAAATGTAATCTACTTAAGTAAATTATACTACAGTGTCTAGAAGCTTCACAATAATGGGTTAAAGTTGAACTTTGTTGCCGGTGCATATTTTCCTATGTAAAATGCTCAATTTTTATTTTTGTTGATCGATAAAGTACTTTTAATAGTGTTTTTGCTATAAAATATATTTTTATTTAATTTTTAACTTAACCTAATATTAAAAAATTTGAATAAAAAAAAATTATTTTTGTTTGAAATGAAAGTTGGTTGAATTTTTTTGTTTCTGTAAAATAATCCTCCACTTCCTGTTTAGTGGGAGGAATATCTAATAAACTTATCATTTCTGAAGAATAACTGCTTTCCGATTTATTTTGTGATCTCACAAAGAGCTCGATTATATCGTTATCTCCTTTCCTAGGAGACGATGAGCTAATCCGAGTTGGTGGTAGACTTGAAGAAGCTCTAATTCCATACAACGCAAAACATCCAGTTTTGCTACCATACAATGACCCAATAGTCAAAATGATTTTGCGTGAACTCCATGAGGAAAACATGCATTGTGGTGCTCAAGCATTAAGGGCGATTGCAAGACAACAATATTGGATCATCAATGACAAGACAATGGCTAAAACATCATTCACTGCTGTGTTAGATGCACCAAAGCTAAATCAAAGCTGATGCACCAGATCATGGGCAATCTTCCAGCACAAAGAGTCACTCAAGCACGCCCAATTCTTAATGCAGGCGTCGACTACTGTGGACCAATTTCGATCAATCATAAGATCCGAGGCAAAAGACCAGATAAGGCATATATCGCCGTGTTCTGCTGCTTTTCCAAAAAGGCAGTGCACCTGGAGCTGGTAAGCGACCTGACCACAGATGCATTCTTGGCAGCCCTGCGTCGATTCTTAAGCAGACGTGGGAAGTGCCAAACTATTCTTTGCGACAATGCAACGAACTTTGTGGGTGCAAACAACCAGCTCAAAGAATTAAAAGAATCTATATTCGGCTCAAAGGCAAGTGCTCTGATCATGAATCATTGCAACAAAAAAAGTGGAATTTAAATTCATTCCTCCCAGGGTTCCATCGTTTGGCGGCCTCTGGGAAGCAGCGGCAAAATCAGCAAAAAAGCTGCTGATAACAACCACCAATACAGCCTCTTTGACATTTGAAGAACTAAACACAGTGATAATCGAACAGCACTCACCCCAGGACACTTCTTGATTGGTGAACCATTGACAACGCCACCTGACGTCAATGTTGATCATCAAGGAAAAACATTGGTAAAGCGCTGGGAATTGGTATCGCGCCTAAAGCATTCATTCTGGAAACAATGGTTTACGGAATACCTCCAAGAATTGCAAGCTCGGCATAAGTGGAAGACCGCTTCACCAAACGTAGCTGGAGGATTATTAGTTTTGGTGAAGGAAGACAACCTTCCAGTAATGAAGTGGCCAATGGGTCGCATCATTAAGACATATCCTGGACAGGAAAGCCAGAGTAGTTGATGTTAAGACAGCATCTGGCGTATACAAGCGCCCGATCACTCGTCTAGCGCCGCTATTTCCAGAAGATGTGACAATCAAACGTTCCAACAACGTGATCAATGACACCACGGAAAATGATGAGCCACCCAAACAGCGAACAAGAATATTGTTACCTACATTAACATCAACATTATTAGTGCTGTTGCTCATGCTTCCATTAGCATTGTCACAGCCAATAAATGTGACACAATTCGCAAACAAGCCTGGAATATTCTATGAGAAGATTGGAGCATCAAGAATAGCAACTTCTGAGTGGACCATGATCGTATACTATGACTTGGACCCATATTGGAAGGATATGCAACTAATGTCTGCTGGAATGTCAGGGTTACGACACATGTGCCCTGAACTAAAAAATGTTCCGGCATGCAAATCCATAGTTCAACACTTTCAACATGTGTATAACGAGCTACAAACAGGAAACATTTTAATAAAAAACTCTCGAAAACGCCGACATATCGAATTGGAACCTACCTGCTAACTCTCCATTGGCTGACGAATCATTCTATAGAACTAAACGTATTGATATGCTACTGGGAACCGAAGCCTTCTATGGAGCTCTAGCTGTTGGCCAGATTCGCATTGGTCCAAATCTTCCCACTTAGCAGAAGACTCTTTTTGATTGGGTTGTTGCTGGAGGTACCAGCGCCAACATAACAGACAGCCATCATTGTGCTTGGCGAAGAGAAGAAGAGTCGATCGACAAAAACTTGCAGCAATTATGGAAAGTGGACTCAATTGTCGATCCAAGCGCTACAATTCTCCCAAATCATCGTCGCTGTGAGGACCATTTCAGGAACACAACACAGAAGGATGCCAGTGAGCGAATTGTCGTTCGCTTGCCATTCCAAGAAGATCCAAGTTGTCTTGGAAGTTCCTTCGATACAGCTCGAACTTGATTTTTTGCCATTGAGAGACGTCTAGCTCGTTTAACGGAAATTCGCTCGCAGTATTTCATTCATGCAGGAATATGAAAGTCTCGGTCATATGTCCCTCGTATCGAATCCTAATTTGGAGGAACCGCATTATTATATACCATTTCGTTCTGAAACCAAGCAGTACCTCGACGAGCTATTAGTTTTCTTTGACGCGTCTTGCCGTACAACATCTCAAAGGTCACTTAACGATCTACTCTTAGTCGGCCCTACCATCCAGGATGAGTTGTACTTGCAATTGCTGCGGTTCCGCATGCATAAGTTCGGCATCACGGCTGACGTCACAAAAATGTACAGGCAGGTACTTGTGGGTGAGAAGGCTAGAAAATTCCAGTACATTTTGTGGCGAGCATCTCCAAATACGGAGCTTCAAACCTACCAACTCACAGTGACATATGGGACTCTCGCAACTCGTAGTTTGCATTACTTGGCTGAGGATTGTAAGGATGCATGGCACTTACGAGCTGCTGCTATTAAAACTGCCTTTTATGTTGATGACTCTTTGTGTGGGGCTGAAGATATAGATACACTCTTCAAACTAAAAACTGAAATCACATCAACTCTCGCTTGTGGTCAGTTTCCATTATGCAAATGGCATTCAAATCATCCAGGGGTGATGGAAAATGAATCTACCAACTAAATAAACATTTCAGAAAACTCAGTCAGCAGCACACTCGGCGTAACTTGGCATCAACGAAGTGATGCATTTAGTTTCACATTCAATCCAAAGGAAGTCTATCCCACTACCACAAAACGAACAATTTTGTCTACTGCGTCGTCGCTATTCGATCCAATCGGTCTGCTATCACCGTTAGTCATTGTCTCTAAGATTATTCTTCAGGAGTTGTGGCTTTTGAAAGTCGACTGGGACGAGTCTGTCCCCCAGAATTTAAGCCACGCATGGAGCAATTGTTTGGAATCGTTGAATTCACTGTCGTCATTAGCGGTAACTCGTTTTTATTTGCAGCCTGACACTAGGATCATTCAAATACATGGATTTTGCGACGCATCGATTCAGGCATACGGCTGCTGTGTTTATGTGCGCACTGAGAATTCGCTTGAACAGGTCACAGTGAAATTGTTCACTTCTAAGTCAAGAGTAGCAGCAGTGAAGAAACAGTCTCTGCCGAAGCTTGAACTATGCGGTGCACATCTACTTGCTCAGTTGTATAACAAAATCAAGGCCATATTCAGTAAAAACACTATCACATCTTATTTTTGGAGCGACTCGCAGTTCTTATTGCATTGGCTGCAACAACACTCAGTCACCTTATCGACCTTTGTTGGAAATAGAGTGTCCTATATTCAGGATTTAACTTCTGATGGAATATGGCGCTATGTGCCAACACATCAAAACCCTGCTGATATTCTGTCACGAGGCTGTAACGTGAGCGAGTTGATCAAGTCTCCATGGTTTTCGGGTCCTACGTTTCTAGTCAAGGATTCGCTAAACTGGCCCGGTGGAAAACTTTATGATGACATGGACGTCGTTAACTCGGAGAAACGGAAAAGTTTGTTCGCTGCCGTACAGGAGACAAATAATATCATCAACATCGTCGATAATATCAGCTCATACACTCACAGTCTTCGTCTCATTGCTTGGAAGGTTAGGTTCATAAGGAGATGTCGAAAGCAATCAACGTTTACCAAAACCTCACCGACGCCAGATGAACTTCGTTTTGCTTCACATTGCCTTATTTGGAACATTCAACAAACTCATTTTGCAGAGGACATCCGTTTACTTCAGAAGCAAAAACCATTAAAAAGCAGCTTAAAGTTTCTTACTTCCTTTTTAGAAGTCGTGAACGGATTTGAACTTATCAAAGTTGGTAGACGATTGGAATACTCAGACCTACCAGACGGTCAAAAACATCCGTTGCTGCTGCCTAGTCAGTCCAAATTTGTATGGAACTATATTCGCCATTTGCATCTTCGGAACTATCACGCTGGCCCTAAGGCCTTAGTCGCTCTCATTCGTTTGGAGTATTGGATCGTTAACGCCAGAGACATGGCACGTCGAATTGTCCGCTCTTGTGTACACTGCGTTCGCTACAGACCAAAGCTGCTACAACAACTCATGGGCTCATTACCGCCTACGCGACTCGCTCCTGCTCGACCCTTTGCAGCGTTGACTTTTGTGGACCTATCAACACATATCTACGTATTCTACTAAATCATACACAGCTGTCGTTTGCCTTCTCACCAAGGCCGTTCACATCAAAGTAGTCTCTGACTTGTCAACAAAGGCGTTCTTAAATGCATTGAAACGGATGGTAGGTCGTCGCAAGTTGCCAGCAGACATCTTCTGCGATAATGCCACTAACTTTGTAGGGGCATTGAATCAACTACGGAACTAAACAAGTTTATGTTCTTAAAGCAGACCCAAGATGAAATTTATAAATTTTGCGCATCTGACTTTATTAATTTCCATTTTATTCCCCCCAGGGCACCTCATTTCGGAGGCCTTTGGGAAGCGGCAGTCAAGAGTGCAAAGGGGCTGTTGAATCGTACGCTTACCAACACCAGGTTCACCTTTGAAGAGTTGAGCACTGTCGTCGTCGAGATAGAATCGATCCTCAACTCGCGCCCGCTATCGCCGCTTTCGTCAAACCCAAATGACTATAGCACTCTCACGGCTGGTCATCTCTTGGTTGGCGAATCATTGCGATCACTACCTGAGAGGTCCCTAGAGAATATCAAGCTGTTAAGTATGGACCGCTTCGGTGCGATTACGGCCGTCAAGCAACTTTTTTGGAAGCAATGGTCTGCTGACTACGTCAACGAACTGCGATCGCGCACGAAGTGGACAGCACCCTCAACGAACCTCAGCGAGGGCACGTTGGTCATCATCCATGAGGACAACCTGCCACCTCTACGCTGGAAACTAGGCCGAGTGCAGTCTACTGTGCTTGGGAAGGATGGGCTTGTTCGGGTGGTGCACCTCCGCGCTGCAAATGGAACATGTTGCAGGCCAATACACAAGTTGGCAATTCTTCCGGTGGTTTGAAAGCAGTCCTTTCAACGGGGCCGGGATGTTCGGTCAAACTCTCTTAAGGAAAAAACTACTCGAATGACCCTCGTAAAATAGATAGCCTACGCTCACTTTGTGTACTTACTCTCATTATCATTGTAATGAATTCACCACAGTTAAGTCTCTCTCTTATGCCCAGTGCTCAAGCACTAAGATTTGGAATAAATAGTTATTGCCAATGCTAAAACGCATCGATCGACTTTTCTCTTTCATATATAGAATTTAATTCGTTTGCTAAAAACTAACACACCCCCATCCGTAAATAAACATTAATGCGGAAAACGCTCCGTGTTCAAACAATAAGACTAATAAATATTAGGGAAAAGAGATATTTTGAAATAAATGTCCCTAAAGAAACTAATATTTTGGTAGAGTTTAATTTAGATCAATTCAATGATCTAGACGAATCAAAGCCAAATATAAATATCGATGTTGACAGCGATATTGATCCAATAGAATATACTGAAATACCAAATGAAAAATACATTCAAACAAACATGGCAGACTCTTCACCAGCATATATCAAGGAAGTCTCACAGGCTATCCCTGAATTCGATGGAAAGAAAATCCATTTGCAAAGATTTTTGACGGAAGTTAAATTGGTCAACCTTACAAAGGGACCTTATGAAAAAATTGCCATTGAGGTAATTATCTTGGACGTTGACATGCAATGACTGCATCTTTCAAGAGGCGATGCAGTTATTGCACCATCAAGTGGCCCGTGTGACTCCAGCAGAAGGCAAAACGCAGCACTCCTCCCCACCCGACCGAGGGGCGCTGCCGCTTGATGTGCGGCGCATAGCCGAACGTAGCCGAACTGTTAGACTAATATACGAATAGAATTGGAACTAAACTTATTAAGAAACTAAGCATGCATTCAAAATACAAATACCACTACAATTACTAGTTACTAGAAAGGTGTGTGAGGATTAGTAATTTAATAAGAGGAAGAGAATTAGTGGTGAATATAATCTGGTAGAGGGAATTATAATCCGAGCATAAGACCCTAAACGGTTCATGCAAGGAATAATTCGATCTACAAAGTGGAAGAGACAACGGGTTATAGTTTCTAGTGAATCTAATGGGAATCGTGAAGTTTATGCGGCTCAACAGATCAGGGCTATCTACGTAGGGCCTTGATCAAGTTGTGCATAAAAATTACACCAAGCATTTTTCTACGATTAACTAAGGATGGGAGGCTTACTAATAGCAATCTACTAGAGTAAGATGGCATTCTCACACCTGCATCCCAGTTAAGGCCCGGCAGAGCAAAGAGTAAAAAAAGTTTTTCTGTAGTGATTCTATACGGTCCTGGTGTGTTTTGTACTGAGGGCACTATACCCCGGAGCCGTATTCTAAGATTGGACTCACCCACGAGGTAAAGAGAGTCTTTGTTATATGGGGGTCATCAAATTCCTTTGACCACGTCTTTATAAACCCAAGCACGCCCATGGCCTTATTTACCATGGTAGAAATGTGTTCAGAAAACCTTAGCTTGGCGTCTAATACAACACCAAGATCATCCACCAAGATAATTCTCTCAAGAGAACCGCCACATAGGGTATAGGTAGCCAACAAGAGGCTAGAACGATGAAATGTTTTTACTTTGCATTTTGAGGCATTAAGGTGTAACAAGTTTGCACAGCACCATGACTGAAAGTTATTGAGATCGGATTGCAAGCGAGAATGAAATGAAATGTCCTTATACTGGACACAGAGTTTAACATCATCCGCATACATAAGTACTCGAGAGTATGTTAATACCGAAGGCAAGTCATTAATAAAGAGTGTGAAGAGTAAGGGCCCTAGATGGCTGCCCTGTGGTACTCCCGAAGAAACCTTTACTGGTGAAGAGAGGGAGTTTTTGAAGAGGACTCTTTGAGACCTGGAACAAAGATAGCTAGAAATCCATCTCAGGAGGTTGGGCGGAAACCCTAAAAGGTCAAGTTTATGTGCTAGAAGGGAATGGTTTACAGAGTCGAATGCTTTACTGAAGTCGGTGTAAATAACATCCGTCTGTAAGTTACCTTGAAAGCCTTTAATAATGAAAGAGGTAAACTCTAACAAGTTCGTGGTGGTTGATCGCCGCCTTATAAATCCATGCTGAGTTGGAGATATAAGTGACTTGCAGAGATGTTGCAGGTGCGGAATTAAAATTTTCTCAAGCAATTTAGGAATAGCGGATAACTTTGCTATACCTCTGTAAATTTTTGTTTCAGACTTGCTACCTTTTTTATGTAGAGGAATTATAAACGATTCCTTTCAGATCGGGGGGAAGCAAGAAAAATCAATGGACAGGGTGAATAGTGCGACGCCCAGCGCCAGGACACACAAGCGCCGGCACCACAAAAAACAACTTAACCACCTCATCAGAACATAAGAAGAAAACCAATGAAAAGACTCAGTTAATAATTATAATTGAGATTGTTCAGGCCAGCAGCAAATGATTGCCGCGCACTGTGCCAACAGCTAAAGCATAGATCATAAGGCTTAGAGTTTTAGTTACGTTTTCACCCCCGCTTCAAACAGCCGCTCTACCGCGCGACCCCCCCAAACAAATACACACACCTGCATATATATACCACGAAACACCCTGGCTTTTCATTTCTACGACGGTTACTAGGAGGTTCACTGGATCGTCAATTGCGTCGTTGGAGAGTTGAGCTTCGATCCGCCCTTTCGAGCCGGATCTTCGCCTTCCCCATAAGGAGAAGCTCACCCCAGCCAGCATCGGCAGATCGCTCCAAGTGCAAGATAAGTACAACCAGTGCAGTGATTTTGTGCGAGTTTTCCATCCCAGTCCGAGTTCCCGCGGCATATGTACATACATACATATGTACTCATTACTCGCTCTAGCTCCAAATTAAACCATACTTCGTTTTGCCAACGGTTGTGGCCTCCTATTTCTCCAAAGGTTTAATTTGATCCGAGCTAGCTCCTGCGTTCCGCCTCCGATCCAGTGCCCACATTAATATATAGCTGTCTGTAAATAATATTCCTACCGCTCCCAGCTACCAGCTGAGCTTTCGTTGCTGACATATGCACATGCACACAAACATATGTGTAAGCAACGCAATCCAAGCGGCTGGTAACAAACAAAAAGACATATTCTTGCAATTAGTTTGTTGTTCATTCCGTGCATGCTCAACGTTCTATAGCTCTTTCGTTTTTTTTTTAAATATTAAAAACAAATCACAAATCACAATCAATCTTTATTGAACTAATTATATTGCCAATAAAAATAAAACACGATTCCATACATACGGCACATATACACGATTTTACATATACGTACGCATTTTAAACTAGCATGTTCTTGCACATCTGTATATATATATATTGTGTATAAAACGGTTATACACCGTCTTTAACCGTTGTTTCAATTTCGTCGAAAGGGTGGTTCGTTAACCCAAGCCGCGGTACATAGCACTTACAGCCATACATACACACATAAAAGCAGCAGCAGCGGTGCATTCTTTTCGTTTGTATTTTCGCTTTCGCTTCTCCACCGTTTGCTTGCGTTGTAGTTGTTGGGAGAATATTTTTTGGTGCCGCGCTTGACCGTAATTTCGAGGGTATATTGTTTTGAACGGCCGTTTGCAACCGACTCTATATATTGGTACCTCAATATTATTGAGGTATATATTGTCCATCCTGAATTTTCGTTCTTGGTTGGACACTTACATCAATACATTTCGGCCACGGTGTACGAGTTCCATAATATAAATACTCGTAATAAATTCCACCCAAACCACATATCCACGGTTCGTAGTTCAGAACATCCACGTCTCCATTTCCGCTCAGCTGCCTGTGCGACTCTGATACGCGTTATCGCAAATCCATCAGCCAAACATGCCCACTGTTGAGAAGAAATCTCGCAAGAAGTTTAAGCGGGTGAGTTTGCTGAGTTTGACCCATCCACCCAGCTCCAACGGCTCAGTCACTACGCCCACATCTTCCCGTCCGGCCCCAGCTGAGCGAGGTCCGACCACGTCCAGGGCTCACACACCACATGCCTTCGAGGCCTTGTTGCTCCCCTCAGTAGTCCCTCGCACGGTTCCTAGCACCTCAACAAAAAGTCGAGCGGTGAAGCCCACGGCATAGTGGCACAGGCTCCACTCACGAACGAGGGTTTCGCGTCCGTATGGAACGCCCTCCGTGAGCGTTTCCAAAACAAGAGGCTGATACTCAAAGCCCAGCTGAAGATCCTTTTCAGTCTGCCCCAAATCTGGACCGAGCTAGCAGCAGCGCTAAAAGAGCTCCAGAGGGCCGTCCACAAGTGCCTCACGACACTCACCCACTCCGAGGTCTCCACAGACAGCGTTTTCGCTGACGGAGTGTTAGTGTACCTCATTTCCGCTAAGCTGCCAAAGACGACCTTAGAGCTTTGGGAGCAATCCGTGACGCACAAGTCTGAAATTCCCACCGGGCACGCCATGGATAAGTTCCTGGCGGAGCGGTACCTGTCTCTCGAAGTGACCGAGGACGGCCATCCAGGCATGGAGACTCTGGCCCACTCCATAGCGAGCATACCCACTTCAGACAATTCCAAAAGCAATCCGTTTCGGTCTCAAGGAAGTCCTTATCCTAGGAGTGTCCACTTCTTCGACACCACAGTGAATCAAAAGAGGAGCACGTGTGATCTCTGCTCCAAAGAGTATCACCCAATCCGTTTATGCCCGCTGATGCTCGCTCCGACTACATTAAGCAAAAGCAGCTTTGTTTGAACTGCTTTGCAAGGGGCCACCAGATACGAGCATGCCAAAGCGCCCACAATTGCATCACTTGTGGAGACCGGCACCACACGCTTCTACACCGTAGCAATCCAGCAAACTCCAGCGAGGCGATTTCCACAACGGTAAATAATTCCTCAGCGTGGCCCGAGCTAAATCTACGAGTACCAAGCGTTCAAAATTCAAGTTCGTCCGAAGCCCAGCCAAACTTTCAGTCGTATTTCGCCTCCGGCACAAGTGCTGTCCTTCTAGGCACGGCAATCGTTAATATTTGCCACCTGGGGACAAATTTCCACGCTCGCGCTCTAATCGACTCTGGCTCCGAGGTGACGTTCATTACGGAACGTCTTGTTGACATGATCAAATTGCCATTCCAACGTATCCAGGAACAGGTCTCCGGCCTAAATAATGCCGTATCCGCTCAGTCAAAGAAGCTCTGCAGTTTTTCCATCCGCTCTCCGACTAAGCCAGGCTTACAACTAAATGACACAGCCTACGTTATTCCGGAATTGGCCGCGAATATTCCATCGCATCCGATCTCGCAAAGGTTCTTGAGAGACCTGTCGAACCTTGCATGGGCGGATCCGACCTTCTATGAGTTCACAAATAGATGTCCTGATTGGAGCGGATATCCTTCCGTCCATTCAGTTAAGTGGCTCACTGACTAACATCTGTGGCTCTCTCCTCGGGCAGGAAACCATTTTCGGCTGGGTACTCACAGGCCCAGTGCCTCAGGTGATGAATCAAGTCTCATCTTTTTCGAGTAAAATTTCCAGACGACCTATCAAACTGGTAGAAGACTCGGGGTCTTTTTACGAAAGCTATTTCATTCCAGCTCCCTCCGCAGAAGTTCTCAAACGGGCTCCTACGCTTGAGCTTAGGGAATATTTCCAAAATATTCACTGTATTAAAGCTCAACGCTCCGTTTCGAGTTCAAGGACTGAATGTGAATCAGTCCTCAGACCAACATAGCCTCACCAGACCATGTAACCGGGCGGCAATTTCCAATGTCTTAAATGTGCCTCTCACCCGTTCCAAGATCGGTACTAATGTGTCTTCGACTCCTTTATTTCATCGTAGTTCTCCGCATCCAGATATGGCCTCACGTCGCCGCGCCAACCGCACCATGAAGAACCGACGTGCTCGGGAAATTAGCTCCTCCTGCCAAAGAGTCCATCCGCTACGGACCTGCCACCAATTTCTTCTCCTGAGCCCCGATGAGAGACTCCGAGCTGTCCTTATCAACAAGTATTGCGGGAACTGCCTGGCTCACTAACACTCCGGCAAGGATTGTCACAGTGGCTAGCTGTGCAGGGTGTGTGGCAAGAACCACCACACGCTACTCCACGTACGCCGCCTTCGTCGTCCAGCCCGCTCAGCCGTAACTGCACCGTCGCCATCTACATCGGCCCACGCCGAACGACACACTCGCCTCCCCGTGAGCCGCCCCGTCGTAGGAACCACGGCGCCGTCCATAGACTCCTCAAGGGCAAGCCCCTTTTTGCGGAGGAGGATGGAGGAGGAGGAGGATGTTCAGGCCAGCAGCAAATAATTGCCGCGCACTGTGCCACTCCGTGCGCTCCGGTCCAAACTCGCTCTCGCGCGCTCGGAGGGGCGCTCTGAAGACCTCCACGATCCACAATCCACAATCCACGATCCACACGGCGCTCACCGCAGCATAAAGCATAGGTCATAAGGCTTAGAGTTTATTTACGTTTTCACCCCCGCTTCAACCGGCTGACCTACCGCGCGAATATCCACTAAATATATATATATATATATATATACAACGAAACCCACCTGCCTTTCCTTTCTGTGACGACTGATAGGAGTTAGACTGGAACATATGTACATACACCTCGTCGTTGGATAATTGAATCTCGATCCGCCCCCCTACAATCAAAGATTAAGACATAAAATAAGCACCTATTAGTACGTAAGAGAAAAAACCAGCAGACCTTCATGTCAATTAAAATTAAAAAAAAAAAACCAAAAACATAAAATCTAGACCCTAGGAATTCGGGGCGCGCTAAACCACCCTCTGCTAATCATCACCAATGTGCCCGTAGCACAACCACCAATAGTCACACCCGCAGCTGATCCACGCAAAACGCGTTAGTCCCGGCCAGTCAAAGGGCAAGCATCGGTGGCTACAGCCAACAGCTCCAGTGATCCTTTTATCTTGGAGTGTACTTCATCCTCCGCCTCCAAATTCCTCTCGGAGCTTACTTAAACCTCCGCCTCCAAATTCCTATCAGAGTGTACTTCACCCTATTTTTGTAACGCTTAATCCACGCCTTATTCTTGAAAAAAATTTCTGTGAACCTCGGCCGTAGCGCCGCACATTGGCTTGCTAAATTAACAACTTCTGAACGAATAAAGCTATCTTCATGAAACAAACTGCATTTGAAAGAAAAATCTTTCAAAATTTAATCTGTTTAAGTAAATTATGCAACAATGTCTAAAAAGCTTGACAATAATGTGTTAAAGTTGAACCTTGTTTTCCGTTCATATTTTCCTATGTAAAATGCTCAATTTTAATTTTTTTAGATCGATAAAGTACTTTTATTATAAAATATTATTTTTATTTAATTTTCAACTTAGTCTAATTGTAAAAAATTTAATTTAATACAAATATTTTTTTGTTTCTGCAAAATAATCCTCCACTTCCTGTTTAGTGGCAGGAATATTTAGTAAACTTAGCATTTCTGAAGAATAACTGCTTGCCGATTTATTTTGTGATCTCACATAGGTTAGGTTATGTAGAGGCGACTGCCAGGCTCGCTCGGATCATTCCCTTTCTGCAATGTGAGACTTCATGCCAGCAATTGTCCCAACCAGATTCTCTTTTAAAGTTAGCGACCTTTCTGGGACATAGTGTAGAGATCTGCGAAATGTCAGTTAGAAAGGCAGAGCCTAAGTGTTGCAGCCTTCTTCTGCTGACAACTGGACAGGAGCAGAACAGGTGTTCTACTGTCTCCTCCTCGTCCTCGTCTCTGCGGTAGAAATCATTATGTGGGGCACCCAGCCTGTTAGCGTGGGCGCCGCACCTTTTCCTGGCTAGTTTGCAGAGCTCAAAAGTGCGCTTCCTATCTATGGTCGCTCATGTTTGCCGAGTTATGCGACATCGTGGCACTAATATCGACCTATCTTCTATTAGTCGCTTGTGTTGCTCTTTTATGATAAGTTTACAGGTGGCCATAGGCATACAAGTATCCTCCTTATCTTGGAGAAGGGGCGGTTGTAGTAGAACATCTGGCCAACTCGTCCGCTATACAGTTGCCCTCAATGTGCCCGTGGCCCGGGACCCATATAGGGCTAATAGAAAAGGTTGAGAGACGAGACCTTGTATTTATTTGTGAATAACACAAGTTCCGTTTTCTGTCCATCCGGACAATCGCGCAAGCTTTGCGGTCATAAAGTCGCTGAGTGTTTGGGGGTAATTCCCCGCGAAGATAATTGAAACGTCGTCCGCTTATGCCACTACTTTACAGCCCCCTTCCAGGTCGCATAGAATCTTATTGACTGCCATGTTCCTACTACAGGACCCCTTCTTGCGGTAGGCATGTTGACATATCTTGTCTGGGCGGACGATCCCATCGATGAGGTCAATGTCCTGCATATGAGCAATTGATCAATGAGCATCACCAAGTGCCGGTCCACGCCCAGGTCCGTCCTTCACTACCGGCTCCCGGCTTGACGTTAAGGCTCCCTCGATATCGAGAAAAGCTATTAATGAGTAGTCTTTGAGATGCAGAGATTTTTCTACACTCGAGATTTTCATGAAGTAGGATTTTCCTTTCCGGTAGGCACGCTGTGCACTTGAATGCAGCTGAGGATTAAACCTCAGTTGTCGTCTAAATCTCTCAAAAGTTTTGAGTAAACTGATAGGTCTAAAGT
Source organism: Drosophila lowei (assembly GCA_008121275.1). Taxonomy (NCBI): domain Eukaryota; kingdom Metazoa; phylum Arthropoda; class Insecta; order Diptera; family Drosophilidae; genus Drosophila; species Drosophila lowei. The sequence goes on from CM017778.1 coordinate 2,123,289, forward strand.
CTTTTGGGGTTGAGTGTGAGGCTTTCCCTGCTTAAGGGATGAAGACTATCCTAGCCTTAAGCCAAGCTTGTGGTATTGTACATACTGCCAGTATCTTCCCGATAATACATTGTAGCCAGTTGTTGGCCTTCTGCAGTTGGGTTGAAGCTGCTTATGTTCCGTTTTGCAAGGATGTGGTCTATCGATTTTACTGATCTCTCTCCTGGGAGGTGTGCCGGCTCGATGGTTTTACACCCGGGGAAATGCGTGACGAGTAGAATGTATAGGGACTCCTCACTGGAGTTGGTCCACGTACCATCATTCCTTTTAAGGTAACCTACAGAAGGGGTATTTTTGAGAGAACCGAAGTTTTTCGGCCTTCGACGTTTCCTCGATTTCTGAGGAAAATTTTTGCCAGGAGGCTCTTTTTGCTTTCCTAGTTTCATTTTATATAGTCCTATAGTCCTCCTATCGCGATACATTATACGATAAGATTTATTAAATATGTTACATCAGACATCCCATACTTTGTTCTTAGCCCTAACCCATATAGCTACTCGACACGCGCCGACTCCACAAACGCTGACCAAACACACCAGGTCACGCGGACTTCCCCCACCCCAAACCAAACGGTCGGTCACGCGGCTTCTCAGGTTCGTCGCCCGAGTCCGTCCACCGGAAAGATGACACCGCGAAAGCTCGCAACACGCGCCGACGCCGAAGGCGCCGAGTCGCTAAAATACGCATCCACGGTCAAGGCGACACATGATCGCGGGGATAATGAAACACGAGTCCTGCGCAGAGGCCCGCTGTCACGGCGGTAGCGAACGTATAAATAATGTAAAGAGTTTAGTGCGAAAAAGAAAGTCCGTTGTGTTTGAGTTCTGATAAGTGAATGTTTATTGGAATATTTTTGAGTCATAGCCTAGGGTACAATTGTTCTTATGTTTATCGGAGAGCGAGAGTTCTCCCATGCATCTTATGAAGAGAGTACCACTGCATTAGTATTAGTGCGAGCGGTCTCTGCTTGAGTCTATGTTAATGCATGATCAGCACTAAGTGGATTATTGAAAGAGACCCTTAGCCTCAGTATGAGTGCGTTTGGGTTCTGCCTGTGTTTTGGGGAAAAGCTTGATCAGCAGTTTGGGCAGCTAGCTGATCCGCGCTCAAGAGGCAGATCATGTTGCTGTTCAGATGGAATGTGTAACATAAACAATAGTTGTTTATGTCACTGCGTTTATATACGCGCTTATATATGAGTTTATATATATAACAGAGTATTACATATGTATGTACATGCATGGGTTCACTACAATAAGCGCCGACTGGAACCAGAGAAGAACTTACGCAGAAACCTGGCCGCGAGTGCAGACGTTGTATTGAATCATAACTTAAACTTACATGAAAACCCGACTCAAAGTACAGGCGCGATACGAATTTAAGAATCAGTTTTATAAGTGTAAAGTAATAATAATAATAAAGGAAAATATCAAACTCAGTACCCAAGTAACATCAACTGCGTAAGTTCATTTCAAATCTCCAAGGCACCAACATTGTCCCACTCTGCCCCACCCCTGCGCCGCGCAAGGTATACCACGAAGCGGTTCTCGCCCTAGCCCCGACATATAACAGGCCAACCCTGACGTCTCCCCTAAAATTCCATCCATTTTACAAATTTCTTGTGAATTGACCGCTGGACGTGACTGAGCTTACCTCAGCCAGAAATAGGTCCATCACATAGTGCTAGACTGGTTTTATAGTCTGCCCAGTAAGTATCCTCGTTAGCTCTTGTGGCTGTCTTGAAGAGAGTCTATTTGTCTATTTGTCTATTTGTTTTGACCACCAAGAAGGCTTCATTTTCCCCCTTGGTTTGTTAGGAGGGCATGCTTCCGTGAACCTGTTCACAAGACGGTTTAGGTCGTCCTTCGTGCTCGGGCATGTAGGGGCGTTAGGAGGGAGTAGTTTCTCCAGGGTTGTGCTATATTTTTCCCAGTTGTTTTTTTTTGGGTTGATATATTCAGTAGGTTTAGGGCTCTCGAGGGATAATATCTAAGGCGAGGTCAATAACCTCCTGTCGATTTTTAATTATAAAAGTGGACCCCACAAATAAATAAATTTGAGTTAAGGACGAAGCTGAAAAGTGACTAGCCCCTTACATTTGTGTCCGAGCTCCCCCGTTGGGTGTGGTGAGCGTTGGCATCGCAACCTATTAGTAGGTCTCTATCCGACGTCTCGCTGTCGCTGGATAGTTTGCGAACAAGGTCGTTGGGAGGATCATTTTCCTCATGGGCCGTGTAGGACGACATCAGCCTTAGGTGAGTCCCTTTTAGCTCTAGGCTTGCCGCCGTGTTGTCGCCATCGCTATAATTATGGAGCAGAAAGCAAGTATGTAGGTACGGGTTGTACCTTTGTTTTGGGGTACAATAAGCTTGTATTCCTTCGCCCCTAATCCACAGACCTTGTTTCCTATCACCCAATGCTCCTGGATTAGGACAACGTCGGCTCCGCTCGTGTCCAAGCGGAGTATCAGGGCAGCCGATGCTGCTTAACAGTGGTGGAGATTGATTTGAAGAATCCTTAGGACCATCTTCAAGGTTCTCCACCACTGTTATATCGGCGTCCGAGTCGTCTATCCCGGCACATCGATTCAAAATCGAGCACCAGCTCCGTTTCCGAAGGAAAGCCTTCTTGGTCTGGCTCCAGCTCGTCGTCAGGCGCTTCGATCTCCGCAGCGACGTTCTGCTCGACTGGATTGTCGACAGGACGCGCCGCGGCCGCTGGGTCCGACTTATACACATTGATGGTGACCGAGCTGAAGCCAAAATTCAGCTCGCCTTTAGCTGTCTCTATGGGGCAAGCGACTCTTTGTTGAGGACGAGCACTGTCTGGTTACCCGGCCCTTGTGTCGTTTTTACGTTGACTACCTTCAGAGGTCGTTAGGCTTGGAGAGCACCTCTGCAACATCTTGAGGATGCACTCTGGCTACTTGAAGGTAGCCGGCACCCACACTCTGGCCCTCGGTCTGCTGGGCACCTCGCTCCAGTCAACTGCGACGAGTTTCTCCCCAGCGTAGACCTCTCCGACCTGCGCCACCGCAGCTTTGTATGGCTTTTTTTGTTCCAAGGTGAACCCGGGAGCGCAGCCGAGGACCACTCCACCTTTTTCAGCCTTTTATGAAGCGTGGGCGTTAGCTTCTTTTCAGGATATTTTTCCAGGAACAGCTCTGCAGTCTTCGAGGTGTAAGATTTTGCGGAAGACTCTCAATTTGATGGTGAGGTATGCGCTTAATGATCATCTGTAATTTGGCATTTGTAATATGTTTGTATTCGGGATGAACATAGACTTTATGCTGCTGTAAGGAATATCGCAATATGGAATACTTCTCCTTAGACATTCCCAAGTCCAAAACAACTCCAAAGCCTCGTCATCGGTGTACGACTTCGGTTGTGAATTTGGTGGCGTGAGAATGCTATTCTTTTCTTGTCAAGTCTCACCGGGCTTGCCGTAGATACAGCTTTTGTTATATGCGACCTCTTGTTTTCCTGGTTGTTCGTATATTTAATTGACAGTGCCTCCGATAAATGATCCGTACCTATATGACATGTTGAATCTACAAGTTTTCGCTTTCTAGTATAATCTGAACACTTATCCAGCATTTTTGTTGGTCTTCCTTTTGCTCGTCCAGTGGACGCGGAGGGTCCATCATAAAGCAAGCTTTTTCCAATAAGCCAGTTTGCGTATTTGAATATTTTCGTGGACGTTGACATGTAATGACTGCATCTTTCAAGAGGCGATGCAGTTACTGCACCATCAAGTGGCCCGTGTGACACCAGCAGAAGGCTTACTAGGTGTAAGCGGATTACTAGCGGATCCCAGGCAAAACGCAGCCCTCCTCCCGCCCAACCGACCAAGGGGCGCTGCCGCAAGACGCGCGGCGCGTAGCCGAACCTAAAGCGAACATGCAGGAAAGATAGCTGTTAGACTAATATTCAAAGAAAATTAGCACTAACCTTACTAAGAAACTAAGCATGCATTCAAAATACAAATGCCACTACAATTACTAATTACGAGAAAGGTATGTGAGGATTAGTAATTTAATAAGAGGAAGGGAATTAGTGGTGGATATAATATGGTAGAGGGAATTATAATCCGAGCATAAGACCCTAAACGGTTCATGCAAGGAATAATTCGATCTACAAAGTGGAAGAGACAACGGTATATAGTTTCTAATGAATCTATTAGGAATCGTGAAGTTTATGCGACTCAACAGATCAGTGTTATCAACGTCACCCTTGATCAAGTTGTGCATAAAAATCACACCAAGCATTTTTCTACGGTTAACTAAGGATGGGAGGTTTACTAATAGCAGTCTACTAGAGTAAGATGGGAGTCGCACACCCGCATCCCAGTTAAGGCCCCGCAGAGCAAAGAGTAAAAAGTTTTTCTGTAGTGATTCTATACGGTCCTGGTGTACTTTGCACTGAGGGAACCATACACAGGAGCCGTATTCTATGATCAGACGAACTAGCGAGGCATAGAGAGTCTTTTTATATAGGGGTTGTTCGAGCTAAGTCCCTCCAACAGCTTTGCAATGGAATCCGTCAACAATTTTTGACCTTTCTCAATCCTCTCGATGTTGGTTCTTGCTCGTTCGTTTTATTTCTTCTCTCTATTGAATCTAGTGATCATACTTCATACATTTCTTGTTCGATACTATCGATTGCGCTTCTGTGGATGTACATTCTGTTAAGCGCTAACTTCAAATTAATTAACATACTGGCAGCATTGACATATTAATTAACATATTCAAATTGTTAACATTTCTAAACCGATTTAAGACTATATTATAGTAAGGGGCGTCAACATTCTCCCCACCGTGGAAGCTCCTTCCAACATTAAGTTCATCAGCATCTGTCGGCAGTAGGCAGAGTTTATGTACGTTGCGCGTAAAGAGTGCCGTCTTGGTCTTGAGTTTTACAACCCGAACTGCACCATCAGCTCCTCCTGGGTGTAACTCTGCAACTCTTCCCAGTAGCCATTGTTCGGGCGGCGCGTTGTCTTCAGCAATAAAGACCAGTGTACCAAGTTGAATGTTGTTGGCTACAGTGTTCCAATTTGTCCGCTTCTGTAGCAACGTAAAATATTCCGACGACCAGCGGCGCCGGACCATGTTGTCTACCACCAGAATGCGTTTCCAATGGTTCTTCATGGATAGTTTCAACAGTTCTTCGTCGACTGGTTCTACTAGCGCGTTCAGGGGTCGGCCAACCAACTGGGTGTTAGCGCCTCGAAGTCATTCGGGTCTGATGACAAGGGATGCAGAGGCCTAGAATTCATCACCGCTTCTACTTATGTGATGGCAGTCGCAAGATCTTCGTAGTTTAGTGCTTTGCACAAGCTGCCACAAGCAGCTGTTTGGCCACCTTCCCGACGCTCTCTCATAATCCTCCAAAGTGAGAGGAGCGTGGGGTGATAAAGTGAAACCTGACTCCTCGCTGGCTGCATTCGTCGTCAATGAGATTCTGACTTGGCGAGTCGAAAGCTCTGTTGAGCTCTCGTGACGCACCTAAAAATTGGTAGCGTTGTCGCAATATAGGTCAGAACTCAATCCACGTCTTGCAAAAAACCTGTGAGGAACCAGGGTTCCCACAGGCCAAAGCCGGCCGAAGCACAGCCGGATAAGGCTGAAGGGCGGATAAGGCTGACGGCCAGCCGGATAAGGCGAACGTCAGGCCGGATACCGGCGGATATCCGAATGGGGAGAGGCAGCCAAGGGCTCCCAGAGAGGAGAAGCCCCGCTCTCGGAGAGGAGGACGTGCGAAAGGCAGACGAGACGACGGGATCGGGCCGGCAGTGGCCCAGCGCATGACCAAATAAGGTCACCGCCACCGGCCTGATCCCGTTACGAATGCCATGGGAACCACGAGACGAGGATGGAAAACTACCGGCGCCGAGTGGAAGTCCCGTTAAGGCGGGGCTATAAAAGGAGGCGGCGGCGACGGAGCGGGTCTCTTTTCCGCAGATGAGTTGTCGTGCGCGCCTAGTGAACCTGAATTAACGCAGAGTATCAGCCCGGTACGGTCCGAAAGTGAAGTGAATACCATAACGGAGAGTAGAGAGACAGGCCCCGCCTGCCCATCAGAGTGAGTCTAAGTTAAGTGGCGATCCACATCCACCGGCGGAAGCCAAGAGAGAAGTGCGAGTCGTAGCGTGCGGGTTAGAGTGGCGGGCCAAAGCAGACGCTGAGGCCGATTTGCTCCTAACCACCAGCACCAACGCTATCACACTCCACAAGAGCCCCGAGGGTGGTGGAAACCCGTAGTTAAGAGCAATTGTCATACTTAGCCCTAAGTCCTAGCATAACCCAATATAAATAAAGCGTACTGATATATCTACCGACGAGATCCGTGTTGTTATTTGTCGTTGGGGCAACAATACAAAGCGTTTTAGCGCCGCCATGAACGCATTTGAGCTTAAGTCCGACACGATCTCTATATGGCAGGCCTTTGTCGCGAAGAATACAAATATGCACAGATACACCTTGACTGGGCGTTTTCCTCGCATGTGAACGTGCATCCATATAGGTCCAGCAAAGTCCAGTCCAGCGCACTCGAAGGGGTAGATATAGCCTCGCACTCGGCTAGCCGGCAGCGCTCCCATAAGCTGTGTTGCAGCGAGCGGGTTCGCCACGGATCACCCTGCGGGCAAGTTTCCTGCAATTGATTACCCAATATCTCTGTCGCAAAAAGGCGAATAACGATTGTGCCCCGGCATGTAAATTCTTTCGATGTGTGAGTTCAACAAGCGCCTCCACCGCTTTATGGTTGCTCGGCATTAAGATGGAATGACTTGTGTTAAATGGCAAAACGGGCTTGTAAAAACGGGCTTAAACTCTGAATTCTTGCTGATTTTATCACCTTTCCTTCTTGAAGCTTAGTGAATTCCTATAATTCCTATAAACAACATAGCGCAATTCGCCCTCCATTTCGGCTGCAGTAAGTTTGCCTGTTTCATTTAAGTTTGATCTCAACGATATTCTATGCCAGCGAAAAATATAGCTAAAACTCGCTGCAATTTGAAAAAATCATTTGCAAATTTGCATCTCCCCACAACATCTAACTTCTCATTGCCTTCTACCTTACCAACTGTCAGCGAAAACTTACATTTCCTCTCCTGCGGTACTGTTTATATTTCCTCACTCCAATTAAGTTTGGCCCAGTCATCTGCTGCGTCCATTAAAACTTCTGGACCATTCCACCACATCGTTGACTTATTCAATTCTGTTGCCAATAATCCCCTAGATACAATATCTGCAAGGTTCGATTTTTGTTGACCTTGAACCAATCCTGTACACGTGTGAGCTCTTGTATTTGAGCCCCCCTGTTGGCAACGAAGGTGGTCTATCGACTAGCATGTGACGACAGCCAATTTAACACAATTGTGAAATCTGTGAAATAGTAAACCTTCTCTACCGGTATGTGAAGGCAGGCTTCACTTAGCTTGGCCACTAGCAATGCCCCTTGTAACTCCAAGCGCGGCAATGATGTTACCCTAACTGGGGCGACCTTGGACTTGGCCGTTACCAGTCGCACCGAAATTCATCCCCTTCATCCCTAACACGAGCATAAATTACTCCACCGTAAGCACTGTTGGATGCGTCAGAGAAACCAAACAGTTGCAAAGTGCATAGGTCGGCCATAATCGGAATTGAGCATCGCAGAATTGAAAATTTGTCAATTAGTTTCAGTTCTTCCCTATATCGAAGCCATTGAGTTACGCAGCTCGCTGGTAACTCCTCGTCCCAATCCTGCTTTAGAAGCCAAAGTTCCTGAACAAGGATCTTGCCCAAGATCAGCAAGGGACGCAAATAACTGAGCCAATTCTGACAGCACTGATCGCTTCGTGGCCATTGAGGAGACCTTGATGTTAAAGCCGAATTGGGATTTGTCCTTTAGACTTGACCAATATATCCCCAAAGTTTTAGCTGCGTCCTCTGTTTTAGCATCAAAGGCTCTATGCTGGTGTTGTTGTCCATTCCTTGATAGTTGCTGCGCCATTTGTGCAGCTCGAACTTTTCTAGCTCTAATAATTTGGTCACTTGTTCTTTCAACCTTGTCAGTTCCTCTTCTGATTCGGTTCCACACAGCATATCATCCATATAGAAACTTCTCTTCACCGCCTACTAGCTAAGGGAAATTTTTCCGCGCACCTATCGGCCAAGTAATAAAGGCAACGTACTGCCAGAAACGGCGCAAAAATTGTTCCATAGGCGTGCTTAGGCGCAGAACCTGGATAGAATACGAAACGTTGCATAGCCATTGAATGCATTGATAGTTTCTATGCGGTTCCGCAACCAATATTTGCCGATACATTTTCTTGATGTCGGCCGTAAGGGCGTACCTATAGAAACGGAACCTGGTCAATGTCTTGAACAGATCTGGTTTCAAAGTTGGACCAACCAAGGTTGCGTCGTTCAGTGACCTGCCGTTGCTAGACCTATATGAGGCATCAAAAACGACTCGTAATTTAATCGTCAAACTCTCTGTGAGAATACCCGGATGATGGGGCATGAAGTATTCGACTTTTTCTTGACCGGCGGGCTCTATTGCCTCTAAATGCCCTAACTGGCGATATTCTTCAATAAATTGAACATATTGTCCCTTCAGAGCTTGGCTACGATTTAACCTCTTCTTAAGATTCAGGAACCTGGTAAGAGCGATTCAATAAGTTTCGCCTAACTCAACTTTAGGATTCTTGAAGGGCAGAGCTACCACTTAGGCCTCCTGCTTAACATGCGTCACAAAACAATCTTCGCGCTGTTTTTCTTCCTCAGTGAACATATCTACTGTTTCAGGGACTTCATCACACTTCCAAAACTTTTGTACGAGTTCTTGCAGCTGATCATTTTTTGAAACCTTTCGTTCAACGTCACTGGCTAACAGTGCAACTCCAGATGATTTTGTGAATTCACCTACGACAACCCAGCCTAACAGAGACTCTTGAAGCTTTGGAAGGTGTGCTCCTAGTATTATTTGCCCTACTACAATTAGCTTGAAGAACAATGTGACTCCCACTAACATGTCAATATCTTGCCCGGACTGAAATGTAGGGTCGGCCAGCGTAACTCCCTTGGGTGGAACCCACTCCGGACAAATTCCTGTGCTTGTTGGGTTATACTGCGTTATTTCTTTCAGCACACAGAAGTTCCCGGTGGTCATATATATCTGGTGACTCTTGACTTAAAAGTCGCTTGCACCTCTTTCATAACTTGAGATGTTGCATTACCAATACCACTGAGTTGTGTGACTAAGTCGCGCACCTGCAATTGCGATATTCTCCGTCTATAGCTTTGAGAAAGAAGGTTAGTGGATGATCTAGACAATAAGCAGCTATGCAGTGACCTTGGCTCCTGCAACTCCTGCCCTTTGAGCCCTGGCTCATTGGCAACAATGGGTATCTCCCGATGCAGAAGTTCATGGTGCGGCTTGCTGCAAATCCTACACCGCGGACCATTACAGTTTCTAGTTGTATGTCGCTTACTAAAACAAATCAGGCACAGCGCATGCTTCTTCGCCTCATGGTAACGTTGTACTTGTGATAGTTCTTTAAACTTTTGAAACCCTTTCAATCCATGGGTCCCAGGACAAACATAGCAGCCATTGCTGCTTATTGTTGCAGCTAAGGTCGCATTTTTAATCTCACCTCTACCACTGGGTCGGGCTCCACTTTGCCATATTGACTCCTCTGTTTATCAGAAACTGCGATAACAATGACCACGACGGTAACTTCTGGCAATCCCACTCAACTTCCCACCTATCCATTGTATCGTCGCTTAACGACTTGAGTACTACTAATTGGGAATCCACATTGTCTACCACCACTCTCAGTCCCTCTGAATCGGGTCTTTTTAGACGATTTAAGTTGAATAGCTCCTGTAGATGTGATTGCAGAATAATTGCCTTATTCTCATAACGATCTTTCAATAATCGTAGTGCCTGTTAATACCAAACCCTCAATCGTACTTAACGCACCAGCTCCTAACGATGATCTCATATGAATAAATTAAGACAATTCATCTAATTCAGAGTCTGATTCTATTAGAGTAGGAAAGGTTTTGTACCAGCTGGTCCATTCCGTAAACCTTCCAGCGAACTCAGGCAGCTTTAGCTTGGGAAGTCTCGATGAACGAGACACCTGGGTGCTATTTAGGAGATCACCTACATTAGACTGCCGCCGTCCCCTGTTTCCAAGACAGCTTAGTAACTTGGCCTTTACTTGGCCTCAACTTCATAGCGGCTTTCATATTCGCTAGCGTCTTCGCTATCGTGTTCAATTTTAGCTTGAATATTACATAACTGATTAAAGTTTGTCTCAATTAGACTTAACCTGGCTTCCAGCTCCGCAGCCGTCATGGAGTCGCTATTTTTTTCGATATAACCCTTGTTACGGACAAAGGAATTCATTAACGCCGTTCGAGAAGTGAGCATTTCCGCATCTTTAGCCTTTCTAGGTGCCATTTGCACTGCTTGTTTCCACCAGTGTTACCCTGAGTAAGGTTAGGTTAGGTTAACCCGGACGGCCCTCAGCGGGGCCACGCATAGGCCAATATGGCCCTTAGTTATCCGGATAGGGGGGTGTATGAACCGTCGCGGGAGTGTTTATGTGGTTTTAAAATCCCCGAGAATCGAGGTGTTTTTAGCATAGGCCAGCAGTTCCTGTGGCGTCCTTTTGGAGGCATCTTCCAGTGAAGCCAGCACTGGGGCGCCCAGGTATCTCGTCCTTGCCCTTGAGAGAGCCGGACAGTTGCAGATGAGATGTTCCAGGGTTTCGATAGCCCCAGGTTCATCACATTTCCTACAACTGTCTCTGTTAATGATGCCTAGCTTTGCTGCATGTGCAGCAGCCAGACAGTGACCTGTAAGTATTCCCACTAGCAATCTACAGTCCTTTCGTGGTAGGTGCAGTAGGTAGTGGCTAAGTTTCTCGTTGCGCTCCTTGCACATTATCTTCGAGGTTCTGCAGGTGGTGGTACTCCTCCACCTGCTATCAGTCTGTGTTCTAGCCTGCTTCTCTAGATCGCCTTGCAGCGTTCTGAGGGAGACAGGCACGTTCTCGGTTCTCCTATTCTCCAGCCCGACGCCTTCCTTAGCTAGTACGTCCGCCGCTTCGTTTCCTTCGATGCCCTGGTGGCTGGGAACCCAATAGATCCGCACTGTCTTTGTCGCGCTTAGGATGTCTAATGCCTCCCTGCTCGCCAAGACACTTCTGGAACTGACCGCGGACGACTGCATGGATCTTATCGCCGCTTGGCTGTCGACGAATAGGTTGACCGCATCGTGTGCTCGTTCTGTGAGGAGAGCGACCTCTGCTGCTCTCCTGATGGCAAAAACCTCTGCCTGGAATATGCTGCAATGGTCCGGTAGCTTATATGACAGCCTTATCTCAAGGTCTGTATAGTATAGGCCCGCTCCTACTCCTCCGTCCATCTTGGAGCCGTCCGTATATATATTGAGGTGCTCAGTTTGGTCTCTTCCGATTTTCCAGTCTTCAGGTCCCAAAGATGCGGTTGTTTTTACGTCGAGGCAAGTTTGGGGGGTCATGTAATCAGTTGATCTGGTCATTTCCCTGCCGATTGAACTATGCCCGTATCCTTGTGGCGATAGATTTCCTGATGCTATGAGGCGTTGTGCTGCCTTTCCCGCAATCAGGCGAGCGTGAATGTCCAGGGGGTCGATTCCGAGTACAGTTTCGAGTGCTTTTGTTGGGGTTGACCTCAGCGCCCCTGTAATACAGAGCAGAGCCTGTCGCTGAGTCTTTTCCATAAGCTTATGGTATGTCTTCTTTTCAGTAGCCTGCCACCACACTAAGGCTCCATACAGCAGAGTTAGTCGCACCACCGAGATGTAGATCCAGTGCATTAGAGCAGGTGACAGGCCCCATGTGCTGCTGAGCATCTTCTTGGATGCATAAAGCGCAATGGTAGCCTTCTTCACCCTTTCCACTACATTGGGCCTCCATGCCAGCTTGCTGTCCAGTACTGTGCCTAGGTATTTCACCTGTGATTTTGGAGTCAGCCTAGTTTGGTCAATTTTCGGGGGGGTCCATATCGGTACCTTGTACCTCTTGGTAAAGAGGATGAGGTCCGTCTTGTCCGCGTTGATACTGAGTCCTACCTCTTCCGCCCACTCACGTATCTCCCTGAGTGTACGTTCCATTAAGGAGCTGAGGGTCGATGGACATACACCCGTAATAAGTATGCTTATGTCGTCTGCATAAGCTGTTATCTTTGGGGGCCTTCCTTTCAAATCTCTTGATGAGGTCGTCGACCACCAAATTCCACAGTAGTGGCGACAGGACTCCACCCTGAGGTGTGCCTCTGTGTGCCCCTTTACCATGGAAGCAGTGCCCCACTCCGATTGCACCCGTCTACAACTTAGGAGGTTTTGATCCAGACGTTGATTGCAGGGTGTATGTTATTCGCTTCTAGGCGACTTGTTATTGCGGTTGTGGCCACGTTGTTGAATGCTCCTGAGATGTCCACAAATGCTCCCAAAGCATACTTTTTGTTGTGAAGGGCGCTCTCGATGGTGGCTACTAGCGAGTGTAGTGCCGTCTCCACTGATTTCCCTTTGGTGTAGGCGTGTTGGTTTGTTGACATCAGTCCCCTACCTCATTCCTGATGTGCAAATCCAACAGCTTTTCTAGTGTTTTTAGTATAAAGGAGGTAAGGCTTATCGGTCTGTAATCCTTGGGACTCACGTGGCTGCACTTTCCTGCCTTAGGGAGGAAGACAACTCTCGAGGTTCTCCATTGGATGGGGATATAGCCCGTACTTAGGCATGCTGAGTATATTGCGAAGAGCCATGGGGTAACAACCTCTTTGGTCAACTGCATCATGGCTGGGAATATCCCGTCCAGTCCTGGTGCTTTTATGCCCGCGAAGGAGTCTATGGCCCAGTGGATTCTCTTAGTGGTTAACAGACCTATTGGGGGGTGCTGTTCCTCGGTTGCTAGGTCCTGATGCTCCTTGGCGTCAGTGACCTCGGTGCATCCAGGGAAGTGCGCCTCCATTAGTGCTGTTAGGGCTTCTTTACTGCCCTCTGTCCACTGTCCGTTGTCTAGTTTTAGTTGGCTCTGTACTGTGGGCTGCTTTGAAAGCAGCTTCCGGAGCCTAGCGGTTTCCGGCACTTTCTCGATGTTGGAGCAGAAGTTTCTCCACGAGTTCCTTTGTGCCTTACGTATTTCCTTCTTGTAGCTCCTAAGTAGGATTTTATATTCCTCATTGACAATCTCTTCGTTCGCTTGTTTGGCGATCTTGAAGAATTCCTTGAGGTTGTTCCTTTGGAGAGAGATCTCGGTTCCACCTGAGTGGCTTGGACCTCCTCTTCGTTCTCGAGGGTTTGCACGATGCATGGTAGGCGTTCAGTAACTCGTTGGATAGGGTCTTTAGGGACTTCTCTATATCCTCCGCGGATTTCACTGAGCCCGGATTCGCGAGCTTCGAAGTAACTGTCTTTTTTAAACTTTGCCCAGTTTGTGTTCCGGGGTTTCTATAGACTGTTATCTTCGAAGAGTGTTTGAATTCGCACTTCAACTGAATGTACTTATGGTCTGAGAAGGATGGTCTTTCGAGGACACTCCAGTCAGATACCAAAGTACTCTTTCCCGTGACAAGAGTTAGGTCTAGCACGTTTGACGAGGTGGGACCCACGAAGGTGTGTTCCTCCCCCAAGTTTGCTACGTCTAAGTTAGTGGATAAGATAAAGTCTAGGAGTGACTCACCTCTATCGTTGATGTCGGGGCTTCCCCACACATTGTGATGGGCGTTGGCGTCTGCGCCAATGAGGAGTTGGAGATTTTGGAGCCGGCTTCTGTCACCAGACTCCTAAGTTCTTCCGGTGGGGCGGGCCTGTCGTGTGCCATGTAGCAGGAAGCTGCCATTACGCGCTTTTCCTCGCTCTCCAGCATCACCACCGTCAGGTCATCCGTGCTGTAATGAGACATAAGATGAGCATGGATTCCCTTCCGTACTAGTACGGCGGTTCTGTTCCTGCTTACCGATGTTGAGTAGAGAAGGTTGTAATTTGAGGACTTTAGTCCGGCCACAGAGTTGCCTGATGCAATCCACGGCTCCTGGACTAAAGCTATGTCGGCGGGCCCTTGCTCCATGGCAATGAGGAGCTCCGCCGACGCTACCTTGCTTTTTATGAAGGTTGAGTTGCAGCACCCTTAGTGTCATGGGTGGCTAACTCAACCTCGCACGACGGGTTGACTATAATTGTCAGGTCACCGTCCTCCTCCTCCTCCGAGTCGTCCAGCGCAAGACCCTGGGCGGCCTCCACTATGGTCTCCAGACCTAGGTCCTTCTTGACCTCGCCTGCCTGGAGGGTGTGCGCATCTTTGTCCTGGGGGTGGCGCTTTTTCAGCCGTAGGTATACGCTACCTACGCCCCACGCCATCTTCCCGAACTTGGGATATAAGATGTCCTCCGCCTCCTTGCTGATCTGGAGGATCACGTGCTGGCCCCCCTCGTTGGGTAGTGGGCTACCGGCGTGCAGAACCTTCCAGTCAGCCGTTGGCACTTCCGGATTTTGCCTCTGCAGCAGCTTCAGTGCTCGCTCCCCCTGGACAGCAATGGGGAAGAGCACCTTCGCCTTTGGTATGGACGGGATCAGCTCCCTGTCTACCACCTCCAGCTTGGCCCCCTCCCACAGAGCTTCCAGGGGGGCACCCTGAGTAAGTAATACGGTTACAAGTTTACCCACTCGATTCAATAATCGGCTAACCTTAAATTCTCACAACACTGCACAATTCAATAATTGATCAACAATTGACCACTGTACGCCACTGTACCAAAAAATGTACGTGCGCCCCAACGAACCGGCAGACAAAGGAGAACCGACTACAAAGTCGGATCAATGTCACGGAATTACTGTTCTTTTTGTGCCGGTTTGTAACTACAGTGGGTAACTTTAATATTGGTCATTTTTTTCAACTTTAAACGCGAATAAAATGCATAAAACTATAAAAAAATTTTAATGAGGGAAGAGGATTTTAAGATCGGACGAACTAGCGAGGTATAGAGAGTCTTTTTTATATAGGGGTTGTTCGAGCTAAGTCCCTCCAACAGCTTTGCAATGGAATCCGTCAACAATTTCTGACCTTTCTCAATCCGCTCGATTTTGGTTCTTGCTCGTTCGTTTTATTTCTTCTCTCTATTGAATCTAGTGATCATACTTCATACATTTCTTGTTCGATACTATCGATTGCGCTTCTGTGGATGTACATTCTGTTAAGCGCCAACTTCAAATTAATTAACATACTGGCAGCAATAACATATTAATTAACATATTCAAATTGTTAACATTTCTGATTTAAGACTATATTATATTAAAGGGCATAACCAGGGGTCGTCAAATTCCTTGACAACCATGGTATTTACCATGGCAGAAATTTGTTCAGAAAACTTTAGCTTGGCGTCTAATATAACACCAAGATCATCCACCATGTTAATTCTCTCAAGAGAACCACCACATAGGGTATAGAGAGCCAACAAGGGGCTAGAACGATGAAATGTCATTACTTTGCACTTCGAGACATTAAGGTGTAACAAGTTTGCACGGAACCATGACTGAAAGTTATTGAGATCGGATTGAAAGCGAGAATGAAATGAAATGTCCTTATACTGGACACAGAGTTTAACATTATCCGCATACGATTTTCTATCTATCTAGCACGCACTCTTTGCCGTTCAATGTGTAACGGTTGCGGTTGGACAGTACCGATTCAGGTTAGGTTATCGCTATGGTGCTCGGGTATATCGCATGCAATAAGCTAGGGCCAATTATCGCTGCATGGCATTTCATAGTTGGGGTGGGTGCAGGCAAGCTCGAGGTAGGGAACAGCTGAGCTAAGCTTCCGTAAGTGCTGTGCAGCGCATCGCAACGGAGCTTTCGCAGCCGAGCGTTAAGATCGGTAAGCTCTTATTTAAGCAGTGCAAAAGCACCAGAGCGTTCTCTTTTGAAAATTTGAATCTGTGCAGCCGGTGATTATCTCCGCCTCGGTAGCAAATATATATCTAAATCGACCACGTGCAAGCACCCCAAAAAGAAAAAAAACGAGGGGGAACGTTGTGAGTTGCTGCTGCGACCGCAACTCTACATTTATACCCGATACATAGTCAGTATGGTTGCATTAAACGACAAAGAGTGCGTGCGAGAGAGACAGAAAATCAGACAGAACGTGTCGACGGGCGCTGCGTAGCCACTGCAAATTGATTTGTTACTTTTGGCTATAATAATAATCCGATCTTACTCGGATTCGGCAAGGTTCGGCAATCTGGTAGATATGGCCATTCTCTATGATTGTGCGTTTTTAATTTTCTCCTATCTTCAAAATTGTGGTTGCCACAGATTTTCGTTGTTTATGGCTGCGGAAGGGGGTGGGGCGAAATTTTGAAACACACTTGTAGCAGTGACCTCTTAACAGTGAGTTCTGCAGTGAAAAATTACAAATAGTTTTGTAGCAGTGAGAGCTCGACAGTCAGGTCTAATAGTCTCTGAGATCTGTGGATGCCACAGATTTTCGCACTTTGCGGGGGCGGAAGGGGGTGGGGCGAAATTTTTAAACAAACTCGTCAAGGTCCGATATTATAGGAATCTGGATAAAAAATTTGGTTGCTCTAGCTCTTATAGACTCTGAGATCTAGGCGCTAATGTTTTGCGCTATGCAAAGCCGGCTATGATACGTGTGTGTTAGAGAGAGACAGGGCGAGAAAAAATGAAATTGTTTTCTTCATTCTGGCTATAATAATGATACGATCTGATTTAGATTCTGCAGTCTAGAAGATATGGTCATTCTCTACGATTCTGCGTTTTTGGTTTTCTCGTATCTTTAAAATTGTGGATGCCACAGATTTTAGTCCTTTGTGGGGGCGGAAGTGGGCGGGGCGATGTTTTGAAATATACTTGTAACAGTGACATATCACAGAAGGCTGGATACAAAATGTCGTTGCACTAGCTCTTATAGTCTTTGAGCACTAGGCGCTAATAGGGACGGACAGACGGACAGACGGACAGACGGACGGACGGACAGACGGACAGACAGACAGGGCTCAATCGACTCGGCTATTGATGCTGATTAAGAATATATATACTTTATGGGGTCGGAAACGGTTCCTTCTGGACGTTACACACATCCATTTTCACCACAAATCTAATATACCCCAATACTCATTTTGAGTATCGGGTATAAAAACTCAAATAACTTCCCACAAAGAAAAACCGAAAACGAATAAAAAGGAACTGTGAAAATACCGCGCGGTGTGCGCTTCGCAAAAATCGGGCGAAATTAATAACCGTGCGCCGAGAAAACTGGCAAGACAACTACCCTGGCGTAAAGTGCATATTTGCCTCGCCTCGCCACCAAGTGTTTTTTTGTTGCAGACCCGTGCGTCCAACAGCTCTGCCAGGAGCGAACAACACTCGTGTCTCCGTGGAAAAGTCGGAAAATCGGTATGTTAAAGTGCCCTGTAGGGCAAAAATTAGATTTTTTTTTAGCCCTCGTGGTTTTGTTCTGTTTCGCCCATAGGGCCCTGGCCACGAGCGGTAGCCCACGAGAGCTGGGTGAGCTCTCCCAAAGTTCTGCCCCCCACACCAAACTCCCACCCTTGACGGGAGTACTCTTCGGGAGTCGACCTTGGTGTGGGGCCGAGATTTTTTTTCTCCTTTGCAAATCGTTGGAGAGTCCACCTGCCCGGCTACATAACCTCCACCGGCCATAACCCTTGCGCCATCCCTAACGTACGCGCATAGAGGGCATAGAGATCACCCCCCTCCCCGTATGCGCCGCTAACTTGCTTTCTGCGACGGCCTAGAAGAAGCCGCTACGGATCCGGACCCAGATTTTGTAGCATAGTGTAGCTTTAATTGTCATTTTTTTTTGGTTCCTTCTGAGCCCTTATATGCCTATGTAACTTTCATTAACTCTGCGTCACAGTCCTACCTCGATAGCCGTGAAAGTGAAAGTTCCCAAAACTGAATTTATTTTTGCTGGTTGGAGAAAGAAAAACTTAATCATAAAGTAACAGACTACACAAAAAAAAAAAAAACCTTTTGAATATTCCCCCACTGACTTGCCTACTGGTTGTAATTAAAGACTTGTGTTATTTTCGGAAGTGAAACTTGTGTTTGCTAGTTCTTGATTATGTAGCAAAATGTCTAGTATTAAGTACAGAGAAATATATTGAATTTTGTCAGCCATGAATATGTAGTAGACTTCTAATTTCCTAGTGACATGGTGACGTAATGGGGTAGGGTGAGAATTAAAGGGATTTCCAGAACCTTCGCACAACTGGAAATCATGGAAGGGTGGGTACAGAATCGTGTGGGTCGACTTCCATCTCAAGACCTCACGCACGCGATAGTTTTGGAACACACCGACAAAAGCCCCTAGTACTTTCGGGTACGCCCTATGCATGATTGTGCCATTTAATTTTGGTTATGCTCGGAATAGGCATATTGTTGTTTTCGGAGTTAGTTTTATTTTAAAGCTTCAGGTTCAGGTTCAATAATTATCTCCATTTATTGGCTTTTCAGAATTGCAAAGTTCATTACAACCAGATGTAAAATATTTAAGTAATGTGAAAAAGAAGCACTGCTTCTAAAAAAACCATTTTAGGTAATTAAACCAAACCTTGACTAGTAAAAAAAACATAATTCATGGCAAAACTTTGGTTCGTTGAGCAAAAAAATGTCGATTTTGTTGAAGCTAGTTACACTAGTAGTTTCAGATATTTTTCAAGTAATATCTATCCGATACCATTTAACAATATGAAAATATGAATTTATGCATGTGATTATCTTTGTTCTGAATTAAATATCATTCTGTCTGTTTTGACGACAGGCCCAGTTTGTACAGTTCATGTACAGTTCATGTTCATGTACAATTCATGGCTTTCCCTGTCGTAAAAGCTTTCCAATTTACATTTGAAAACGAAAAAATTGGTGCTCCCGCTTTCGCAAAATATTTCCGTTATAAAAACGGAAACGTTTGCCTCGTCGAAATGAAAAGTAAAGTATATGGTCCTGTAACGAACCGGTTTGATCCGTCTGATTCAGCTAGGCTGGCTCAGCGGTCAGTGGGCTCGCTGCAACATATTTGTAAGTTGCCCCAACGACAAGTAAGAATGCACGGGTAAGGTTTTGGTTACTGATAGGGCAATTATGCTTTATTGGTATCTTAGAACTATCTTACGCTACTTGGCCTCCGGTGTTGATTCGACTGGTGGTTCTCCTCCTCTCCGTTCTTGGTGAGCGCGACCTACTTTGGACCGCCCAAGGCGTCTCCAAGCGTGGCTCCGCCGGCTCTAACGACTGGGGCCAGTGATTCTTGGCACGTAGCCCAAATCCGCCACTCAGTCGGCGCCTGACGCGTTCGCTCTCACTCGACTCACTTGGCTCTTCGGCCCGATCGTGTCTCGCCCCCGGTGGGATGCACTCCAAGCGTAGCACCGTTGGTTCAAGGGATTGGGACCTTTTGCTCTGGTCTTTGGGCTCGAGTCCGCCTCTCAATCCTCACACAACGTGTTCACTTTCCAAAGTTCTTTGCTGCAGCTCGGTCTCACCGCTTGTTGCTTACTGTTCACTTCACACTTGATATCTCCGCTGGCCGACTGTCCTGCTTCATCGTCGCGGCCTTCCTCTTATAGGCACGCTTCTACGTCGGCGTCGCCGACGCCGCCTGGCGCCAACGGCGCTTTCCGCCAAGCGGTGCCCATATTTTTCTATCGGCGTTTCCTTCATTCTCCACTCGCTTCATAACGGGACCTGGCTGGTGGCGTGATCTCATGACCATATTTGGTCATGCGCTGGACCACTGCCGGCCCGATCCCGTCATCCCGCTGCATTCTCTCCGAGGGTCCTCTCCTCTGATCTTGGTTCTCCGGGCGAGCTCCCCTCGGGAATTCGCCGCATCCGGATATCCCCGGATAACGGCCGTTAGCCACTAACCCTGTGGGCGGTACAGGTTCCCTGCGTAAGGGGAATACATTTCCTCACAGTCTCATGAGTTTAACGCTGCGGAAGACACTTTGGTGCTGTTACATAACATATAATAATATAACACATAATTGACTTACATTCCATACTATGCGTCGGCATTACACTTCCTCCACCTTTTCGCTTTTCACCTCCTATTGCAAACTTGTGCAAACTTTCACATTTTACTCAAAGGCATAAGTGATTATGTTTACATTTTGTATGTCCAAAAATGAAACTTTGAAATTCAATTAAAAAATAACCAATTCCGACCGGCAAACAGTTTCTGCATGTAAATTCATGATAAACCCATCGAGGGTATTTTTTTCGCGAGTTTAGGAGCATAGTCCCGTATATCGAATTTATACCGAAAACGCAAAAGTAAGTGAAGCCCGGAGCCTGCCTGAATGACTTATTATATGAAAAAACAGAATTTCTTTCGGTTTTACGGTTATGGTTTCGGTTACGGTTCTGATCAGAGCAACAGTTTTCTTATCTGAAAGTGAGAGAAAACGTTGAAATAATATTTACCTTACCGTCTCCGATAACATTCCTGTTCTTTTTGGCCTCAATATTACAAAATAATCTCGACATTAACTCCGGGTCAATGGATATAAGTTTTAATATGAATAATAATATGGACAGCTGTCTTTCATTCGAATTTTCTCTTGTTTCATTCAATATATAAACTGGATTTTGAAAACACACGTTTACTTTTTTCCATCTCTTGGGCACAGCAGGGTTTTGTTCAAATCACAAGATGATTCTTTACTTGGTTTATCCAGGTTTACCATATGTTTAGAATATACAATATTGATTGAGCAATAATTATTGATAAATAATAGTTCTAAATATTTTACGTATTTATTATACAAGAACAAATAATTTGTCAATAAATTGAATGGCGACTCCATCTGCAAGTTTTGTCGTTCCAATGTTGGGTTTCTCAAAGTACAGCTTTCACATTCTCCAGTAATGCACAATGTACTCCAATACATTTTTGATAAAATAGATTTCAATTCCATTGAATATTTGGTAAAATCTTGCAGACATAACTTGTCACTCTGACCAGTTCTCTTTAAAATTATACCGTTATTTGGCATATATTGTCTTTTTTCTTCTTAAGTAAGCAATATGCATTTTATTGCCATATAATTGATGTTCAATATATTGAATACATTTTTCAAAGCATTTTGATACTATTAAATTAGGTTTGACCTTGTCACTCAAAAAATCCTACAGGGAATTTCAAAATTTGTTTGAGTTTTAAGACATATGATTGAAGATTTCGACTTAAGATTTCGAATATAATGGGTTTCGTTGCACTTGATTTCCATACAATATGGGGTTTTAGATAAAATTTGGTACGAAGTTATATTTGGTGCTCGTATGGGAACTTCTGTGGCTCGTTTTTTTTTTTTTTTAATATGACTGGGACGTTCAATTCGATATATTGCCTTTTCTGCCTTATATCTCAGCAATCTTTTTTCGAAAAAAAACAAAAAAGGTTTTTATTGAATACAAAATATGTAACAAAAATCGAAGGTTGTACGGTGGTGAGACTTTGCAGATCGTTTGATCCTACTATGTCAGTTATATAATATACTTGTAGAAAATTAATCGTTGGCGCAATTCGAGTGAGATTACGTAAGTTTCTTGCGGTTCCTGATTTCTCCTGATCCACGAAGAGATCGGTTCATAATTGCAAGAAAGAGAGTGATAGAAATTTTCATATAGAGAGCGCCGACGAAAAGAGCTGGACTTTCTTGAGAGGAGTGAAAGAGAGCGAAAGAGGGATACGTGAAGTAATTAGAAGAGAGACAAGCTTGTGAGCGCAATATTAGTGTCGAAGAAAATTGATTTTGCTGGTATTTCAATATGCTTTACGTTAATTCAATATTTGTCATTATTTTTAGCTTCAAAACCATTTTTAGTGTAATTGCAATTCGGGTATGTAAGTATTTTCACTTTTGCATTTTAAATTTGATTAAAAGCATTTCAGTGGATATGAGAGCACATATTTCTCCCTACGAAGGACTTCCGTAACCTAGTGTAACAAAATCTAAAAATCTCCGCTGGATTATACAATGTAACGCCAACGCCAACCAAACGGTCTGGGAAAGTACAAACATTAAAAAAGAGATGAATCATTACATCAGTCAACAAAATCGGAATTTTTTGTTTAAATGCACCTAACAGAATTTGTTAATTGACTTTTGGCTTCAATATTATTTAATGAGTTATGGTTTTCCTATTTAAAACAATAGTATTTTTTTAATGTTTTTTTCAGAGGTAAGCTAGCGTTTTTAAATGTAATTTAAGTATTCTACACCTATTTTTGATGAATAGTTAAAGCAACTGTTTGAACAATCATCTCAAATTTACATTTTACCATTACATACAAAATCTTCTAGCTGAACCCTCCACGAGGGTGCCGGCTGGGCAATAGGCACTGAATTGGCCCGGACGGGTAATGCATTGACGCTATCTCTTGGCTAGAGATGCCTAGCGGATAGGCATAAAACGCTATGTGTGGTTCTCTCGAACAAAATGAACCATGTAATGGGCCTAATGGGTTGGGATGTGAACCAAAACGGGGGGGAAAGCATGACTGATACCACCGGTGGGCACGGGAAGGCGTAATCCTCTCTGCAGCTGTCACACCTGTGACTTGGCGGAAGCAGGCCATGACAGGTGCTAAGCTACTGCTACGAAAACCACTCACTGCAAGTTGAGCCGCACGGGTGCTCAGGTGTCGAGACAGAATCGGAATTGGAGAGCGTGTTCTTGGTAAGCAGAACCGAAGAAGACATTCTTCTCCGCTCGCCTGAACCAGGAACCAGCTCCCTGCGTAATGAAGGGCCGAAGCGTTACAGGGCGGAGATGAAGGAGAAAGCTCAGTACAAGGCAGCTCCGGCTCCCAAGAGGAAAAAACGAAGCTAATCTGTGCCGAGCAACGGCTATAGGAGGGTCGACTGGTCGAGCGTCGATCTACATACTTTTTATGTGGCCGTATCTTCGGTATTTTCCTAGAGTGGCCGTACATTCATAGATTATTAATCTAAGCTAGAGATGCCGTATTGGCTTGTATACGTTGTAATGGGGCTGCCGTACTGACTGATAGAGGTTATTCCACCACACGAGGTCGAGGAAATGCTGGCCACCAAAAAGCAATGCGCAACTGAGAGTCCCGTCCTCCACCAAAAGCGGCGATGAAGTGCAAAAACCAACGCGAAGGCAAACGACGTGTCCAAAAGACATGTGATTGTGGCCTTGATCGATCGCAGCGACGAGAATAAAAAATATGACGGTCGCGCAGTGGAATGGTGGTGTTAAATGGCCGAACGGAGTAAAGATCCTCAAATGCAACTACGACCCAACGCGGCAGGGTCTGGTGTAAAAGGTGCTCCAGTTGGAGGCTCAGTGGGAAGGGCCAAGCTGATGGTATAAGACACGGAGCTGATCGCGAAGAAGTTATCAACGAGGAATACAAATCCCTACTCAGGAGCTACAAGAAGGAAATACGCACAAAGAAACTATTGTAGAAACTTCTGCTCCAATATCGGGAAAGTCCCAGAAACAGATAGACTCCGGAAGTTACTCTCAAAGCAACCTATCATAGTCAGCTTCTTTTTGTTATATAGATATTTTATTTTATTTATTCGTGGCTTCTCCACTTTTGAATAAGGGACTAACAAGAAGTAATCGAATCTTATTTTAATTTATGTGTACAATTAGTACAATGTACAATTAGTGTACAATGTAATTAGTAAATAGTAGGTCGTGAGCCATCGGGTGTTACAGGGAGATCAACGGATGACGGGTCGACTCGGCATAAGTGATAACTCACCTGACACCACAGGTGAAATACGTACCTGCATTCTTGCAAAAAGACAGTTGCATTAATTTTTGCTCTTAAATTTCAGAAATTAAGACCACACATCAGTGAGCCTCGAAGTCCAGGAGTGCTCACTGAGGATCTGCTCCACAAACTTGGGTCATGTCCAACCTGACCGTTTGCCACACGCACCCCTCCGTGCACTCATCGCAGACTACGAGGTCAAGGACAATGGCCTAATTGTGGGGTGTGACGCCCACGCACATCACTGTCAGTGGGGAAGCACTGAAACTTATGAACGGGGTAAGTGCCTTTTCAGTTATTTACTGACAACTCAGATGGTCATATTAAACCGATATTGAAACGATCACACCTTTATTATTAAAAATCGTAAGAAGGTTCTGTTCCTCACACTTGCTTCTCACGAGCTACAGAGGAACATATTACTGAAAGGTCCTTGAAGAACCCCCCTTCTCGGACCACAGGTAGGTGGAAACTTTATTCGCTTTCTGCCTACCAAGTCTAGTTCAATTCCAGAACGGACACACTGGACTCGGTATTCAGATCAACTGGGCCTTAATTGCCTCTAAATCCCCTCCTGAAAAGGAAATTTCATGACGACCCATCTCCTTAAAACATTTACCGACGCCTGCAGTGAGGCGCTCGATAAATTTTGCACTCTAGTAAAATCAGAAGCCGGAGGAAACCTGAAGGGTGGACTCCAAATCTAGGGGAACCCCGTAAAGACTCGACGAGACTCCACAACAGAGCTAGTGCTCTAAATGTTGAGCAGAACTGGATCGATATCAAGCTTAACTTAGGTTAGATTAGGTAGAGGCGGTTGCCAGGCTCGCTCGGAGCCCGCCACACTTAGGCCGGTTTCGGCCCACCGCTTAGGATCATTCCCTTCCTGCAAAAGTGAGACTTCATGTCAGCAATTGTCCCAACCAGATTCTCTTGTAAAGTTAGCGATCTTTCTGGGACATAGTATAGAGATCTGCGAAATGTCAGTTAGAAAGGCAGAGCCTAAGCGTTGTAGCCTTCTTCTACTGAGAGCTGGAAAGGAGCAGAACAGGTGTTCCACTGTCTCCTCCTGCGCAGCGCAGGGGGTGGGGCAGAGTGGGACAATGTTGATTATTATTATTATTATTATTTATTTATTTTTCTTTCCTAGTGCTACAAGCAATGGGGCTTATAATTAGAGCACTAGTCACTAGATGTCACATTGGTTTTGGTTGGGTCAAACTCAACTATTATGATTATATAATCTTTTCTAACTTAGGGTTACATATGTATGTTATATTCGACATTTATTAGATATAGGTTATGTTGTCTTTTATTTTATTTTATTTAATTAGGTTTTGAGATTTACGGTTCTTAATCTACTATAAGGTGGGCTCTTAACTGCGTTTTGAACTGTGAAAGGTTACTTATCTTTTTCATGTGATGCGGAAGCTGATTCCAAATGCGAATGACATAGACGAAGAAATGCCTCTCGGAATTTAAAGTTTTATGTCGAATGGTGATAATATTATTTGTTCTGACGGAATTAGTGAATCTAAGAATTTGGTACAGGTATTCCGGTTGTTTGGTGAATATTATTTTATGAAGGAATGTTAGCATCTTATAGTCAATCCATTTAAAAAAATGCATTTCGAATATTTTGAATGAAAAAGCTGAAATTCTGTCATTACGGCTTAACCCAAATATATATCGAGCTGTATTATTAAAGCACACGTTCAATTTTTGCCTGTCTGCGTAACCACAGTTACCAAATGCCTCTATCCCATAGGTGAGTACAGGTACAAGGTATGCTTTTGCTATTTGCATCCGAATCTTTAGCGGTATAAATCGTTTGGTAATATTTAGTGACCTTAAGATCCCATAGGTTTTTCCTACGAAAGCGTATTGTTTAGTACAAAGCCTAAGTTGTTTGCCTTCTCTACGTAGCTAATGGGAGTATTTGAGATTTCTACGCGTCTTAATAGTGTTGAGTTTATCTTTTTCTTGTTTTTGAAGATAATCAAACATTTTGACTTAGTTGGATTTAGGCATAGGCGATTGTGAGTCGCCCATGCACTAATCTTCTCAAGTTCTACATTGCTAACACTGATACACTCATCTATTCTACTTAACGGTCGACTAACATATAATTGGACGTCATCGGCGTACATGTGCACATCACAGTCGGACAATACCATTGGCAGGTCATTTACATAAATGGAGAACAATAATGGACCAAGTACTGATCCCTGTGGGACACCACACTTAACATATGCAAAAGACGACATTTCAGTTTCGGTGACAACAGCCTGACTCCTATTTACGAGATAAGACGATAGCAACCGTACTGCTGAGACAGAGAAATTATAGGATTTACGAAGCTTTGCAATGAGGATACCATGGTCAACTGAGTCAAAAGCTTTAGTATAGTCAAGAAGAGTTTGGAATGTCACATTTCCGTCGTCCATTCTTTCGCGGATATCCTCTACAATTTTTATTATGGCGGTATTTCGTCTGAATCCAGATTGGTTGTTGCTAAGTAATGTATGCTCAGAAAGAAATGTATTTATTTGCACAGCCACCAAAGCCTCGAACGCTTTTGATAGGCTCGGTAAAATGGATATTGGCCTGTAATCTAGAGAGTTTACTTTAGGGATAGGGACTATTTTGGCCTCCTTCCACTTTTCAGGGAATGTTGATGTAGTAATGGCTGTGTTAAAAATGTGAATAACTTGCATTAAAATTCGGGGGAGAATTATTCTCAGAAATTTAGGGTTCATGTTGTCTAGGCCAATCGCATTCAACTTAATCTTAAGTAGGGATTCCAGAACATCACACGGACTAACACAACAGAAACTGAAGCTAGGAACAGTGTTAGGATAGGGTACTGATGTCAAGTTAAGGGTTGGGGGAAAGTCAGGTACAACTAGTTGCACAAATTTGTTATTTATTTCGTTTACGTCCATGTCAACTTGAGTGTTTCGTGTTTTCTTCCCAATTCCAATATTTTTAATAATTTGCCATTTTGTCTTACCGCATAACGCGTTATTAAACTTTGACGTGTAGAAGGCGGTCTTGGCAGAGTTGATTAGCTTTGTTACATTTGATCTTAATGCTTTGTACATATTAAGGTGGCTTTCAGTCTTGTATCTTTTAAACTTTTTAAAGGCGTCATTTCGTTTAATGATACCCATTTTTATTTCATGGTTGAACCAGGAGTTATCTGTTGGTCTAACGGTCGCTTTCTTGATAGGTACATGTTCATTATAAAGATAGTCGATGTTTGATTGAAGGTGGGCAAGCTGAGAATTCACAGACGGCATATAATATATTGATGTCCAGTCGAGCATGTTAATGTCAGTGTCTAGTTTTCTAAGGTCAATGTTCCTAAAGTCTCTATAGAAGGTAACATAGTCATGGTAGTCAGGATTGATGTCGTAGGTCATGAAAATAAGGTCATGTTTTGAATACCCTGGCACTGTGAGTTGATCATAGAGTAACAATTTGTCGGTGCTGTCAACAAAAAATAAGTCTAATAGTGTGTTTCTGGTTTTTGTAAAGTGTGTGGGGTATTGGTGGTTTACAACATTTAAACCAAGACTGAACAGGCTATCTGGCAATCGGGATTCTCTAAGAATGTCACAGTTAAAGTCACCTGCAAGTATTATGTCTGTATACGTCAGAGAAATGTCAGTAATAAGTGTTGTCAAATACGAATAGTCAATGTTTTGGTTTGGTCGATATATACAGCCAAGGAGCAGTCTCTTTTTGTTCATTGTGATCTTTAGAAAAATGTATTCTATAGCGCTGTCCGGTATTTGCGTACAGATGAGTTTAGCAGCTATCTTGTTATTTATATATATTGCAACGCCCCCGGCATGCCCTATACGATCGGATCGAAACACATTGTACCCGCTACATTCAATTAATGAGTCACTTAAGTCGGGGACAAACCAAGTTTCAGACACACATATAACATCCACTCCTGAATCCACGAACATATGTCTAAATTCTTCAATTTTTTTCGGCAAGCTTTGAGCATTAATATGGCAGATTTGGAGACCCGATTTCTGCTTCACCAGAATTCTAAGCATCTGAAATGTATTCGCATTGGTAAGTGTAAATAAATTGTCCATATCAAATGAGTTTTATCAAAACTAAGAATGACAGTACACCTAATTCTGTTTTTACACGGTTTTGAAATAACACGGTTTGAAAATCAAACATTTTAAATTTTTTACACGGTTTTATTCCATTTAACACGGTTCAAAATAACAACACAAATATATAAAAACCATACACAGCCCACAAACAGCTAGAAACCAAACGAAAACAAGAAAGGGCATAAAGAGAATATGTACATATTTCTTTCTCTTTCGTTTTTTTGCGTATTCGATCAATGTCTTTTTTACACGGTTTTTTTTTACACGGTTTTTTCAGGAACCAATCTACCGTGTAAAAACAGAATTAGGTGTATAGTAAAAGAAGTCAAGGGCCCACTTAATAATAGTATATAGGAAAACGGTTAGATTAGGGATTCTTAAGGCTAACATAAAACGAGGGGGAACGTTGTGAGTTGCTGCTGCGACCGCAACTCTACATTTATACCCGATACATAGTCAGTATGGGTTCATTAAACGACAAAGAGTGCGTGCGAGAGAGACAGAAAATCAGTCAGAACGTGTCGACGGGCGCTGCGTAGCCACTGCAAATTGATTTGTTACTTTTGGCTACAATAATAATCCGATCTGATTCGGATTCGGCAAGGTTCGGCAATCTGGTAGATATGGCCATTCTCTATGATTGTGCGTTTTTAATTTTCTCCTATCTTCAAAATTGTGGTTGCCACAGATTTTCGTTGTTTATGGCTGCGGAAGGGGGTGGGCCGAAATTTTGAAACACACTTGTAGCAGTGAGCTATCAACAGTGAGTTCTGCAGTGAAAAATTACAAATAGTTTTGTAACAGTGAGAGCTCGACAGTCAGGTCTAATAGTCTCTGAGATCTGTGGATGCTCCAGATTTTCGTCCTTTGCGGGGCCGGAAGGGGGTGTGGCGAAATTTTGAAACAAACTCGTCAAGGTCCGATATTTCAGGAGTGTGGATACCAAATTTGGTTGCTCTAGCTCTTATAGTCTCTGAGATATAGACGCTAATGTTTTGCGCTATGCAAAGCCGGCTTTGCTACGTGTGTGTTAGAGAGAGACAGGGCGAGAAAAAATGAAATTGTTTTCTTCATACTGGCTATAATAATGCTACGATCCAATTCAGATTCTGCAGTCTAGAAGATAAACTCATTCTCTACGATTCTGCGTTTTTGGCTTTCTCGTATCTTTAAAATTGTGGATGCCACAGATTTTCGTCCTTTGTGGGGGCGGAAGTGGGCGGGGCGAAGTTTTGAAATACACATGTAACAGTGACATATTACAGAAGTCTGTATACAAAATGTCGTTGCTCTAGCTCTTATAGTCTTTGAGCACTAGGCGCTAATAGGGACGGACAGACGGACGGACGGACAGACAGACATGGCTCAATCGACTCGGCTATTGATGCTGATCAAGAAAATATATACTTTCTGGGGTCGGAAACGCTTCCTTCTGGACGTTACACACATCCACTTTTACCACAAATCTAATATACCCCAATACTCATTTTGAGTATCGGGTATAAAAATGACTAATATTTTTGTTATTGGCGAAACGAACAATTCTCGCCGCCTGCGGCAAGACCCTCGGTGTCGGCTTGCATCTCTCTCAGTTCCTGTATTTTGAGAACTTCCCAGAACTCGCTTTCTTGACGGACTTTTATGTGAACTGTACCCCTGCGCGTACACACAGACTGCAGCTGTCGATGCTTCTTCATTTTTAAAGCTTCTTTAAAGATCAGGTAGTTTTCTTTTGTAAGCTGCTCGTTGATGTATACTGGCGCAGGCGAGTTCAGGCCGAGTAACTGCAAGGTGATTGGTTTTTTTTTGTTTCCCGCCTGTACATACCGATATTACGTAGAAGTGCCGCTTTATCGCGCACCAGTTCCAGTTTGACCATGATGATAGGGTCAACAATAGAGTGGGGCAAATTTTTGTTCAGTTTCATACGGTAGATTTCCTTAATAGCAGGCGCTGGAGTGTGATTAAGGCTGAGGCACAAGTTGTTGAAGATGTGCTTCAGTTTCTCCCCTTCCACGTAAGGAACTCCATGGATCCTAAGGCTGCTTGCGATGTTAGCATTAGCCTGTTCATCGAGCTTTTGCTTAAACTGGGCTTCCATATTATCTACCTTTTGTGTAAGGTGTTGAGTCTCACCCAGTTTGTCCTCGAGAAACTGAACTCTTTTGGTGAGATTATGGATCTCGCCAGCCATACTGCTAAGCTTTTCTGTTAGCAAGGTTAACAGCCGCTTTTCTGCATCATTCATTGTTGTAGAAATGAGACTGGCTTGCTCCTCAAATCGTTGGTTCAGTAGCTGAACCAATTCCTGGGATGGCGTTTCTGACACACGCGGCGCTTTTAGACTTGCCCCCGTGTTCTCACGCAGACGTTTTGAGACAGGCTGCATTTCGATTTAAACTTTAACGGCTCGCTCTGTTGTTGTGGCACTGATGGTGAGCGCCCTCTGGGTGCAAAGTTGGTGAGCGCCCTCTGGCGGAGATGAATACGAGCTTCGGCTGATCCGATCGATCGCAAACAGCTGTCACGTATCACCTCTATCTAGTTAATGTTGTTTTCTTTGCACCCACACGCTTTTCACTCGGTATTTAGTGAAATTTCGTTTCCCGCTTTTTCCTGGCCCAATATTGAGTGACTTTGGAGTGTGATGATGATCAGGTTTGAAATGGATATTCTACACACGGACCTGCCGCTGGGGATCCGTTGACAGTGCTCAGATGTTGATAAGCTCCCTATGCTTGGATTGTACAGCAGCTGATTTGTTGTTGTTCGCAGGTTCCACGGAAAACGCACTTGTTGACGGAGCGTGTCACTTGCACGTCTGTTCTTCTCGAGTCAAATTAATAAAATGATGCCTTAGAGATTTGGAATGAACTTACGCAGCTGATGTTATTCGGGTACTTGACCTGATAGTCTCCTTTATTATTATTATCATTTCTTTCTAAGCACTTAAACACTGATTCTTAGATTTATCGTCACGTCTGTACTTGGAGGCGGATTTTTGCGTGAGTTTAAGTTATGGTTTGATACGACGTCTGCACTCGCGGGCCAGGTTCCTACGTAAGTTACTCCCTGGTCTTAGCCGGCGCTTATTTATACGTTCGCTACCGCCGTGCCGGCGGGCGTACCTCTGCGGAGGACTCGTGTTTCATTATCTCCGTGACCAGGTGTCGCCTTGACCGTGGGATCCGTATTTTGGCGACTCGGCACCTTCGGCGTCGGCGCGTGGTGCGAGCTCTCACGGTGTCATCTTTTCGCGGTTGCTGGACTCAGACGGCTGCACTGGATCGCCGCTAAGTCTGGAGGTGGGGGCGGGGGGGGAGAAACTCGCATATCTCGAAACATTTGGTCGGCGTTTGTGGCGTCTTCGCAAGCCGGGCTTTCTGAAGGCTTTCTTCGCGCCGCTGTCATCTTTCCGTGGTGGATGGACTCGGGCAGAGAACCAGAGAAGCCGCGTGACCGACCGTTAGGTTTGGGGTGGGGGAAGTCCGCGTGACCTGGTGTGGTCAGCGTTTGTGGAGCCGGCGCGTGTCGAGTTGAGGGTGTTCGTATGGCGAATAATATATGTATTATTTGTAAGGCAACACATATTAACCCTAACCAACCCCATATTAGCCCTTACCGATATTAACCCTAACCGATCCCGATATTATACTGCGATAAGTTTTATGCGATATTATACTGCGATAAGTCGGAGGCGATTCGACGATCGACAAGAAAAGAGAACAGACGTGAAATAAAGAAATTAATAAAAACTAAACCAATAACCGCGCCACAACTTCAGAAGTGGGATACGCAATCCAAAGCTACTTTAAAAACGCCTACAGTTATTCAAATTTTAATCAAAGTCAGTATGAATCCCGCTGCCATTGAGAAGCAGCAGCTTTTGGACTGGATAGACGGGCAAGGAATTGCGCACTCGAGCAATGCAACTTTGCGGCAGCTGCAGAAACTCGCGTACGAGAATGGTTATGTCCCTGATCGTCCAACCAGCCCTGTAGTTCCGACCAAATTTAATGCTTCAGCCGACAACGACCCTGACATTCCGGCCGACCCTAACCTCAATTTGGAAAACGACGCCGACACGCTGGCGCCGGTGGTCGGCAAGGCACGCATACCAGAAGAAGAAGAGTTAGATGCCGCCATTAGAATATTACAAAAAAGGGCTTTGCTCACAAAACTAATGGCGGAGAGCAGCAGCGTCAAAGAAGTGATCCGTGCAATGGTCCCATTCTCGAATCCGAGGGACCAAGACGCTGGATTGTGGATTACGAAATTAGAGCGTGCTTGTTCTGCTGTTGATGAAAGTGACGCCTACAAGCTACGATGCGCATGCTTATTAATGGCACCAAATTCAGAGGCAGACACATTTATGCGGCTCGACACTTCAGAAAATTATGATCAATTTAAAACCAACTTTCTGAAAACATTTGACAAGGCATGTTCGACAACCGAATTAGTGATGCAACTTCAGAAAACTTTCTACATTCCGGCCAAAACATCCGTTATGGGGTACATTTTGCAGATGCAAGAGTTGGCGTTGCGTGCAAGTGTATGTGAGATTGAAGCAGTCCACTTTATCATCGACGGTTTCCGTGACACGTCGCCAGCCATTGCCTTGCTGTATGGAGCGAAGACTATCAATGAGCTTAAGGAATTATCTCATCGATATGCAGACTTAAGAGCAAAAAAACAAACCAAAGTGGAACTCATCGACTATCTCTTCAGCTTCAACTTCAGCTTCAACTTCAGCTTCAACTTCGGCTTCAACTTCAGCTTTAACTTCGGCTTCAACTTCAGCTTTAACTTCGGCTTCAACTTCAGCTTTAACTTCGGCTTCAACTTCAGCTTTAACTTCGGCTTCAACTTCAGCTTTAACTTCAGCTTCAACTTCAGCTTCAGCACAATCTTCATTAACATCGAATGGTGAAATGCGATGCTACAATTGTTCGTTGTTTGGACACTACGCTTCAGATTGTAAGGCTCCCAAACGTGCGAAGGGGTCCTGCTTCCGTTGCGGCTCTCTCAGCCACACTATAAAGACGTGCCCGGAGCAAAAGTACACCAAA
Organism: Drosophila lowei; assembly: GCA_008121275.1. Classification (NCBI taxonomy): domain Eukaryota; kingdom Metazoa; phylum Arthropoda; class Insecta; order Diptera; family Drosophilidae; genus Drosophila; species Drosophila lowei. Next base: position 2,156,377 of record CM017778.1, read on the forward strand.
TCAGCAATGGAACCGAAAACTCCCAGAGATGAAGACAGCGACGAATACCCATTTGTTCCGATATTTGACCAGGTAGGAGTATATTTTACACTGATCCAAAACGCAAAACTTATAAAAATATTCTGTCCGTTATGTTCGACACGGGCAGCGCCGTTAATATTGTGAGAGCTTCAACATTACGATTCAAAAACATCAAAAAATACACTCTTTTACCATCAAACCTACGTAGTGTCAGCGGCTCACATCTTTTCACTTACGGAAAAATTTACTTACACATAACCTATCATGACATTGAAAATATGATTTTGTTTTTTTACATTATGCCAGATGAATACATGTCAGAAGATTTGCTATTGGGTAGACCTTTTTTTTTTGAAGAAGTATAAGTTAAAATTATCATTTTATGAACATCATAAGCCCGAGACAAATAAAATTGAAAATTTAAGTTTCAAATTAAGTGAGAAAAACCATTTCGCCTAGCATAATTGTTTCCAACGATATAGCCTTAGATCAACTAACTCCCACGCATCCGGTTGACACTGCTAATAGTTATGAACCCCTTCAAAAATCAAAAACACCAATTAATAATTCAGAAACATTAGACCATAAATTAGACAAATTAGGGAATGAGACAGCAGGTAGCATTAAAAAAAAAAAAACCCGAATAACAGTGAACTTCCGATAAGTAATGCGCTTCTAGATGTAATTGAGCAAACTTCCGATATTCAGAATATTTACAATATAGAACAAATTGACATTGAGGATTACAATATTGATTACAAACTTAGTGAAAACTTGCGTAGTGAAATCCGAACATTAATTGAATTAAATTATTTAGACCTGCCCAACATACCAGCCATTGAACATAATTATGAAATGAAGATAAAAATTATGTCACAAGCCCCAATATATTCAACACCAAGAAAGCTTTCATATCATGACAAAAGACTAGTTGACAAACTTATTGAAGAATTGCTGATTGAAGGCCATATCAGACCGAGTGATTCCCCTTATACCTCTGCAATTGTACTGGTAAAAAAAAAAAAAAGGTGAGAAAAGGCTGTGCGTTGATTATAGACAATTGAATAAGATAACAGTAAGGGATGGGTACCCATTGCCACTTATAAATGATTGCATAGAGAGAATGGAAGGTAATAAGTATTTCTCCCTTCTGGATCTGAAAAGTAGTTTCCACCAGGTGAAGGTGGCAGAGAATTCAATTCAATTTACATCTTTTGTGACACCAAACGGACAATACGAATATCTTAGCATGCCATTCGGTTTGCGAAACGCATCAGCTGTCTTTCAGCGATTTGTAAACAATATATTCGGCCCATTAATAAAACAAGGAAATGTAGTTGTATACATGGATGACATTGCAATCGGAACCAAAACTATAGAAGAACACTTTGTTGTCTTAAGTAAAGTATTACGCCTCCTAGCAGAATATAGATAAGAAATTAAGTTAAGCAAGTGTCTGTTTTGTTACACTAGTATAGAATTTTTGGGATTCACATTAAGCAAGGATGGAATTAAGCCAAATAATGATCACATCACGACAATTAAGCACCTTCCGAAACCAACTAATTCCGCAGATATGCAAAAATGTTTAGGACTCTTTTCTTAGTTCAGGAGATTCATTCCGGGTTACTCGAAAGTTGCCAAACCATTGCAAGCTCTAACAAAAACTATAGGGAAATTTGAGTTAGATGACAAATGTGTAACAATATTTAATTATCTCTGTGAGAGACTGGCCTCAGCACCAGTTCTAGCCCTGTATAGTCCGACTAAGGAAACAGAACTGCATTGTGACGCTAGTGCCGAAGGGTTTGGAGGAATTTTATTACAAAAACAGGATGATAACAAATTTCATCCAATCTCATATTTTTTCTCAAGCAACAACGCCAGCAGAAAGTAGGTATCATAGTTATGAATTAGAAACTCTAGCCATAATCTACTCATTGAATAAATTTAAGATTTACCTTGAAGGAATACCGTTCCGAATAATAACCGATTGTAATGCCCTTACTCTAACCTTATGTAAGTAAACTGTAAATTCAAAAATTGCTAGATGGGCCCTTGAACTTGAAAATTATGACTACACAGTGAATAATCGAAGTTGTAAAAACATGCCCCATGTCGATGGCTTAAGTAGATACCCCACAATAAGTCCAGAATTCAGTTACGAACCAAAAGTTTCAGTTCAGGAAAACAATAATAAGGATCGAATAGTTTCAGTTATAGATATAGATGACATCAATTTTCAGCTTCAGGTCACGCAAAATAGAGATAGCACTATAATTCAGTTAAAAGATAAGTTAGAAAGAGAACCCGTGAAAAATTTTGTATTGGAAGATGGTATTGTTTATACAAGAGATGCTGATTTCGAATTGCTTTATGTTCCGTCAGAAATGGAAAATAATTTAATAAGAACTATTCACGAAAAATTGTGCAATTTGGGAGTTGAAAAATGTGTAACCGAAATTAAGAAACATTATTGGTTTCCGAATATGACCGCAAAAGTTGATAGTTTTATAAAAAATTGCATTAAGTGTATTACATTTAGCCTTCCGTCCCATTCCAACAATCGCTCATTGCATAGTATACCGAAAAGACCAATTCCATTCGACACATTGCATATTGACCATTTCGGACCTCTCCCCTCAGTCATTAATAAAAAGAAACACATATTGGTAGTCATTGATGGGTTCACAAAGTTTGTCAAATTGTATTCTGCAAACACAACTAGTACTAAGGAAGTTTGCGCATGCTTAACGAAATATTTTGAAAATTATAGCAGACCTAGGAGAATTGTCAGTGATAGGGGCTCATGTTTCACATCGTTGGAATTCAGCGAGTTCATGCTAAGTAACAACATTGAACAGGCAAATGGGCAAGTGGAGAGAGTAAATAGAACAATGAAAAGTATGTTAGCAAAGATAACTGAACCATTGCAACATTCAGATTGGTGTAAACTACTCACAAAAGCGGAATATGCAATAAACAATTCAAAACATTCGGTTACTGGGGAAATACCATCGGTGGTACTCTTCGGTGTTCAGCAAAGAGGCTGTGATATTGACGCATTAACGGAATTTCTAGAAGACAAAAATAATTCAAAGCCAAATAGAGACTTAATAGCAATTCGGAAAGGAGTATTAGATAAAATAACTGAAAACCAAACTAAGATAAAACACTTTTATGATAAAAATATTAAAAAACATATAGAATTTAAAGAAGGAGACTTTGTTCTCGTACGAAACGTTGCACAAATAATATAGGCACAAATAAGAAATTTATACCAAAATTTAAAGGACCATACATTATCAAAAAAAAATTACCAAATGATCGATATGTTATAACTGACATTGATAATTGTCAAGTATCTCAGGTTCCGTATGACGGTGTAATAGAAGCCTGTCGACTTCGGAAATATGTAAATTGGCGTGATCAGTGTAGAACTATCTCCTACTAATCTGTATTTTATAATTTTAGCCTGGTAGATAACAAAAGTAACCAATTGTAAGGATCGAGGGCGATCCATTTGTCAGGATGGCCGAGCTGTAAGGCAACACATATTAACCCTAACCAACCCCATATTAGCCCTTACCGATATTAACCCTAACCGATCCCGATATTATACTGCGATAAGTTTTATGCGATATTATACTGCGATAAGTCGGAGGCGATTCGACGATCGACAAGAAAAGAGAACAGACGTGAAATAAAGAAATTAATAAAAACTAAACCAATAACCGCGCCACATATTCTACGTTGGGAGAGGCGTTGTATCGAACCCTTTGTAGTGGCGCCTGTCCAACAAAAATATCGCACAACCGTCCCACGGTTTCCCCTTCCCTTAGATATGCACCTTGCACTTTTAGGGCAGTTACGCGCAAGCCAAAAATGACATAAGCTAACAGCGGCAGCTGTCAATGTGTGGTGAGAAAAGGGGAATGAGAAAACCAAGGGCTCAAGCGGAAGGAGAGTGGCTTGTGCCTCTCTTTTCAATTGTACTCGCGATCCCAGACGGACGTCTGAAGAAAATACTCAAGTCAGTGCAGTGAAAGGAACAATTCTAACCTCGACCGTAATTACCGCGTGTCCATCGTGGCTAAGATCTAGTCAAAAGATCAGCCGACCATTCCTACGTTTATTAAGCGAAGGCCGAACCCATCGGGTGAGTGAAATTGTACCCCAACTGCCGGCCAACAGAAAATTAAAGTTCGTTTTTTTTCTTAGAACCTAACCATAGGTTTGGCCGTACGTACTACCGTACGAAACGCCGGTCGTAGTGCCGTAAGCCGTACCTACCCCAGTCTCGTCACCTTGCCACACATATAAGTACCCATCGTACCGATCGACTACTGTATGTGTTAGCCGTCTTCGACACCAAATTTTCTTTCGGCTTGGCGTCTGCATACATGTGACCATCACTGTATTTACCGCAGGGTGTACCGGCGTGGGTCCACACACATACAAGCCTTGCTCGGCCTACCCCAGTGAAAAACGGTCGATGGGCTTATATCTTCACGTGCAGTGACATACATACATATGTATGTGTGAAGTTTACGATTCCCTCTTCAGAGACTTTCGTCATTGCTACGTCGCTTACGCCGCCCGCATACGAACAGTAATGCTAAAGGAGAAGACAATAACCGGTGCCGTAATACTGTTCGCGTTGCTGATGAAGTCATTCGGTGTCTCGATCATGATGGCTATGCCCATGCATTTCTTCTTATTGGAATAATACTTTGGAACCCCACTATTGTACTGACCCTAGGATTAACATTAAAAGTTAAATTCGTGTGATTCGGTTTGTTTGGATTATCATAAAGAAATGTGCAGCTAGAAGGAAAGGAACTAAAACTAATACTCGCGCATATCGCCTATTTAATCTGACACACTGATATTTACAAGTTTTCAGCCACCCTCATCGACCACATGGAAGCGCTTTCATCGTTGGATTTGATCGTAATGTGAGTAATAACCTGTGAACGTCTTCTATATGTGAATTCAAAATTTTACGCGAGTCGAAGCGACATTAAAGGTTCCATGCCTCGACCGTAAACTTCCCAGCAGTACTGTAACGCTGACCAATCCAAGTGTTCGCGTGTTTGTTTTGTTCTGCTCTTTCGCAAGCCAATGTAACATTCTGCAATTCCGAATCTATCGACAACCGAACTTTTGATTGGGATTACCCCACACGCAATTGCTGTGCATTTTAAAGATGCATCAATCCGTCCCTTGTTTTTTGCATTTAAACTGAAAACCATTCGAATATATTTCTATTTGTGTAACGTAATTACCATTATTCCTGAATATACTCTTTATCATTAGCCGACCCTAGTCTAATAAGATCTTTCATCATGATATTTTTATATATATAATTAAACTTAATTGCAGCTTATTTGAACATATTATCCTTATTACTTTAGTAGCCTTTATATATATCTAACCGCTTAGCAGCCATGAGAGCTTTTAGAAAAGTTTAATGAATAAACTGTTTATAATGAATTCCCGTTAATTGTTGCCGTTATTAAGGATCATGTGGCGCCGAGATTACGTAACCTAGCAGAAGTAGAGCGTTTATTGTAGGGATCGTTACCAATTACTCAGCCTATTTGGACCGGTGCGATCAAGGAAGGGTGGGCATACCGAGTTGCAATGACACCGCAAGCAACTCCCGCTCGAATTCGTCCCGCTGACTCATCTCCCTACACTGTCATTTCTCTGGAAATTTCTTCCGTCTTACCCCACCCCCACTCTACCCGACTAACCATGAGACCGGCAGCAACGCGTGCATGGATCTCGATCATACCCTCCATCTGCTCGTCTACCGTTTCAGATCCTAGCCTCCTGCTTCGTTATCTGTTATACCTTTTAGGTTCGTTACACCCTCCCCTTTCTTCCCCAACGAGAGTTACGAAGACTCGTTCATCGGGTGTGCTGCGGTGAATCCGGTAGTGTTAAGTTGCTTCTCTGGCTGGTGTCAGCGCTCGTTGGTAGGTCAGTGGGTTCTTCGAGCTCGTGATCGTGGAACTCTTTCAGGTCGTTGATATTCGCGACCTTTTGTTTTCGATTTTCGTAATGTTTTAATTTGGCGATGTTCGGTGACGGGTAGCTTTTGACCCGGTAGGGGCCATCGAACTTAGGGGCTAACTTTGCCGCAAAGCCCTCGGCGGCATTTGAGAGGTGGTGTTGGCGTAATAGTACCAATGACCCGACGGCGGGGCGCCATAGTCGCCGGCGGAGGTTGTAATGCCTCCCTTGCTCTTGGCTGGCTCTCTGGATGTTATTCCGGACGATGGCGAATACTTCTTTCAGCCTTGTTGCCTTGCTGGTGGTCGCCTCTGCGGCACTTCCTGTTCCAGGCGTGACTTCGTCGTATAGGGATCCGGGGAGCCGGGGTTCTCTTCCTTGTAGGAGGAAAGCGGGGCTGAATCCGGTCGTCTCGGAGACGCTTGAGTTGATCGCCAGTGTCATCTCGGGCAGGAGTTCGTCCCATGTATTCTGGTGGTCGTCGACGAACTGGGCGATCATGGTTTTCACCACCCGATTGGCTCTCTGCGTTGGGTTCTCTTGTGGGCAATACGGTGCTGTACGTTGTAGTTCCACGCCTGCGGTCCGCAGGAATGTTTTGAACAATCGGCTGGCGAACTGGGTCCTGTTGTCGCAGACGAATAGTTTCGGCACGCCAAAGCTGTTAGTATTCGTTCCCTGAAGGCTCGTTTTAGGTTCGCTGTTGTCCCTTTCTTGAGTGGGACCAGCTCGACCCACTTTGAGAAAGTATTGAAGAAGACCAGTAGTATGGTGTTCCCATGCTTGGACCTTGGTAATGGTCCGACGAAGTCGGCACACGGGGGGGCGAAAGGTTCCTCGGCTTTGCGTGTGAGCATCCTGCCCACGGCCATCCGCTGTGTGGCCTTGAACTTCTGACAGCTTACGCAGCCCTGCACGTACCGTCGCACGTCCCGGTGCAGTCCTGGCCAGTAATATCGTTGCGTTGTCCTCAGGATGGTTTTCCGGACGCCAAGGTGTCCTGCTGTTGGTTCGTCATGGCATTCACGGAGAACTCTCGTTCGGCCGTTTTTAGGCACGCATAGTTTCCACGCTTTGTGGTGGTCGTCATCGGCTCCGTGTCCTTGATAGCGGTATAGCTGCCCGTTTTCATGCGCGTAGTCCGGGTATTTCTGGGGTTCGTCTTGGACTTCCTGGATCCTTTGTTTGAGCCAGGTGCATGATGTGTTATCTTCCTCCTCGATGCGGGAGAGGGTTTCCAATGGTTGTCTTGACAGCGCGTCCGCGACTACGTTCTGGTTGCCGGCCCGATAATGCACGTCGTATTGGTATTGCTGTAGCTCGAGTGCCCACCTTGCTACTCTACCGTATGGGCTCTCGAGGGTATTCATTCACTTTAGTGCGAGGTGATCGGTTATGACATTGAACCGGTAGGCTTCGAGGTAGCATCGCAGTTTTCGGATTGCCCAGATGACGGCGAGGCATTCCTTGTCGGTGGCCGAGTAGTTTTCTTCTGCCTTGTTGAGGCGTCGACTGACATATGCGATGACCCGCTCTTTCCCTTCGATCTCTTGGGTGAGGACAGCGCCCACTCCAAGGTTGCTTGCGTCCGTCTGCAGGGAACATTTTACATTAAAGTCTGGGCAGGCGAGTACTGGTGCGGTGGTGAGCAGCGTTTTCAGTTCGTCAGCGACATTGGTTGGACCACGGTGGCGAAGTTTGGGACAAATCTGCGGTACCAACCGGCCATGCCTACGCATTGTCGTAGTTCCTTCAGGTTGGCCGGCGGCCTCAGGTCTTTTACGGCCGCGATTTTTTCGGGGCTGATCATATGGCCCAGGTATTTCATCCGGCGTTGCCGGACCGGCTGTCGCGGGCCATCGGTATCTGCCAATACCTATTTCCAGTATGTAGTTGATCCTGGGCAGCGGGTATGCGTCCGGGATAGAACGCTCGTTGAGCTGCCGATAATCTACACACATGCGCCATCTCCCGTCCTTTTTGCGGACCAGAACAATTGGCGCACTGTGGAGGCTCCGGGATTGCTCGATTAGATCCTCCGCTATCAGTTGGTCGACTTGTATGTCGATGATCCGTCGCATGGCGGGATTTTTCGGGTAGTACCGCTGTTTTATGGGGCGATTGTCCCTCATAACGATGGTGTGTTCTGTTAGATCCGTCGTCCCTCGGAGGCCTGCGAGTGTTGGCAGTTCCTTGTCTAGAAATCTCTGTCTTTCCGGCGCGACATCGGGAGGCCATGGGTCAGAGATTAGTTCCGAATCGTCTTCGGGTGGGTCGTTGATTCCTGGGTCGCAAGTGTGGTCGGGGTTCTCAGGGAGGATCGTTGTGTCGAATGCGCTTGTTGGTTCGACTTCGCGAGGGTATTCGATTATGCTGGCGACGACGGCGGGTGCGTCGATCATGGGTAGGGTGCTCGTGTGTATCCTGGAGGGTGCTTGCGCGACGTCGTACTCAGCGTGATGTACGAACGTGCGGGTCTCGACGGTGATCCTAGTGTTGGACCAACGGCTAGTTTGGGCGATGAAGATTACCGACATGGCTCCAGGCGTGGTGCTGGGCCGCATGCCGGCGCCATACGAGGGGTTTTCCGGAAGGCGTTCCATGATGTCGGTGACGATCGATGGTGTGTCGGCTCCAGGTGCGTCAGGGTTCCGATTGGTGCCTCGTGTGGCAGTGATCACCTTTCCCGGCTCCTGCCTGAGAGGACGCGGGAGTAGCGGGTCGGTCTGTGTCGTCGGGGTCGTACTCGTGTCGAGGGCGGTGTCGATGCGTTTGTGGGCCAGGGTGGCGGTCGGAGGCGGTACCTAGAGCGCCTGCGTGGCGGCTGTCGTTGCTGGGGCCGGGTTGTCTTCTGGAGGGGCGTCCTGGGTTCCTTTCCCTTCGTTGGTGGAACCGCGTGGGTGCCCTCGGGAGACCGGCTCGCTTTCTTCGTTGCTTTGCTTGGCTTTGGGTTTCTCGGAGTGGGCCTGGGGCTAGTGTGCCTCGTCGTGGCCGTGGGTTCTGTGTTCCATGTTCCTTGTGCTCGTGTCTCGTGCCGTTTCGGGGGATTCGTTGGCGGCGGGGGTCTCGAATTCGCGGGTCCTGGGGCGTGTACTTGGCTGGCGGTGACCACCGGCGTGTTTGGGATGGGGCGTTGGCGGCCTTGGAGGTGTAGGCGCGTGGTGCCACACTGTATTGTGGTTTCGATGGCGCACAGGAAATCCCCACGATGACTTGCTCTAGCATGTTTGGCAGTACTAAGAGCGGCATCTGTACCTCTTGCCCATCCAGTTTGACACGCGCTAGCAAGACCTGAGTTATCTCGCGTGCTGAGCCGTCGGCCAGGCGGATCTGGACGCACGCCTCTCGCAGGTCGTTGTTGTGGTCGAGTTGTCGGGCGAGGTCGGCGTTGATGAAGCTTCGCGATGCCCCGGTATCGACCGTGGCATCCGTGCGCCGTCCCCCGATAGTCACTCTCGCCACTATCCGGCCGTCGTGTACTTGTAGCGGGTTTCTTAGTTGGATGTCTGAGGGAGCGTCGTGCCCGGCTGTTCCCGTGTCAGCTGGGGACGCGAGTCGTTTCCCGACGGGTCCCGGCGGCAACAGTCCATGGTGCGCGTTCCGCGCTTGCCGCATTCCCAACAGAAGAGGATGGACGGGTTCCCGCAGTCGCGGGCAGCATGTCCAGCTTCTCCGCAATACCGACAAGCCGCGTGTGGGTTGACGATTGGGGTGGTGATTATCCGATGCGTGGCTTCCTGTGCCGGTATGACGTGGCCTCCTCGAGGATTCTGTGGTATCCCAGTGGGGTTTTTGGAAGGAGGCCCGATTCGTCCTGCCTTCGTTTTGCGCTTGTTGCGCCGCCAGCCGTGTGTACCTCGGCGGTTGTCGGTGGGGATGATGGTCACCGGTATGTACCTCTCCTGGATACTCTCGAACTCAGTGGCCAACATCGTCAGTTGCGCCAGACTTCGCAGTTCGTGTCTTCGCTCGTACAGCTGGTACGCCGGGAGGGTGTTGTCATAGATCCGGCTAAGCTCCTTGGCGTCGTCGTACCCGGCGTGGTGCATGAGTAACCGGAGCTCGATGACGAAATCTTTGAACGGCTCGCCCACCGCTTGTTTGCGGTCTTTGATCTGATCTTCCAATTGCTCGAAGTACCGAGGAGGCAGGAAAAAGGCCAGGAACTCTTGGCGGAAATCGGTCCACGAGGCGCTCTGGAGTCGGCTGGTGCGGAACCAGCGGTTGGCCCGGTCGGTGAGGATTTCGGCCATGGCCCTTGGCAGATGGTTCATGTCCACCCCGTACGAGAGGGCACGCTCTTCCAGCAGCTCGACGAAAGACAGCGGGTCGTCCTGCCCGTCGAACTGGATTCCCCACTTCCGAATCCGTTCTGCCATCTGAGCGGCGTGACTATAGTAATGGCCGTCTGTGGGGCCGTCTGTCCTCCTGCTGTCGGCAAGGTCCTTCTTGTGGGCGACGGCCTTGGCTCCGGAGACGGGGGCCTCGGCCGATCCGCGGCGGTTATCGGGGTCTGCATGATACCTGTTTTACTCCCCGTGAATTCGGGGACTCGTAGGCTGAGCTCGGGGTCTGTTTTCCGCTTCTCCGTTTGTGCCGAGGTGTCGGGCTGTGGCAATCTGGCTCGTCCTGATGGTCTGGCGTACTGTCGCTCGAGCTCCGCCAACCTGACCCAGGCATCGTGTTCGAGGGGCCCGGCGACTAGCTCGGCGAAACTTTTCCGCAAATCTTCCACGTTACCCTCGCGGCTGAATCCGAATTCCTCCGCGAAGGACTCCAGCTCCTCTCGGCGGCGTTTGTGTATCCAGTCGGTACTCACCCCTGGGTTGGCGACAAATTCACCAGGGTAGTGCTCCCCAGGCTGTTCCTCTGCATGGGATTCCATCGCTCCGTGTCTAACTTAAGTTCGTCGTTTCGCTCAGTTTGCGCTTTCCAGAACCGTGTCGTATTTTCGTAAGCTCGTGCCGTTGGTGTCGTGTGAGGCCTAAGTTCTCTTCGCGTCGTTTTCTTGCTTCTCTGGTGGCCGTGGGGTTTTATTCCGCAAACCCTCGTTGACGTTCCCTTAGGTCCCTGCTCGGGCGCCACTTGTGATGGACCTATTTCAGGCTGAGGTAAGCTCAGTCACATCCAGGGGTCAATCTACAAGAAATTTGTAGAAATGGATGGGACTTTAAGGGAGATGCCGGGGTTGGCTTGTTATAGATCGGGGCTTGGGCGAGAACCGCTTCGTGGTATACGTTGCGCAGCGCAGGGGGTGGGGCAGAGTGGGACAATGTTGATGCCTTAGAGATTTGGAATGAACTCACGCAGCTGATGTTATTCGGGTACTTGACCTGATAGTCTCCTTTATTATTAATATCATTTCTTTTTAAGCACTTAAACACTGATTTTTATACCCGATACTCAAAATGAGTATTGGGGTATATTAGATTTGTGGTAAAAGTGGATGTGTGTAACGTCTAGAAGGAAGCGTTTCCGACCCCATAAAGTATATATATTCTTGATCAGCATCAATAGCCGAGTCGATTGAGCCATGTCTGTCTGTCCGTCCGTCCGTCCGTCCGTCCGTCTGTCCGTCTGTCCGTCCCTATTAGCGCCTAGTGCTCAAAGACTATAAGAGCTAGAGCAACGACATTTTGTATACAGACTTCTGTAATATGTGACTGTTACATGTGTATTTCAAAACTTCGCCCCGCCCACTTCCGCCCCCACAAAGAACGAAAATCTGTGGCATCCACAATTTTAAAGATACGAGAAAACCAAAAACGCAGAATCGTAGAAAATGATTTTATCTTCTAGACTGCAAAATCTGAATTGGATCGTAGCATTATTATAGCCAGAATGAAGAAAACAATTTCATTTTTTCTCGCCCTGTCTCTCTCTAACACACACGTAACATAGCCGGCTTTGCATAGCGCAAAACATTAGCGCCTAGATCTCAGAGACTATAAGAGCTAGAGCAACCAAATTTGGTATCCACACTCCTGAAATATCGGACCTTGACGAGTTTGTTTCAAAATTTCGCCACACCACCTTCCGGCCCCGCAAAGGACGAAAATCTGGAGCATCCACAAATCTCAGAGACTATTAGACCTGACTGTCGAGCTCTCACTGTTACAAAACTATTTGTAATTTTTCACTGCAGAACTCACTGTTGATAGCTCACTGCTACAAGTGTGTTTCAAAATTTCGGCCCACCCCCTTCCGCAGCCATAAACAACGAAAATCTGTGGCAACCACAATTTTGAAGATAGGAGAAAATTAAAAACGCACAATCATAGAGAATGGCCATATCTACCAGATTGCCGAACCTTGCCGAATCCGAATCAGATCGGATTATTATTATAGCCAAAAGTAACAAATCAATTTGCAGTGGCTACGCAGCGCCCGTCGACACGTTCTGACTGATTTTCTGTCTCTCTCGCACGCACTCTTTGTCGTTTAATGAACCCATACTGACTATGTATCGGGTATAAATGTAGAGTTGCGGTCGCAGCAGCAACTCACAACGTTCCCCCTCTTTAGATTTATCGTCACGTCTGTACTTGGAGGCGGATTTTTGCGTGAGTTTAAGTTATGGTTTGATACGACGTCTGCACTCGCGGGCCAGGTTCCTACGTAAGTTACTCCCTGGTCTTAGCCGGCGCTTATTTATACGTTCGCTACCGCCGTGCCGGCGGGCGTACCTCTGCGGAGGACTCGTGTTTCATTATCTCCGTGACCAGGTGTCGCCTTGACCGTGGGATCCGTATTTTGGCGACTCGGCACCTTCGGCGTCGGCGCGTGGTGCGAGCTCACGGTGACATCTTTTCGCGGTTGCTGGACTCAGACGGCTGCACTGGATCGCCGCTAAGTCTGGAGGTGGGGGCGGGGGGGGAGAAACTCGCATATCTCGAAACATTTGGTCGGCGTTTGTGGCGTCTTCGCAAGCCGGGCTTTCTGCAGGCTTTCTTCGCGCCGCTGTCATCTTTCCGTGGTGGATGGACTCGGGCGGAGAACCAGAGAAGCCGCGTGACCGACCGTTAGGTTTGGGGTGGGGGAAGTCCGCGTGACCTGGTGTGTTTGGTCAGCGTTTGTGGAGCCGGCGCGTGTCGAGTTGAGGGTGTTCGTATGGCGAATAATATATGTATTATTCTACGTTGGGAGAGGCGTTGTATCGAACCCTTTTAGGTTCGTTACACTGCGCTGCACCTTTTCCTGCCTAGTTTACAGAGCTCGGAGGTGCGCTTCTTATCTATGGTCGGCCATGTTTGCCGAGTTATGCGACATCGTGGCCCTATTCGCCACTTATCATCTGTCAGTCGCTTGTATTGCTCCTTTGTGATAAGCTGAGAGGTGGCCATAGGCATACAAATATCCTACTTATCTTGTCAAAGGGGGGTTGTAGTACCAGATCTGGCCAGCTCGTCCTCTGTACAGTTGCCCTCAATGTTCAGGTGGCCCCGGACCCATAGAAGGCTGATAGCAAATTGCTGAGACATCTCGTGAAGAGATTTGCGGCAGTTTGCCACAGTGCCGAGTTCGAGGAAACCGCATTTAGTGATTTGATCGCAGCTTGGCTGTCTCTAAGGATGTTTAGCTGGGTTGCCGTAGCGGTAAACGCTTAAAGGCAGTTCAGAGCCTCCCTGATTGCTATAACATCCGCTTGGAAAACGCTACATTGATCTGGAAACCTGAAAGAGTTTCTTATGTTTAACTGTTCAGAGTAGATTCCTCGTACGACCCCGCCGTCCAGCTTCGAGCCATCCGTGAAGATGCTTATGGCCCCATCTGAGGGATGATAGTGTTGAAAGGAGTATCTGTGTGCTCCCCTGGAACTTGATAATCCGTTCTTGCTGGGACAATGTTGTTGTTATTTAGTATGGATGAGTGACCTATGTGCTGAAGTACCCATTGCTCAGAGCCTCTAGAACGTATTGCTGCCATTTCTGCCTGCTCTTTTCCTGCAAGGTCAAGGCTCTTGAGTCATAACATGGCGTTTAGCGCATTATTTGGTGTGGTGCGAAGAGCTCCACTGATGCAAAGGGTGGCAGTTCGCTGAACTTTGCTAAGCTGATTGGTGATTGTCCTTTTTGATAGGGCAGGCCACGTCTAACTATTGCCAAAAATATCCTTAGGACTATGCTTGGGTTCATGCCCCACTTTGAGCCAATAGCTTTTTTGCAAGTGTAGAGTGCTGTCGTTGCCTTCTTCACTCTATCCTTGACATTCAGGTTCTAATTTAGCTTTTTGTCAATTACCGACCCTAAGTAATGGGCACTGTCGCTGAAGGAGAGCCTGCATCCATTTAGTATTGGGGGGTTGAGGGGCGGGACCTTGTATTTATTTGTGAATAACACAAGTTCCGTTTTCTGTCCATCCGGACAATCGCGCAAGCTTTGCGGTCATTAAGTCGCTGAGTGTTTGGGGGTATTTCCCCGCGAAGATAATTGCAACGTCGTCCGCTTATGCCACTACTTTACAGCCCCCCCTTCCAGGTCGCATAGAATCTTATTGACTGCCATGTTCCACAGCAGAGGAGACAGGACCCCTTCTTGCGGAGTGCCTCTGTTGACATATCTTGTCTGGGCGGACGATCCCATCGATGAGGTCAATGTCCTGCATATGAGCAATTGATCAATGAGCATCACCAAGTGCCGGTCCACGCCCAGGTCCGTCAGGGCTTCACTACCGGCTCCCGGCTTGACGTTATAAAAGGCTCCCTCGATATCGAGAAAAGCTATTAATGAGTAGTCTTTGAGATGCAGAGATTTTTCTACACTCGAGATTACTTCATGAAGTGCCGTTTCCATGGATTTTCCTTTCCGGTAGGCACGCTGTGCACTTGAATGCAGCTGAGGACTTATGGTTGTCCTCAGTTGTCACCCGATAAATCTCTCAAAAGTTTTGAGTAGGAGAGACGATAAACTGATAGGTCTAAAGTCTTTTGGGGTTGAGTGTGAGGCTTTCCCTGCTTAAGGGATGAAGACTATCCTAGCCTTAAGCTAAGCTTGTGATATTGTACATACTGCCAGTATCTTCCTGATGATACATTGTATGATACAGCTTATGTTCCGTTTTTCAAGGATGTGGTCTATCGATTTTACAGATCTCTCTCCTGGGAGGTGTGCCGACTCGATGGTTTTACACCCGGGGAAATGCGTGACGAGTAGAATGTATAGGGACTCCTCACTGGAGTTTGTCCAGTTACCATCATTCCTTTTAAGGTAACCTACCGAAGGGGTATTTTTTGAGAGAACCGAAGTCTTTCGGTCTCCGTCCTGCAGCTTCTGCGGAGGATGTCTATTTTTTTTGACCACCAAGGGGGCTTCATTTTCCCCCTTGGCTTGTTAGGAGGGCATGCTTCCGTGAACCTGTTCACAAGACGGTTTAGGTCGTCCTTCGTGCTCGGGCATGTAGGGGCGTTAGGAGGGAGTAGTTTCTCCAGGGTTGTGCTATATTTTTCCCAGTTGGCTTTTCTGGGGTTGATATATTCAGTAGGTTTAGGGATCTCGAGGGATAATATCTAAGGTGAGGTCAATAACCTCCCGTCGATTTTTAATAATAAAAGTGGACCCCACAAATAAATAAATTTGAGTTAAGGACGAAGCTGAAAAGTGACTAGCCCCTTACATTTGTGTCCGAGCTCCCCCGTTGGGTGTGGTGAGCGTTGGCATCGCAACCTATTAGTAGGTCTCTATCCGACGTCTCGCTGTCGCTGGATAGTTTGCGAACAAGGTCGTTGGGAGGATCATTTTCCTCATGGGCCGTGTAGGACGACATCAGCCTTAGGTGAGTCCCTTTTAGCTCTAGGCTTGCCACCGTGTTGTCGCCATCGCTATAATTATGGAGCAGAAAGATATTTAGGTGCTTTCTCGCAAGTATGTAGGTACGGGTTTTACCTTTGTTTTGGGGTACAATAAGCTTGTATTCCTTCGCCCCTAATCCACAGACCTTGTTTCCTATCACCCAATGCTCCTGGATTAGGACAACGTCGGCTCCGCTCGCGTCCAAGCGGAGTATCAGGGCAGCCGATGCTGCTTTACAGTGGTTGAGATTGATTTGAAGAATCCTTAGGACCATCGTCAAGGTTCTCCACCACTGTTATGTATGCGTCCAAGTCGTCTGAGACCCTCTCTCGGCACATCGATTCGAAGTCGAGCATCAGCTCCGTTTCCGAAGGGAAGCCTTCTTGGTCTAGCTCCAGCTCGTCGTCAGGCGCTTCGATCTCCGCAGCGACTTTCTGCTCGACTGGGTTGTCGACAGGACGCGCGCCGCGGCCGCTGGGTCCGACTTATACACATTGATGGTGACCGAGCTGAAGCCAAAATTCAGCTCGCGTTTTGCTGCCTCTATCGGGGAACCTACTCTTTGTTGAGGACGAGCACTGCCTGGTTAGTCGGCCCTTGTGTCGTCTCTACTTTGGCTACCTTCCAATCCAAGGTGGGTAGGCTTGGGTTGCACCTCTGCAACATCTTGAGGATGCGCTCTGGCTCCTTGAAGGTAGCCGGCACCCACACTCTGGCCCTCGGTCTGCTGGGCACCTCGCTCCAGTCAACTGCGACGAGTTTCTTCCCAGCGTAGACCTCTCCGACCTGCGCCACCGCAGCTTTGTATAGCTTCACGGAGCGCTCGTCTTCGCAGGCAATTATTTTATTGTTACCCTGGAACCACCCCATATCCTTGCAGACTGGCGGTGGCCCTGGGTCTTTGTCGAGGATCTCAAAGCAGCGGTCGGCCAAGGCCGCTTCCAACCACTTCCACTGACTCCGTGGTATTCTCCCCCCTACGCTACCTTTGTCGAGGACGCCGATCAGCTTCCTCTCCTTTGCAATCTGCGCAAAGGAGACATTGGGCAGCACTCTAGAGCGCATTGCCACCTGTCCAGGCGTCTCCCGCGAGCGAAGCTTCTCCGATTGAGGAGACACCTTTTTTAGTTCCAGGGTGAACTCCGGGAGCACAGCCGAGGCCCATTCCACCTTCTTCAGCCAGTCGGCTGATGGGCTGCTTTCGGTGCATGCGTGTTACCGACGGAGAATGTGTGTGTATATCGCTTGGCACGGGCGCTTGTCGACGGCAAGTCATCCCCCTCCGCTTTACCAGTAGGTCGGGTAGCCGCAGTATTGATGAACTGCCTCTCCAAGGTGTCAGCTTCTGGAGTTGTCTACCACCCACTCCGGATTCGGGATAGGAACCCTTCGGTTTCGCGCAGGCGCCTTCCACCGTACAGGTATGCCCTGCTTTAGAGCTGGTTAGGCCAGGCCTTTGCGCCGCTGCTTTCCCATGCTTGGGATTGCTCCCAATTGGCGTTTGGGGAGTGCCACACTCATTTTGTTTTTTTGTAGTTTTTTGGTTATCTATTTGCTTTTTAAACATCTTCTTCCCACGAGATGCAGAGAAAGAGAACGGTCAGCCCGGGCAGAGATCCACGTTACCCGGGTAAGAACATCATTAGAACAGGGGGCTGCCAAGTCCCTGAGCCCTCCGTTAGCGACTGGGCTAGTTTTTATACCAGGTCCCCAGCCAGGCTGACTCTCGGCACGGGTCGAGTAACGCACTTAGTGCGGCCCGGTGTGAGGTGGGTGTGGGGGTTGGGATGTGGGTAGGTAGTGTGTAAAGATGGGAGTGTGTGAGGCGGCACCACAAGCGCATCGTCAGTGTTGCTTCCTCGCGAACACCCGCTGGCTGTCCGGGACTACTCATTTCGGTACTCTCCTGTAAGGGATGCCCGCTTATTCGCAGCTGACCTACCGAGGTAGGCCGTTCGGTATCCGCAACCCACGACCAGTCCGGTGGCCTCAGCTAGGCCCTCTTTGAGCCACCTCACGAGCTCATCAGACCAGAGTCTATCAACTTACAACAAAGAACTTAGGAAACCCAAACGAGCCTCATGGCGTAAGCTTTGCAGCGAAATCGAGAGCAACTCAGAAGCTTGCGCAGAGTTCACTCGAAGACAACACCGACCCTGGGCTACCTAAAGAAAGCCGACCAGTCATGGACAACGTCCAGCAACGAGACGTTACACCTTCTCCTCAACACCCACTTTCCTGGTTGCGATGAAAACAGACCTAACCACACCGCGCCTCCTTCTATTGCCTAAAGTGATATCATAAACCTGCTAAGCCAGCAGAACATTTCCTGGGCGAAGCTTTAAAACATACAAGTCTGCGGGGCCAGATGGAATAATCCCTGCCCAACTGATTCACGCTGGACAAAGACCCACTGGCTCAGAAGGATTTACGATAGATTCTTCTCCCACGGACATATTCCAGACGCCTGCCATCACACCAAAGTCGTTTTCATTCCTAAAGCAGGCAAGCCCTCGCATACTGCAACCAAAGGCTTTTCAGAACCATAAGTTTCTCGTCCTAGTTTTTTAAGACGATGAAATTGCTTTTGGGGATGCATGTCATGCCGAGCATTCGGCCAAGTCTAACCTCTGACTCTCAGTATGCCTTTCAGAAGGGAAGATCCACCAAAACGGCCCTACACACGATCACATCGATCATCGAAGCGTCCCTTAACAGCAAGGAGTACACCCTGGTAGCCTTCCTCCACATAGATGACGCTATGTAAGTGCATGTCAAGTTCTCTCATGTAATTGTCAAAATGGACAGACAAATACGGTTTAGGTGTCAACTCATATCAAACATCTTCACTAAAAAGTACATGCCTCCGATACTGATTTGCCCAACACTCTGTGGGGAATTCTAGCTTTTAGCAAAAAATGCCAAATATTGTGGAAATTAAGCATAGAGGATATAGTAAGGAAGGCCACTAAAGGACTAAAATGGTGAATGACCCCGTAGTTCGGTGGCTCTACACCGCCATCATACGACCAATCATGCTCTACGAAGTGGTAGTATGGTGGCCAGTCCTAGACAAGAAACCCTGTCCTAACAAACACAGCCGAACTCAAAAAATGGCAGAGCTATGTATAACTGGCGTGCTACGCACTACTCCAGGTGAAGGCCCGGACACCGTGCTAGACCTCCTTCCCGAAGATCTCATGTGAAAGAAGCTGACAACACTTTTCGCTCTCAGAATAAGAGAAGCCAGACTGTGGAAAACATCAGCGTTTTGGCATTCGGGAATCCTGACGAGACTCCCGCAATTAACAAAGATCACCGCATCCCTAGTGATCACCTCTCGACGCCTTTCCAGGTATCAATCTCACATAGGAAGGACTGGGAACCGTGACCTGAAAATGCGGTCCACTTGTACACTGATGGCTCAAACCTAGACGGCCTCGTGAATGGAGGAGCTTACAGTGACAAGCTAAACATCAGTCATTGCTTCAGGCTCCCGGATAATTCCAAGGTCAGGTTGAAGCAATCAAGGAAGCCATTTTCATCTTCTCCAAAGTCCCTCTTGATAGGCACTTAGTGTGCGTCTTCTCGGTTAGCCAAACAGCTGTAAAAGCACTTGGCCCCATATCGTTAAACTCAATGACCTTAAATGACTGCCGTAGGTCTTTGAACAAGATCGCAGAGCAGTTAGACCTCTTCTTAATATGGGTCACTGGACACAGAGACATCGATGGGAATGATGCCGCCGAGGAACTAGCCAGGCAGGGCACTACCATTTCTATCCTTTCGGAGAAGGAGCATTTAGCTATGTATATTGCTACGTGCAGGATTCTGACGCGCGATATTTTTGATCAAAATGCAAACAGGCGATGGCAGCAAACCATCACATGCAAAAACTGGCGATTGATATGGCCATGTCGATCGAAGAAACGCTCGGCGGAGCTATGTAGACTCCGCAGAGTACAGTGCAGTTACTCGAGCCATCACGGGACACTGGCAGACTGGCACTCACGCCTCTAGACTGTCAATCCCTCATAATGACTTCTGCAGAAGATGAGGAGTCAGTCCCTCACCTCTTCTGCCACTGCCCGGCCCTGGGAACCCGTTGACTTCGGCTTCTTGAGGCCGCTTTCCTCGCAGACATTTTGGACCTTTCCGAAGTCAAACCAGGTATCTTGTCCAAATACATCCAACCCACCGAATGGGACTGCCCCTAAACTGCAATAAGTTCCTCACCGCGTCTCAGGCAATGAGAAGGGGTACCCGCATATGCGGCATCACAATGGACCTTTGATAGGTCTAAGTGTCGTCCATATCCCCAGCAACCGCTTTAACCAAATACCGTCTTACAAGCAAGTTGTGCAGCGCATGTACAGGAATAAAAATCGTGAAAAACTCGTGTAATACTCAAGCTCAACTCTCCAACGACGAAATTGATGATCCAGTGAACCTCCTAGTAGCCGTCGTAGAAATGAAAAGCCAGGGTGTTTCGTGGTATATATATGCAGGTGTGTGTATTTGTTTGGGGTGGTCGAGCGGTAGATCGGCTGTTTGAAGCGGGGGTGAAAACGTAACTAAAACTCTAAGCCTTATGATCTATGCTTTAGCTGCCGTGAGCGCCGTATGGATCGTGGATTGTGGATCGTGGAGATCTTCCGAGCGCCCCTCCGAGCGCTCGAGAGCGAATTGGGACCGGAGCGCACGGAGTTGGCACAGTGCGCGGCAATTATTTGCTGCTGGCCTGAACATCCTGCCCCCCCCCTTACAGGATGGCAAAAAATAATTGGGTGGCCTATGACTGGGTGCACGCCCCGGACCCGATTCATCCAAAAAGAGTGCCCTGGACTTGACAAGGACGTCGGCTCAGTATCGCTCCACGGTCGGATCGGCGTGCGGATGCGCAAAAAGGGGCTTGCCCTTGAGGAGTCTATGGACGGCGCCGTGGTTCCTACGAAGGGGCGGCTCACGGGGAGGCTAGTGTGTCGTTCGGCGTGGGCCGATGTAGATGGCGACGGTGCAGTTACGGCTGAGCGGGCTGGACGACGAAGGCGGCGTACGTGGACTAGCGTGTGGTGGTTCTTGCCACACACCCTGCACAGCTAGCCACTGTGACAATCCTTGCCGGAGTGTTAGTGAGCCAGGCAGTTCCCGCAATACTTGTTGATAAGGACAGCTCGGAGTCTCTCATCGGGGCTAAGGAGAAGAAATTGGTGGCAGGTCCGTAGCGGATGGACTCTTTGGCAGATTCGGCAACCGTAGGAGCTAATTTCCCGAGCACGTCGGTTCTTCATGGTGCGGTTGGCGCGGGGCCGTGAGGCCATAACTGGATGCGGAGAACTACGATGAAATAAAGGAGTCGAAGACACATTAGTACCGATCTTGGAACGGATGAGAGGCACATTTAAGACATTGGAAATTGCCGCCCAGTTACATGGTCTGGTGAGGCTATGTTGGTCTGAGGACTGATTCACATTCAGTCCTTGAACTCGAAACGGAGCGTTGAGCTTTAATACAGTGAATATTTTGGAAATATTCCCTAAGCTCAAGCGTAGGAGCCCGTTTGAGAACTTCTGCGGAGGGAGCTGGAATGCAAAAAGACTGCAAAATCTGAATTGGATCGTAGCATTATTATAGCCAGAATGAAGAAAACAATTTCATTTTTTCTCGCCCTGTCTCTCTCTAACACACACGTAACATAGCCGGCTTTGCATAGCGCAAAACATTAGCGCCTAGATCTCAGAGACTATAAGAGCTAGAGCAACCAAATTTGGTATCCACACTCCTGAAATATCGGACCTTGACGAGTTTGTTTCAAAATTTCGCCACACCACCTTCCGGCCCCGCAAAGGACGAAAATCTGGAGCATCCACAGATCTCAGAGACTATTAGACCTGACTGTCGAGCTCTCACTGTTACAAAACTATTTGTAATTTTTCACTGCAGAACTCACTGTTGATAGCTCACTGCTACAAATGTGTTTTCAAAATTTCGGCCCACCCCTTCCGCAGCCATAAACAACGAAAATCTGTGGCAACCACAATTTTGAAGATAGGAGAAAATTAAAAACGCACAATCATAGAGAATGGCCATATCTACCAGATTGCCGAACCTTGCCGAATCCGAATCAGATCGGATTATTATTATAGCCAAAAAGTAACAAATCAATTTGCAGTGGCTACGCAGCGCCCGTCGACACGTTCTGACTGATTTTCTGTCTCTCTCGCACGCACTCTTTGTCGTTTAATGAACCCATACTGACTATGTATCGGGTATAAATGTAGAGTTGCGGTCGCAGCAGCAACTCACAACGTTCCCCCTCTTTAGATTTATCGTCACGTCTGTACTTGGAGGCGGATTTTTGCGTGAGTTTAAGTTATGGTTTGATACGACGTCTGCACTCGCGGGCCAGGTTCCTACGTAAGTTACTCCCTGGTCTTAGCCGGCGCTTATTTATACGTTCGCTACCGCCGTGCCGGCGGGCGTACCTCTGCGGAGGACTCGTGTTTCATTATCTCCGTGACCAGGTGTCGCCTTGACCGTGGGATCCGTATTTTGGCGACTCGGCACCTTCGGCGTCGGCGCGTGGTGCGAGCTCTCACGGTGACATCTTTTCGCGGTTGCTGGACTCAGACGGCTGCACTGGATCGCCGCTAAGTCTGGAGGTGGGGGCGGGGGAGAAACTCGCATATCTCGAAACATTTGGTCGGCGTTTGTGGCGTCTTCGCAAGCCGGGCTTTCTGCAGGCTTTCTTCGCGCCGCTGTCATCTTTCCGTGGTGGATGGACTCGGGCGGAGAACCAGAGAAGCCGCGTGACCGACCGTTAGGCTTGGGGTGGGGGAAGTCCGCGTGACCTGGTGTGTTTGGTCAGCGTTTGTGGAGCCGGCGCGTGTCGAGTTGAGGGTGTTCGTATGGCGAATAATATATGTATTATTCTACGTTGGGAGAGGCGTTGTATCGAACCCTTTTAGGTTCGTTACACTGCGCTGCACCTTTTCCTGCCTAGTTTACAGAGCTCGGAGGTGCGCTTCTTATCTATGGTCGGCCATGTTTGCCGAGTTATGCGACATCGTGGCCCTATTCGCCACTTATCATCTGTCAGTCGCTTGTATTGCTCCTTTGTGATAAGCTGAGAGGTGGCCATAGGCATACAAATATCCTACTTATCTTGTCAAAGGGGGGTTGTAGTACCAGATCTGGCCAGCTCGTCCTCTGTACAGTTGCCCTCAATGTTCAGGTGGCCCCGGACCCATAGAAGGCTGATAGCAAATTGCTGAGACATCTCGTGAAGAGATTTGCGGCAGTTTGCCACAGTGCCGAGTTCGAAACCGCATTTAGTGATTTGATCGCAGCTTGGCTGTCTCTAAGGATGTTTAGCTGGGTTGCCGTAGCGGTAAACGCTTAAAGGCAGTTCAGAGCCTCCCTGATTGCTATAACATCCGCTTGGAAAACGCTACATTGATCTGGAAACCTGAAAGAGTTTCTTATGTTTAACTGTTCAGAGTAGATTCCTCGTACGACCCCGCCGTCCAGCTTCGAGCCATCCGTGAAGATGCTTATGGCCCCATCTGAGGGATGATAGTGTTGAAAGGGAGTATCTGTGTGCTCCCCTGGAACTTGATAATCCGTTCTTGCTGGGACAATGTTGTTGTTATTTAGTATGGATGAGTGACCTATGTGCTGAAGTACCCATTGCTCAGAGCCTCTAGAACGTATTGCTGCCATTTCTGCCTGCTCTTTTCCTGCAAGGTCAAGGCTCTTGAGTCATAACATGGCGTTTAGCGCATTATTTGGTGTGGTGCGAAGAGCTCCACTGATGCAAAGGGTGGCAGTTCGCTGAACTTTGCTAAGCTGATTGGTGATTGTCCTTTTTGATAGGGCAGGCCACGTCTAACTATTGCCAAAAATATCCTTAGGACTATGCTTGGGTTCATGCCCCACTTTGAGCCAATAGCTTTTTTGCAAGTGTAGAGTGCTGTCGTTGCCTTCTTCACTCTATCCTTGACATTCAGGTTCTAATTTAGCTTTTTGTCAATTACCGACCCTAAGTAATGGGCACTGTCGCTGAAGGAGAGCCTGCATCCATTTAGTATTGGGGTTTGAGGGGGGGACCTTGTATTTATTTGTGAATAACACAAGTTCCGTTTTCTGTCCATCCGGACAATCGCGCAAGCTTTGCGGTCATTAAGTCGCTGAGTGTTTGGGGGTATTTCCCCGCGAAGATAATTGCAACGTCGTCCGCTTATGCCACTACTTTACAGCCCCTTCCAGGTCGCATAGAATCTTATTGACTGCCATGTTCCACAGCAGAGGAGACAGGACCCCTTCTTGCGGAGTGCCTCTGTTGACATATCTTGTCTGGGCGGACGATCCCATCGATGAGGTCAATGTCCTGCATATGAGCAATTGATCAATGAGCATCACCAAGTGCCGGTCCACGCCCAGGTCCGTCAGGGCTTCACTACCGGCTCCCGGCTTGACGTTATAAAAGGCTCCCTCGATATCGAGAAAGCTATTAATGAGTAGTCTTTGAGATGCAGAGATTTTCTACACTCGAGATTACTTCATGAAGTGCCGTTTCCATGGATTTTCCTTTCCGGTAGGCACGCTGTGCACTTGAATGCAGCTGAGGACTTATGGTTGTCCTCAGTTGTCACCCGATAAATCTCAAAAAGTTTTGAGTAGGAGAGACGATAAACTGATAGGTCTAAAGTCTTTTGGGGTTGAGTGTGAGGCTTTCCCTGCTTAAGGGATGAAGACTATCCTAGCCTTAAGCTAAGCTTGTGATATTGTACATACTGCCAGTATCTTCCTGATGATACATTGTATGATACAGCTTATGTTCCGTTTTTCAAGGATGTGGTCTATCGATTTTACAGATCTCTCTCCTGGGAGGTGTGCCGACTCGATGGTTTTACACCCGGGAAATGCGTGACGAGTAGAATGTATAGGGACTCCTCACTGGAGTTTGTCCAGTTACCATCATTCCTTTTAAGGTAACCTACCGAAGGGGTATTTTTTGAGAGAACCGAAGTCTTTCGGTCTCCGTCCTGCAGCTTCTGCGGAGGATGTCTATTTTTTTTGACCACCAAGGGGGCTTCATTTTCCCCCTTGGCTTGTTAGGAGGGCATGCTTCCGTGAACCTGTTCACAAGACGGTTTAGGTCGTCCTTCGTGCTCGGGCATGTAGGGGCGTTAGGAGGAGTAGTTTCTCCAGGGTTGTGCTATATTTTTCCCAGTTGGCTTTTCTGGGGTTGATATATTCAGTAGGTTTAGGGCTCTCGAGGGATAATATCTAAGGTGAGGTCAATAACCTCCCGTCGATTTTAATAATAAAAGTGGACCCTACAAATAAATAAATTTGAGTTAAGGACGAAGCTGAAAAGTGACTAGCCCCTTACATTTGTGTCCGAGCTCCCCCGTTGGGTGTGGTGAGCGTTGGCATCGCAACCTATTAGTAGGTCTCTATCCGACGTCTCGCTGTCGCTGGATAGTTTGCGAACAAGGTCGTTGGGAGGATCATTTTCCTCATGGGCCGTGTAGGACGACATCAGCCTTAGGTGAGTCCCTTTTAGCTCTAGGCTTGCCACCGTGTTGTCGCCATCGCTATAATTATGGAGCAGAAAGATATTTAGGTGCTTTCTCGCAAGTATGTAGGTACGGGTTTTACCTTTGTTTTGGGGTACAATAAGCTTGTATTCCTTCGCCCCTAATCCACAGACCTTGTTTCCTATCACCCAATGCTCCTGGATTAGGACAACGTCGGCTCCGCTCGCGTCCAAGCGGAGTATCAGGGCAGCCGATGCTGCTTTACAGTGGTTGAGATTGATTTGAAGAATCCTTAGGACCATCGTCAAGGTTCTCCACCACTGTTATGTATGCGTCCAAGTCGTCTGAGACCCTCTCTCGGCACATCGATTCGAAGTCGAGCATCAGCTCCGTTTCCGAAGGGAAGCCTTCTTGGTCTAGCTCCAGCTCGTCGTCAGGCGCTTCGATCTCCGCAGCGACTTTCTGCTCGACTGGGTTGTCGACAGGTCGCGCCGCGGCCGCTGGGTCCGACTTATACACATTGATGGTGACCGAGCTGAAGCCAAAATTCAGCTCGCGTTTTGCTGCCTCTATCGGGGAACCTACTTTGTTGAGGACGAGCACTGCCTGGTTAGTCGGCCCTTGTGTCGTCTCTACTTTGGCTACCTTCCAATCCAAGGTGGGTAGGCTTGGGTTGCACCTCTGCAACATCTTGAGGATGCGCTCTGGCTCCTTGAAGGTAGCCGGCACCCACACTCTGGCCCTCGGTCTGCTGGGCACCTCGCTCCAGTCAACTGCGACGAGTTTCTTCCCAGCGTAGACCTCTCCGACCTGCGCCACCGCAGCTTTGTATAGCTTCACGGAGCGCTCGTCTTCGCAGGCAATTATTTTATTGTTACCCTGGAACCACCCCATATCCTTGCAGACTGGCGGTGGCCCTGGGTCTTTGTCGAGGATCTCAAAGCAGCGGTCGGCCAAGGCCGCTTCCAACCACTTCCACTGACTCCGTGGTATTCTCCCCCCTACGCTACCTTTGTCGAGGACGCCGATCAGCTTCCTCTCCTTTGCAATCTGCGCAAAGGAGACATTGGGCAGCACTCTAGAGCGCATTGCCACCTGTCCAGGCGTCTCCCGCGAGCGAAGCTTCTCCGATTGAGGAGACACCTTTTTTAGTTCAGGGTGAACTCCGGGAGCACAGCCGAGGCCCATTCCACCTTCTTCAGCCAGTCGGCTGATGGGCTGCTTTCGGTGCATGCGTGTTACCGACGGAGAATGTGTGTGTATATCGCTTGGCACGGGCGCTTGTCGACGGCAAGTCATCCCCCTCCGCTTTACCAGTAGGTCGGGTAGCCGCAGTATTGATGAACTGCCTCTCCAAGGTGTCTGCTTCTGGAGTTGTCTACCACCCACCGGATTCGGGATAGGAACCCTTCGGTTTCGCGCAGGCGCCTTCCACCGTACAGGTATGCCCTGCTTTAGAGCTGGTTAGGCCAGGCCTTTGCGCCGCTGCTTTCCCATGCTTGGGATTGCTCCCAATTGGCGTTTGGGGAGTGCCACACTCATTTTGTTTTTTTGTAGTTTTTTGGTTATCTATTTGCTTTTTAAACATCTTCTTCCCACGAGATGCAGAGAAAGAGAACGGTCAGCCCGGGCAGAGATCCACGTTACCCGGGTAAGAACATCGATAGAACAGGGGCTGCCAAGTCCCTGAGCCCTCCGTTAGCGACTGGGCTGATTTTTATACCAGGTCCCCAGCCAGGCTGACTCTCGGCACGGGTCGAGTAACGCACTTAGTGCGGCCCGGTGTGAGGTGGGTGTGGGGGTTGGGATGTGGGTAGGTAGTGTGTAAAGATGGGAGTGTGTGAGGCGGCACCACAAGCGCATCGTCAGTGTTGCTTCCTCGCGAACACCCGCTGGCTGTCCGGGACTACTCATTTCGGTACTCTCCTGTAAGGGATGCCCGCTTATTCGCAGCTGACCTACCGAGGTAGGCCGTTCGGTATCCGCAACCCACGACCAGTCCGGTGGCCTCAGCTAGGCCCTCTTTGAGCCACCTCACGAGCTCATCAGACCAGAGTCTATCAACTTACAACAAAGAACTTAGAAACCCAAACGAGCCTCATGGCGTAAGCTTTGCAGCGAAACGAGAGCAACTCAGAAGCTTGCGCAGAGTTCACTCGAAGACAACACCGACCCTGGGCTACCTAAAGAAAGCCGACCAGTCATGGACAACGTCCAGCAACGAGACGTTACACCTTCTCCTCAACACCCACTTTCCTGGTTGCGATGAAAACAGACCTAACCACACCGCGCCTCCTTCTATTGCCTAAAGTGATATCATAAACCTGCTAAGCCAGCAGAACATTTCCTGGGCGAAGCTTTAAAACATACAAGTCTGCGGGGCCAGATGGAATAATCCGTGCCCAACTGATTCACGCTGGACAAAGACCCACTGGCTCAGAAGGATTTACGATAGATTCTTCTCCACGGACATATTCCAGACGCCTGCCATCACACCAAAGTCGTTTCATTCCTAAAGCAGGCAAGCCCTCGCATACTGCAAACCAAAGGCTTTTCAGAACCATAAGTTTCTCGTCCTAGTTTTTTAAGACGATGAAATTGCTTTTGGGTATGCATGTCATGCCGAGCATTCGGCCAAGTCTAACCTCTGACTCTCAGTATGCCTTTCAGAAGGGAAGATCCACCAAAACGGCCCTACACACGATCACATCGATCATCGAAGCGTCCCTTAACAGCAAGGAGTACACCCTGGTAGCCTTCCTCCACATAGATGACGCTATGTAAGTGCATGTCAAGTTCTCTCATGTAATTGTCAAAATGGACAGACAAATACGGTTTAGGTGTCAACTCATATCAAACATCTTCACTAAAAAGTACATGCCTCCGATACTGATTTGCCCAACACTCTGTGGGGAATTCTAGCTTTTAGCAAAAAATGCCAAATATTGTGGAAATTAAGCATAGAGGATATAGTAAGGAAGGCCACTAAAGGACTAAAATGGTGAATGACCCCGTAGTTCGGTGGCTCTACACCGCCATCATACGACCAATCATGCTCTACGAAGTGGTAGTATGGTGGCCAGTCCTAGACAAGAAACCCTGTCCTAACAAACACAGCCGAACTCAAAAAATGGCAGAGCTATGTATAACTGGCGTGCTACGCACTACTCCAGGTGAAGGCCCGGACACCGTGCTAGACCTCCTTCCCGAAGATCTCATGTGAAAGAAGCTGACAACACTTTTCGCTCTCAGAATAAGAGAAGCCAGACTGTGGAAAACATCAGCGTTTTGGCATTCGGGAATCCTGACGAGAACTCCCGCAATTAACAAAGATCACCGCATCCCTAGTGATCACCTCTCGACGCCTTTCCAGGTATCAATCTCACATAGGAAGGACTGGGAACCGTGACCTGAAAATGCAAACTTGTACACTGATGGCTCAAACCTAGACGGCCTCGTGAATGGAGGAGCTTACAGTGACAAGCTAAACATCAGTCATTGCTTCAGGCTCCCGGATAATTCCAAGGTCAGGTTGAAGCAATCAAAGGAAGCTCATTTTCATCTTCTCAAAGTCCCTCTTGATAGGCACTTAGTGTGCGTCTTCTCGGTTAGCCAAACAGCTGTAAAAGCACTTGGCCCCATATCGTTAAACTCAATGACCTTAAATGACTGCCGTAGGTCTTTGAACAAGATCGCAGAGCAGTTAGACCTCTTCTTAATATGGGTCACTGGACACAGAGACATCGATGGAATGATGCCGCCGAGGAACTAGCCAGGCAGGGCACTACCATTTCTATCCTTTC
Source organism: Drosophila lowei (assembly GCA_008121275.1). Classification (NCBI taxonomy): domain Eukaryota; kingdom Metazoa; phylum Arthropoda; class Insecta; order Diptera; family Drosophilidae; genus Drosophila; species Drosophila lowei. The sequence goes on from CM017778.1 coordinate 2,185,555, forward strand.
GGAGAAGGAGCATTTAGCTATGTATATTGCTACGTGCAGGATTCTGACGCGCGATATTTTTGATCAAAATGCAAACAGGCGATGGCAGCAAACCATCACATGCAAAAACTGGCGATTGATATGGCCATGTCGATCGAAGAAACGCTCGGCGGAGCTATGTAGACTCCGCAGAGTACAGTGCAGTTACTCGAGCCATCACGGGACACTGGCAGACTGGCACTCACGCCTCTAGACTGTCAATCCCTCATATCGACTTCTGCAGAAGATGAGGAGTCAGTCCCTCACCTCTTCTGCCACTGCCCGGCCCTGGGAACCCGTTGACTTCGGCTTCTTGAGGCCGCTTTCCTCGCAGACATTTTGGACCTTTCCGAAGTCAAACCAGGTATCTTGTCCAAATACATCCAACCCACCGAATGGGACTGCCCCTAAACTGCAATAAGTTCCTCACCGCGTCTCAGGCAATGAGAAGGGGTACCCGCATATGCGGCATCACAATGGACCTTTGATAGGTCTAAGTGTCGTCCATATCCCCAGCAACCGCTTTAACCAAATACCGTCTTACAAGCAAGTTGTGCAGCGCATGTACAGGAATAAAAAATCGTGAAAACTCGTGTAATACTCAAGCTCAACTCTCCAACGACGAAATTGATGATCCAGTGAACCTCCTAGTAGCCGTCGTAGAAATGAAAAGCCAGGGTGTTTCGTGGTATATATATGCAGGTGTGTGTATTTGTTTGGGGTGGTCGAGCGGTAGATCGGCTGTTTGAAGCGGGGGTGAAAACGTAACTAAAACTCTAAGCCTTATGATCTATGCTTTAGCTGCCGTGAGCGCCGTATGGATCGTGGATTGTGGATCGTGGAGATCTTCCGAGCGCCCTCCGAGCGCTCGAGCGCGAAAATAACCGGAGCGCACGGAGTTGGCACAGTGCGCGGCAATTATTTGCTGCTGGCCTGAACATCCTGCCCCCCACAGGATGGCAAAAATAATTGGGTGGCCTATGACTGGGTGCACGCCCCGGACCCGATTCATCCAAAAAGAGTGCCCTGGACTTGACAAGGACGTCGGCTCAGTATCGCTCCACGGTCGGATCGGCGTGCGGATGCGCAAAAAGGGGCTTGCCCTTGAGGAGTCTATGGACGGCGCCGTGGTTCCTACGAAGGGGCGGCTCACGGGGAGGCTAGTGTGTCGTTCGGCGTGGGCCGATGTAGATGGCGACGGTGCAGTTACGGCTGAGCGGGCTGGACGACGAAGGCGGCGTACGTGGACTAGCGTGTGGTGGTTCTTGCCACACACCCTGCACAGCTAGCCACTGTGACAATCCTTGCCGGAGTGTTAGTGAGCCAGGCAGTTCCCGCAATACTTGTTGATAAGGACAGCTCGGAGTCTCTCATCGGGGCTAAGGAGAAGAAATTGGTGGCAGGTCCGTAGCGGATGGACTCTTTGGCAGATTCGGCAACCGTAGGAGCTAATTTCCCGAGCACGTCGGTTCTTCATGGTGCGGTTGGCGCGGGGCCGTGAGGCCATAACTGGATGCGGAGAACTACGATGAAATAAAGCAGCCGAAGACACATTAGTACCGATCTTGGAACGGATGAGAGGCACATTTAAGACATTGGAAATTGCCGCCCAGTTACATGGTCTGGTGAGGCTATGTTGGTCTGAGGACTGATTCACATTCAGTCCTTGAACTCGAAACGGAGCGTTGAGCTTTAATACAGTGAATATTTTGGAAATATTCCCTAAGCTCAAGCGTAGGAGCCCGTTTGAGAACTTCTGCGGAGGGAGCTGGAATGAAATTGCTTTCGTAAAAAGACCCCGAGTCTTCTACCAGTTTGATAGGTCGTCTGGAAATTTTACTCGAAAAAGATGAGACTTGATTCATCACCTGAGGCACTGGGCCTGTGAGTACCCAGCCGAAAATGGTTTCCTGCCCGAGGAGAGCCACAGATGTTAGTCAGTGAGCCACTTAACTGAATGGACGGAAGGATATCCGCTCCAATCAGGACATCTATTTGTGAACTCTCATAGAAGGTCGGATCCGCCCATGCAAGGTTCGACAGGTCTCAAGAACCTTTGCGAGATCGGATGCGATGGAATATTCGCGGCCAATTCGGAATAACGTAGGCTGTGTCATTTAGTTGTAAGCCTGGCTTAGTCGGAGAGCGGATGGAAAACTGCAGAGCTTCTTTGACTGAGCGGATACGGCATTATTTAGGCCGAGACCTGTTCCTGGATACGTTGGAATGGCAATTTGATCATGTCAACAAGACGTTCCGTAATGAACGTCACCTCGAGCCAGAGTCGATTAGAGCGCGAGCGTGGAAATTTGTCCCCAGGTGGCAAATATTAACGATTGCCGTGCCTAGAAGGACAGCACTTGTGCCGGAGGCGAAATACGACTGAAAGTTTGGCTGGGCTTCGGACGAACTTGAATTTTGAACGCTTGGTACTCGTAGATTTAGCTCGGCCACGCTGAGGAATTATTTACCGTTGTGGAAATCGCCTCGCTGGAGTTTGCTGGATTGCTACGGTGTAGAAGCGTGTGGTGCCGGTCTCCACAAGTGATGCAATTGTGGGCGCTTTGGCATGCTCGTATCTGGTGGCCCCTTGCAAAGCAGTTCAAACAAAGCTGCTTTTGCTTAATGTAGTCGGAGCGAGCATCAGCGGGCATAAACGGATTGGGTGGATACTCTTTGGAGCAGAGATCACACGTGCTCCTCTTTGATTCACTGTGGTGTCGAAGAAGTTTGGACACTCTCACGATAAGGACTTCCTTGAGACCGAAACGGATTGCTTCTGGAATTGTCTAAAGTGGGTATGCTCGCCCTGGGTGGACCTGAGTCTCCATGCCTGGATGGCCGTCCACGGTCACTTCGAGAGACAGGTACCGCTCCGTCAGGAACTTGTCCATGGCGTGCCAGGGGAATTTCGGACTTGTCACGTCACGGATTGCTCCCAAAGCTCTAAGGTCGTCTTTGGCAGCTTAGCGGAAATGAGGGTACACTAACACTCCGTCAGCGAAAACGCTGTCTGTGGAGACAGACCGGGTGGGTGAGTGTCGTGAGGCACTTGTGGACGGCCCTCTGGAGCTCTTTTAGCGCTGCTGCTAGCTCGGTCCAGATTTGGGGCAGACTGAAAAGGATCTTCAGCTGGGCTTTGAGTATCAGCCTCTTGTTTTGGAAACGCTCACGGAGGGCGTTCCATACGGACGCGAAACCCTCGTTCGTGAGTGGCTCCTGTGCCACTATGCCGTGGGCTTCACCGCTCGACTTTTGTTGAGGTGCTAGGAACCGTGCGAGGGACTACTGAGGGGAGCAACAAGGCCTCGAAGGCATGTGGTGTGAGCCCTGGACGTGGTCGGACCTCGCTCAGCTGGGGCCGGACGGGAAGATGTGGGCGTAGTGACTGAGCCGTTGGAGCTGGGTGGATGGGTCAAACTCAGCAAACTCACCCGCTTAAACTTCTTGCGAGATTTCTTCTCAACAGTGGGCATGTTTGGCTGATGGATTTGCGATAACGCGTATCAGAGTCGCACAGGCAGGTGAGCGGGAAATGGAGACGTGGATGTTCTGAACTACGAACCGTGGATTATGTGGTTTTGGGTGGAATTTATTACGAGTATTTATATTATGGAACTCGTACACCGTGGCCGAAATGTATTGATGTAAGTGTCCAACCAAGAACGAAAATTCAGGATGGACAATATATACCTCAATAAATATTGAGGTACCAATATATAGAGTCGGTTGCAAACGGCCGTTAAAAACAATATACCCTCGAAATGCAGGGTAACGCGTCACTTGGCGTTCCGTTACGGTCAAGCGCGGAATGCACCGCTGCTGCTGCTTTCATGTGTGTATGTATGGCTGTAAATTATATGTACCGCGGCTTGGGTTAACGAACCACCCTTTCGACGAAATTGAAACAACGGTTAAAAGACGGTGTATAACCGTTTTATACACAATATATTTATATACAGATGTGCAAGAACATGCTAGTTTAAAATGCGTACGTATATGTAAAATCGTGTATATGTGCCGTATGTATGGAATCGTGTTTTATTTTTATTGGCAATATAATTAGTTCAATAAAGATTGATTGTGATTTGTGATTTGTTTTTAATATTAAAAAAAAAAACGAAAGAGCTTGGCAGAACGTTGAGCATGCACGGAATGAACAACAAACCAATTGCAAGAATATGTCTTTTTGTTTGTTACCAGCCGCTTGGATTGCGTTGCTTACACATATGTTTGTGTGCATGTGCATATGTCAGCAACGAAAGCTCAGCTGGTAGCTGGGAGCGGTAGGAATATTATTTACAGACAGCTATATATTAATGTGGGCACTGGATCGGAGGCGGAACGCAGGAGCTAACTCGGATCAAATTAAACCTTTAGAGAAATAGGAGGCCACAACCGTTGGCAGAAATGAATACATATGTATGTATGTACATATGCCGCGGGAACTCGGACTGGGATGGAAAACTCGCACAAAATCACTGCACTGGTGTTGGGCACAATCGAAGGGTTGTACTTATCTTGCACTTGAAGCGATCTGCCGATGCTGGCTGGGGTGAGCTTCTCCTTATGGGGAAGGCGAAGATCCGGCTCGAAGGACCAATGTTTGTAGTGGGGCGGATCAATGCTCAACTCTCCAACGACGCAATTGATGATCCAGTAGCCGTCGTAGAAATGAAAAGCCGGGGTGTTTCGTGGTATATATATGCAGGTGTGTGTATTTGTTTGGGGTGGTCGAGCGGTAGATCGGCTGTTTGAAGCGGGGGTGAAAACGTAACTAAAACTCTAAGCCTTATGATCTATGCTTTAGCTGCCGTGAGCGCCGTATGGATCGTGGATTGTGGATCGTGGAGATCTTCCGAGCGCCCCTCCGAGCGCTCGAGAGCGAGTTGGGACCGTAGCGCACGGAGTTGGAACATACACAATTATTTATTAAAAAGAGTTCTTTTATTCATATCATAAACTGTGTACGCATTGAAAGACAATATTCGGCAATATAACGCCAATTAAAAAAAAATATAAGCGGATGAATATTTTTTATTGGTTGTGTTGTGGAAGAATAATACATACTTGTTGTTATTTTGAACGCACTCTCAGTAAACCAGCATTAGATCTTTTTCGGAATTACTGAGAGAAAAGGGTAGCCATACCCAATAAAAGGTTGCAAGCAGTGCACACAGCACAGCTTTGCACATATTGCTTGGTAACGCATAGTACAAGAGCCGGAAAAGCTGTCAATAAATCCGTCGATAAAGCCGCTGTAAAGCAGCACTGTAACGGAAAAACGTTTGAGAATCGCTCCAGTATCAAACCGTCTGAGAGAACAATCTGGAATTGATCTCGAAGTTTCGGAGAGTTCTGTAGAAATATACAGAAAGTTGCTATGCAGGCTGAGCTACTCACGGCAAATACGCTAATGTCTGAGCGAGTATTGCAGGCCATTGAAGAAAAGTTTTAAAAAATTACCAATTAAATTCTTGGCATTGCAGAAGATATGAAGAGAAAGCGAAGTTGTTGCGAGCTGTTGGCAACTATCGCAGGGAATCGAAAAAACTGCTATCACTGGACCAAATGGAATTC
>CM017778.1:2191652-2292799 GCA_008121275.1 Drosophila lowei
AAAGATGACACCGTGAGAGCTCGCACCACGCGCCGACGCCGAAGGTGCCGAGTCGCCAAAATACGGATCCCACGGTCAAGGCGACACCTGGTCACGGAGATAATGAAACACGAGTCCTCCGCAGAGGTACGCCCGCCGGCACGGCGGTAGCGAACGTATAAATAAGCGCCGGCTAAGACCAGGGAGTAACTTACGTAGGAACCTGGCCCGCGAGTGCAGACGTCGTATCAAACCATAACTTAAACTCACGCAAAAATCCGCCTCCAAGTACAGACGTGACGATAAATCTAAGAATCAGTGTTTAAGTGCTTAGAAAGAAATGATAATAATAATAAAGGAGACTATCAGGTCAAGTACCCGAATAACATCAGCTGCGTAAGTTCATTCCAAATCTCTAAGGCATCATTTTATTAATTTGACTCGAGAAGAACAGACGTGCAAGTGACACGCTCCGTCAACAAGTGCGTTTTCCGTGGAACCTGCGAACAACAACAAATCAGCTGCTGTACAATCCAAGCATAGGGAGCTTATCAACATCTGAGCACTGTCAACGGATCCCCAGCGGCAGGTCCGTGTGTAGAATATCCATTTCAAACCTGATCATCATCACACTCCAAAGTCACTCAATATTGGGCCAGGAAAAGCGGGAAACGAAATTTCACTAAATACCGAGTGAAAAGCGTGTGGGTGCAAAGAAAACAACATTAACTAGATAGAGGTGATACGTGACAGCTGTTTGCGATCGATCGGATCAGCCGAAGCTCGTATTCATCTCCGCCAGAGGGCGCTCACCAACTTTGCACCCAGAGGGCGCTCACCATCAGTGCCACAACAACAGAGCGAGCCGTTAAAGTTTAAATCGAAATGCAGCCTGTCTCAAAACGTCTGCGTGAGAACACGGGGCAAGTCTAAAAGCGCCGCGTGTGTCAGAAACGCTATCCAGGAATTGGTTCAGCTACTGAACCAACGATTTGAGGAGCAAGCCAGTCTCATTTCTACAACAATGAATGATGCAGAAAAGCGGCTGTTAACCTTGCTAACAGAAAAGCTTAGCAGTATGGCTGGCGAGATCCATAATCTCACCAAAAGAGTTCAGTTTCTCGAGGACAAACTGGGTGAGACTCAACACCTTACACAAAAGGTAGATAATATGGAAGCCCAGTTTAAGCAAAGCTCGATGAACAGGCTAATGCTAACATCGCAAGCAGCCTTAGGATCCATGGAGTTCCTTACGTGGAAGGGGAGAAACTGAAGCACATCTTCAACAACTTGTGCCTCAGCCTTAATCACACTCCAGCGCCTGCTATTAAGGAAATCTACCGTATGAAACTGAACAAAAATTTGCCCCACTCTATTGTTGACCCTATCATCATGGTCAAACTGGAACTGGTGCGCGATAAAGCGGCACTTCTACGTAATATCGGTATGTACAGGCGGGAAACAAAACCAATCACCTTGCAGTTACTCGGCCTGAACTCGCCTGCGCCAGTATACATCAACGAGCAGCTTACAAAAGAAAACTACCTGATCTTTAAAGAAGCTTTAAAAATGAAGAAGCATCGACAGCTGCAGTCTGTGTGTACGCGCAGGGGTACAGTTCACATAAAAGTCCGTCAAGAAAGCGAGTTCTGGGAAGTTCTCAAAATACAGGAACTGAGAGAGATGCAAGCCGACACCGAGGGTCTTGCCGCAGGCGGCGAGAATTGTTCGTTTCGCCAATAACAAAAATATTAGTCATTTTTATACCCGATACTCAAAATGAGTATTGGGGTATATTAGATTTGTGGTAAAAGTGGATGTGTGTAACGTCCAGAAGGAAGCGTTTCCGACCCCAAAAGTATATATTTTCTTGATCAGCATCAATAGCCGAGTCGATTGAGCCATGTCTGTCTGTCCGTCCGTCCGTCTGTCCGTCCCTATTAGCGCCTAGTGCTCAAAGACTATAAGAGCTAGAGCAACGACATTTTGTATACAGACTTCTGTAATATGTCACTGTTACATGTGTATTTCAAAACTTCGCCCCGCCTTCCGCCCCCACAAAGGACGAAAATCTGTGGCATCCACAATTTTAAAGATACGAGAAAGCCAAAACGCAGAATCGTAGAGAATGAGTTTATCTTCTAGACTGCAGAATCTGAATTGATCGTAGCATTATTATAGCCAGTATGAAGAAAACAAATTTCTCGCCCTGTCTCTCTAACACACATAAAGCCATACGAAAAGCCAACCAGAATGTAGAGAAATGGTATCCACACTCCTGAAATATCGGACCTTGACGAGTTTGTTTCAAAATTTCGCCACACCCCTTCCGGCCCCGCAAAGGACGAAAATCTGGAGCATCCACAGATCTCAGAGACTATTAGACCTGACTGTCGAGCTCTCACTGTTACAAAACTATTTGTAATTTTTCACTGCAGAACTCACTGTTGATAGCTCACTGCTACAAGTGTGTTTCAAAATTTCGGCCCACCCCTTCCGCAGCCATAAACAACGAAAATCTGTGGCAACCACAATTTTTGAAGATAGGAGAAAATTAAAAACGCACAATCATAAGAGAATGGCCGTAACAGATTGCCGAACCTTGCGAATCCGAATCAGATCGGATTATTATTGTAGCCAAAAAAGTAACAAATCAATTTGCAGTGGCTGCGCGGCGCCCGTCGACACGTTCGGCTGATTTTCTGTCTCTCTCGCACGCACTCTTTGTCGTTTAATGAACCCATACTGACTATGTATCGAATATAAATGTAGAGTTGCGGTCGCAGCAACAACTCACAACGTTCCCCCTCGTTTTATGTTAGCCTTAAGAATCCTAATCTAACCGTTTTTCCTATATACTATTATTAAAGTGGGGCCCTTGACTTCTTTTACTATACACCCTAATTCTGTTTTTACGGTAGATTGGTTCCTGAAAAACCGTGTAAAAAAACCGTGTAAAAAGACATTGATCGAATACGCAAAAAACGAAAGAAAGAAATATGTACATATTCTCTTTATGCCCCTTTCTTACTTGTTTCGTTTGGTTTCTAGCTGTTTGTGGGCTGTGTATGGTTTTATATATTTGTTATTTTGAACCGTGTTAAAATGGAATAAAACCGTGTAAAAATTTAAAATGTTTGATTTTTCAAACCGTGTTATTTCAAAAACCATTGTAAAAACAAATTAGGTGTACTGTCATTCTTAGTTTTGATAAAACTCATTTGATATGGACAATTTATTTACACTTACCAATGCGAATACATTTCAGATGCTTAGAATTCTGGTGAAGCAGAAATCGGGTCTCAAATCTGCCATATTAATGCTCAAAAGCTTGCCGAAAAAAATTGAAGAATTTAGACATATGTTCGTGGATTCAAGTGGATGTTATATGTGTGTCTGAAACTTTGGTTTGTCCCCGACTTAAGTGACTCATTAATTGAATGTAGCGGGTACAATGTGTTTCGATCCGATCGTATAGGGCATGCCGCGTTGCAATATATATAAATAACAAGATAGCTGCTAAACTCATCTGTACGCAAATACCGGACAGCGCTATAGAATACATTTTTCTAAGATCACAATGAACAAAAGAGACTGCTCCTTGGCTGTATATATCGACCAAACCAAAACATTATTCGTATTTGACAACACTTATTACTGACATTTCTCTGACGTATACAGACATAATACTTGCAGGTGACTTTAACTGTGACATTCTTAGAAGATCCCGGTGCCAGATAGCCTGTTCAGTCTTGGTTTAAATGTTGTAAACCACCAATACCCCACACTTTACAAAAACCAGAAACACACTATTAGACTTATTTTTTGTTGGCAACCGACAAATTACTCTATGATCAACTCACAGTGCCAGGGTATTCAAAACATGACCTTATTTCACTGACCTACGACATCAATCCTGACTACCATGACTATGTTACACCTTCTATAGAGACTTTAGGAACATTGACCTTAGAAAACTAGACACTGACATTAACATGCTCGACTGGACATCAATATATTATGCCGTCTGTGAATTCTCAACTTGCCCACCTTCAATCAAACATCGACTATCTTTATAATGAACATGTACCTATCAAAGCGACCGTTAGACCAACAGATAACTCCTGGTTCAACCATGAAATAAAAATGGGTATCATTAAACGAAATGACGCCTTTAAAAGTTTAAAAGATACAAGACTGAAAGCCACCTTAATATGTACAAAGCATTAAGATCAAATGTAACAAAGCTAATCAACTCTGCCAAGACCGCCTTCTACGTCAAGTTTAATAACGCGTTATGCGGTAAGACAAAATGGCAAATTATTAAAAATATTGGAATTGGGAAGAAACACGAAACACTCAAGTTGACATGGACGTAAACAAAAAATAACAAATTTGTGCAACTAGTTGTACCCTGACTTTCCCCAACCCTTAACTTGACATCAGTACCCTATCCTAACACTGTTCTAGCTTCAGTTTCTGTTTGTGTTAATCCGTGTGATGTTCTGGAATCCTACTTAAGATTAAGTTGAATGCGATTGGCCTAGACAACATGAACCTAAATTTCTGAGAATAATTCTCCCCGAATTTTTAATGCCAAGTTATTCACATTTTAACACAGCCATTACTACAGCATCAACATTCCTGAAAAGTGGAAGGAGGCCAAAATAGTCCCTATCCCTAAAGTAAACTCTCTAGATTACAGGCCAATATCCATTTTACCGAGCCTATCAAAAGCGTTCAGGGCTTTGGTGGCTGTGCAAATAAATACATTTCTTTCTGAGCATACATTACTTGGCAACAACCAATCTGGATTCAGACGAAATACCGCCATAATAAAAATTGAGGATAATCCACTGAAAGAATGGACGACGGAAATGTGACATTCCAAACTCTTCTTGACTATACCTAAAGCTTTTGACTCAGTTGACCATGGTATCCTCATTGCAAAGCTTCGTAAATCCTATAATTTCTCTGTCTCAGCAGTACGGTTGCTATCGTCTTATCTCGTAAATAGGAGTCAGGCTGTTGTCACCGAAACTGAAATGTCGTCTTTGCATATGTTAAGTGTGGTGTCCACGGGGATCAATTACTTGGTCCATTATTGTTCTCCATTTATGTAAATGACCTGCCAATGGTATTGTCCGACTGTGATGTGCATGTACGCCGATGACGTCAATTATATGTTAGTCGACCGTTAGTAGAATAGATGAGTGTATCGTGTTAGCAATGTAGAACTTGAGAAGATTAGTGTATGGGCGACTCACAATCGCCCTATGCCTAAATCCAACTAAGTCAAAATGTTTGATTATCTTCAAAACAAAGAAAAGATAAACTCAACACTATTAAGACGCGTAGAAATCTCAAATACTCCATTAGCGCTACGTAAGAAGGCAAACAACTTAGGCTTTGTACTAAACAATACGCTTTCATTAGGAAAAACCTATTAGATCTTAAAGGTCACTAAATATTACCAAACGATTTATACGCTAAAGATTCCGGATGCAAATAGCAAAAGCATACCTTGTACCTGTACTCACCTATGGGATAGAGGCATTTTGGTAACTGTGGTTACGCAGACAGGCAAAAATTGAACGTGTGCTTTAATAATACAGCTCGATATATATTTGGGTTAAGCCGTAATGACCCAAATTTCAGCTTTTTCATTCAAAATATTCGAAATGCATTTTTTTAAATGGATTGACTATAAGATGCTAACATTCCTTCATAAAATAATATTCACCAAACAACCGGAATACTGTACCAAATTCTTAGATTCACTAATTCGTCAGAACAAATAATATTATCACCATTCGACATAAAACTTTAAATTCGAGGAGGCATTTCTTCGTCTATGTCATTCGCATTTGGAATCAGCTTCCGCATCATGAAAAGATAAGTAACCTTTTCACAGTTCAAACGCAGTTAAGAGCCCACCTTATAGTAGATTAAGAACCGTAAATCTCAAAACCTAATTAAATAAAATAAAATAAAAGACAACATAACCTATATCTAATAAATGTCGAATATAACATACATATATAACCCTAAGTTAGAAAAGATTATATAATCATAATGTTGAGTTTGACCCAAAAACCAATGTGACATCTAGTGACTAGTGCTCTAATTATAAGCCCCATTGCTTGTAGCACTAGGAAAGAAAATAAATAAATAATAATAATAATAATAATCAACATTGTCCCACTCTCTGCCCCACCCCTGCGCTGCGCAGGGAGACAGTGGAGACACCTGTTCTGCTCCTTTCCAGCTCTCAGTAGAAGGCTACAACGCTTAGGCTCTGCCTTTCTAACTGACATTTCGCAGATCTCTATACTATGTCCCAGAAGATCGCTAACTTTACAGAGAATCTGGTTGGGACAATTGCTGACGGTATGAAGTCTCTCACTTTTTGCAGGAAGGGAATGATCCTAAGCGGTGGGCCGAAACCGGCCAAAGTGTGGCGGGCTCGAGCGAGCCTGGCAACCGCCCTCTACCTAATCCAACCCTAAGTTAAGCGATATCGATCAGTTCTGCTCAACATTTTAGAGCACTAGCTCTGTTGTGAGTCTCGTCGAGTCTTTACGGGTTCCCCGTTGGAGTCCACCCTTCAGGTTTCCTCCCGGCTTCTGATTTTACTAGAGTGCAAAATTTATCCGAGCGCCTCACTGCAGGCGTCGGTAAAATGTTTTAAGGAGATGGGTCGTCATGAAATTTTCCTTTTCAGGAGGGATTTAGAGGCAATTAAGGCCCATTGATCTGAATACCGAGTCCAGGTGTGTCCGTTCTGGGAATTGAACTAGACTTGGTAGGCGAAGGAAAGCGAATAAAGTTCCACCTACCTGTGGTCGAGAAGGGGGTTCTTCAAAGGTTAACTTTCAGTAATATGTTCCTCTGTAGCTCGTGAGAAGCAAGTGTGAGGAACAGAACCTTCTTACGATTTTTAATAATAAAGGTGTGATCGTTTCAATATCGGTTTAATATGACCATCTGAGTTGTCAGTAAATAACTGAAAAGGCACTTACCCGTTCATAAGTTCAAGTGCTTCCCCACTGACAGTGATGTGCGTGGGCGTCACACCCTGAATTAGGCCATTGTCCTTGACCTCGTAGTCTGCGATGAGTGCACGGAGGATTGCGTGTAGCCAAACTTGGTCAGGTTGGACATGACCCAAGTTTGTGGAGCAGATCCTCAGTGAAACTCCTGGACTTCGAAGGCTCACTGATGTGTAGTCTTAATTTCTGAAATTTAAAGAGCAAAATTAATGCAACTGTCTTTTGCAAGAATGCGGGTACGTATTTCACCTGTGGTGTCAGGTGAGTTATCACTTATGCCGAGTCGACCCGTCATCCGTTGATCTCCCTGTAACACCCGATGGCTCACGACCTACTATTTACTAATTACATTTGTACACTAATTGTACATTGTACTAATTGTACACATAAATTAAAATAAGATTCGATTACTTCTTGTTAGTCCCTTATTCAAAGTGGAAGCCACGAATAAATAAAATAAAATATCCTATAACAAAAGAAGCTGACTATGATAGGTTGCTTTGAGTAACTTCGGAGTCTATCTGTTTCTGGGACTTTCCCGATATTATTGCAGCAGTTTCTACAATAGTTTCTTTGTGCGTATTTCCTTCTTCTTGTAGCTCCTGGTAGGGATTTGTATTCCTCGTTGATAACTTCTTGATCAGCTCCATGTCTTATACCATCAGCTTGGCCCTTCCACTGAGCCTCAACTGGAGCACCTTTTACACCAGACCCTGCCGCGTTGGTCGTAGTTGCATTGAGGATCTTTACTCCGTTCGGCCATTTAACACCACCATTCCACTGCGCGACCGTCATTATTTTTATTCTCGTCGCTGCGATCGATCAAGGCCACAATCACATGTCTTTTGGACACGTCGTTTGCCTTCGCGTTGGTTTTGCACTTCATCGCCGCTTTTTGGTGGAGGACGGGACTCTCAGTTGCGCATTGCTTTTTGGTGGCCAGCATTTCCCTCGACCTCGTGTGGTGGAATAACCTCTATCAGTCAGTACGGCAGCCCCATTACAACGTATACAAGCCAATGCAGCATCTCTAGCTTAGATTAATAATCTATGAATGTACGGCCACTCTAGGAAAATACCGAATGCGGCCACATAAAAGTATGTAGATCGACGCTCGACCAGTCGACCCTCCTATAGCCGTTGCTCAGCACAGATTAGCTTCGTTTTTCCTCTTGGGGAGCCGGGCTGCCTTGTACTGAGCTTTCTCCTTCATCTCCGCCCGTAACGCTTGGCCCTTCATTACGCAGGGCTGGTTCCTGGTTCAGGCAGGCGGAAGAATGTCTTCTTCGGTTCTGCTTACCAGAACACGCTCTCCAATTCGATTCTGTCTCGACACCTGAGCACCCGTGCGGCTCAACTTGCAGTGAGTGGTTTTCGTAGCAGTAGCTTAGCACCTGTCATGGCCTGCTTCCGCCAAGTCACAGGTGTGACGGCTGCAGAAGGATTACGCCTTCCCGTGCCCCCGGTGGTAAACGCTTAGGCTCTGCCTTTCTAACTGACATTTCTTGCAGATTCTCACACTATGTCCCAGAAAGATCGCTAACTTTACAAGAGAATCTGGTTGGGACAATTGCTGACATGAAGTCTCACTTTTGCAGGAAGGGAATGATCCTAAGCGGTGGGCCGAAACCGGCCTAAGTGTGGCGGGCTCCGAGCGAGCCTGGCAACCGCCTCTACCTAATCTAACCTAAGTTAAGCTTGATATCGATCCAGTTCTGCTCAACATTTAGAGCACTAGCTCTGTTGTGGAGTCTCGTCGAGTCTTTACGGGGTTCCCCTAGATTTAGAGTCCACCCTTCAGGTTTCCTCCGGCTTCTGATTTTACTAGAGTGCAAAATTTATCGAGCGCCTCACTGCAGGCGTCGGTAAATGTTTTAAGGAGATGGGTCGTCATGAAATTTCCTTTTCAGGAGGGATTTAGAGGCAATTAAGGCCCAGTTGATCTGAATACCGAGTCCAGTGTGTCCGTTCTGGAATTGAACTAGACTTGGTAGGCAGAAAGCGAATAAAGTTTCCACCTACCTGTGGTCCGAGAAGGGGGGTTCTTCAAGGACCTTTCAGTAATATGTTCCTCTGTAGCTCGTGAGAAGCAAGTGTGAGGAACAGAACCTTCTTACGATTTTTAATAATAAAGGTGTGATCGTTTCAATATCGGTTTAATATGACCATCTGAGTTGTCAGTAAACAACTGAAAAAGGCACTTACCCCGTTCATAAGTTTCAGTGCTTCCCCACTGACAGTGATGTGCGTGGGCGTCACACCCCACAATTAGGCCATTGTCCTTGACCTCGTAGTCTGCGATGAGTGCACGGAGGGCGTGTGGCAAACGGTCAGGTTGGACATGACCCAAGTTTGTGGAGCAGATCCTCAGTGAGCACTCCTGGACTTCGAGGCTCACTGATGTGTGGTCTTAATTTCTGAAATTTAAGAGCAAAATTAATGCAACTGTCTTTTTGCAAGAATGCAGGTACGTATTTCACCTGTGGTGTCAGGTGAGTTATCACTTATGCCGAGTCGACCCGTCATCCGTTGATCTCCCTGTAACACCCGATGGCTCACGACCTACTATTTACTAATTACATTGTACACTAATTGTACATTGTACTAATTGTACACATAAATTAAAATAAGATTCGATTACTTCTTGTTAGTCCCTTATTCAAAAGTGGAAGCCACGAATAAATAAAATAAAATATCTATATAACAAAAAGAAGCTGACTATGATAGGTTGCTTTGAGAGTAACTTCCGGAGTCTATCTGTTTCTGGGACTTTCCCGATATTGGAGCAGAAGTTTCTACAATAGTTTCTTTGTGCGTATTTCCTTCTTGTAGCTCCTGAGTAGGGATTTGTATTCCTCGTTGATAACTTCTTCGCGATCAGCTCCGTGTCTTATACCATCAGCTTGGCCCTTCCCACTGAGCCTCCAACTGGAGCACCTTTTACACCAGACCCTGCCGCGTTGGGTCGTAGTTGCATTTGAGGATCTTTACCCGTTCGGCCATTTAACACCACCATTCCACTGCGCGACCGTCATATTTTTTATTCTCGTCGCTGCGATCGATCAAGGCCACAATCACATGTCTTTTGGACACGTCGTTTGCCTTCGCGTTGGTTTTTGCACTTCATCGCCGCTTTTGGTGGAGGACGGACTCTCAGTTGCGCATTGCTTTTTGGTGGCCAGCATTTCCTCGACCTCGTGTGGTGGAATAACCTCTATCAGTCAGTACGGCAGCCCCATTACAACGTATACAAGCCAATACGGCATCTCTAGCTTAGATTAATAATCTATGAATGTACGGCCACTCTAGGAAAATACCGAAGATACGGCCATAAAAAGTATGTAGATCGACGCTCGACCAGTCGACCCTCCTATAGCCGTTGCTCGGCACAGATTAGCTTCGTTTTTTCCTCTTGGGAGCCGGAGCTGCCTTGTACTGAGCTTTCTCCTTCATCTCCGCCCTGTAACGCTTCGGCCCTTCATTACGCAGGAGCTGGTTCCTGGTTCAGGCGAGCGGAGAAGAATGTCTTCTTCGGTTCTGCTTACCAAGAACACGCTCTCCAATTCCGATTCTGTCTCGACACCTGAGCACCCGTGCGGCTCAACTTGCAGTGAGTGGTTTTCGTAGCAGTAGCTTAGCACCTGTCATGGCCTGCTTCCGCCAAGTCACAGGTGTGACAGCTGCAGAGAGGATTACGCCTTCCCGTGCCCACCGGTGGTATCAGTCATGCTTTCCCCCCCGTTTTGGTTCACATCCCAACCCATTAGGCCCATTACATGGTTCATTTTGTTCGAGAGAACCACATAGCGTTTTATGCCTATCCGCTAGGCATCTCTAGCCAAGAGATAGCGTCAATGCATTACCCGTCCGGGCCAATTCAGTGCCTATTGCCCAGCCGGCACCCTCGTGGAGGGTTCAGCTAGAAGATTTTGTATGTAATGGTAAAATGTAAATTTGAGATGATTGTTCAAACAGTTGCTTTAACTATTCATCAAAAATAGGTGTAGAATACTTAAATTACATTTAAAACGCTAGCTTACCTCTGAAAAAACATTAAAAAATACTATTGTTTTAAATAGGAAACCATAACTCATTAAATAATATTGAAGCCAAAAAGTCAATTAACAAATTCTGTTAGGTGCATTTAAACAAAAATTCCGATTTTTTGACTGATGTAATGATTCATCTCTTTTAATGTTTGTACTTTCCCAGACCGTTTGGTTGGCGTTGGCGTTACATTGTATAATCCAGCGGAGATTTTTAGATTTTGTTACACTAGGTTACGGAAGTCCTTCGTAGGAGAAATATGTGCTCTCATATCCACTGAAATGCTTTTAATCAAATTTAAAATGCAAAAGTGAAAATACTTACATACCCGAATTGCAATTACACTAAAAAAATGGTTTTGAAGCTAAAAATAATGACAAATATTGAATTAACGTAAAGCATATTGAAATACCAGCAAAATCAATTTTCTTCGACACTAATATTGCGCTCACAAGCTTGTCTCTCTTCTAATTACTTCACGTATCCCTCTTTCGCTCTCTTTCACTCCTCTCAAGAAAGTCCAGCTCTTTTCGTCGGGCTCTCTATATGAAAATTTCTATCACTCTCTTTCTTGCAATTATGAACCGATCTCTTCGTGGATCAGGAGAAATCAGGAACCGCAAGAAACTTACGTAATCTCACTCGAATTGCGCCAACGATTAATTTTCTACAAGTATATTATATAACTGACATAGTAGGATCAAACGATCTGCAAAGTCTCACCACCGTACAACCTTCGATTTTTGTTACATATTTTGTATTCAATAAAAAAACCTTTTTTGTTTTTTTTCGAAAAAGATTGCTGAGATATAAGGCAGAAAAGGCAATATATCGAATTGAACGTCCCAGTCATATTAAAAAAAAAAAAAAAAAAAACGAGCCACAGAAGTTCCCATACGAGCACCAAATATAACTTCGTACCAAATTTTATCTAAAACCCCATATTGTATGGAAATCAAGTGCAACGAAACCCATTATATTCGAAATCTTAAGTCGAAATCTTCAATCATATGTCTTAAAACTCAAACAAATTTTGAAATTCCCTGTAGGATTTTTTTGAGTGACAAGGTCAAACCTAATTTAATAGTATCAAAATGCTTTGAAAAATGTATTCAATATATTGAACATCAATTATATGGCAATAAAATGCATATTGCTTACTTAAGAAGAAAAAGACAATATATGCCAAATAACGGTATAATTTTAAAGAGAACTGGTCAGAGTGACAAGTTATGTCTGCAAGATTTTACCAAATATTCAATGGAATTGAAATCTATTTTATCAAAAAATGTATTGGAGTACATTGTGCATTACTGGAGAATGTGAAAGCTGTACTTTGAGAAACCCAACATTGGAACGACAAAACTTGCAGATGGAGTCGCCATTCAATTTATTGACAAATTATTTGTTCTTGTATAATAAATACGTAAAATATTTAGAACTATTATTTATCAATAATTATTGCTCAATCAATATTGTATATTCTAAACATATGGTAAACCTGGATAAACCAAGTAAAGAATCATCTTGTGATTTGAACAAAACCCTGCTGTGCCCAAGAGATGGAAAAAAAGTAAACGTGTGTTTTCAAAATCCAGTTTATATATTGAATGAAACAAGAGAAAATTCGAATGAAAGACAGCTGTCCATATTATTATTCATATTAAAACTTATATCCATTGACCCCGAGTTAATGTCGAGATTATTTTGTAATATTGAGGCCAAAAAGAACAGGAATGTTATCGGAGACGGTAAGGTAAATATTATTTCAACGTTTTCTCTCACTTTCAGATAAGAAAACTGTTGCTCTGATCAGAACCGTAACCGAAACCATAACCGTAAAACCGAAAGAAATTCTGTTTTTTTCATATAATAAGTCATTCAGGCAGGCTCCGGGCTTCACTTACTTTTGCGTTTTCGGTATAAATTCGATATACGGGACTATGCTCCTAAAATCGCGAAAAAAATACCCTCGATGGGTTTATCATGAATTTACATGCAGAAACTGTTTGCCGGTCGGAATTGGTTATTTTTAATTGAATTTCAAAGTTTCATTTTGGACATACAAAATGTAAACATAATCACTTATGCCTTTGAGTAAAATGTGAAAGTTTGCACAAGTTTGCAATAGGAGGTGAAAAGCGAAAAGGTGGAGGAAGTGTAATGCCGACGCATAGTATGGAATGTAAGTCAATTATGTGTTATATTATTATATGTTATGTAACAGCACCAAAGTGTCTTCCGCAGCGTTAAACTCATGAGACTGTGAGGAAATGTATTCCCCTTACGCAGGGAACCTGTACCGCCCACAGGGTTAGTGGCTAACGGCCGTTATCCGGGGATATCCGGATGCGGCGAATTCCCGAGGGGAGCTCGCCCGGAGAACCAAGATCAGAGGAGAGGACCCTCGGAGAGAATGCAGCGGGATGACGGGATCGGGCCGGCAGTGGTCCAGCGCATGACCAAATATGGTCATGAGATCACGCCACCAGCCAGGTCCCGTTATGAAGCGAGTGGAGAATGAAGGAAACGCCGATAGAAAAATATGGGCACCGCTTATGGAAAGCGCCGTTGGCGCCAGGCGGCGTCGGCGACGCCGACGTAGAAGCGTGCCTATAAGAGGAAGGCCGCGACGATGAAGCAGGACAGTCGGCCAGCGGAGATATCAAGTGTGAAGTGAACAGTAAGCAACAAGCGGTGAGACCGAGCTGCAGCAAAGAACTTTGGAAAGTGAACACGTTGTGTGAGGATTGAGAGGCGGACTCGAGCCCAAAGACCAGAGCAAAAGGTCCCAATCCCTTGAACCAACGGTGCTACGCTTGGAGTGCATCCCACCGGGGCGAGACACGATCGGGCCGAAGAGCCAAGTGAGTCGAGTGAGAGCGAACGCGTCAGGCGCCGACTGAGTGGCGGATTTGGGCTACGTGCCAAGAATCACTGGCCCCAGTCGTTAGAGCCGGCGGAGCCACGCTTGGAGACGCCTTGGGCGGTCCAAAGTAGGTCGCGCTCACCAAGAACGGAGAGGAGGAGAACCACCAGTCGAATCAACACCGGAGGCCAAGTAGCGTAAGATAGTTCTAAGATACCAATAAAGCATAATTGCCCTATCAGTAACAAAACCTTACCCGTGCATTCTTACTTGTCGTTGGGGCAACTTACAAATATGTTGCAGCGAGCCCACTGACCGCTGAGCCAGCCTAGCTGAATCAGACGGATCAAACCGGTTCGTTACAGGACCATATACTTTACTTTTCATTTCGACGAGGCAAACGTTTCCGTTTTTATAACGGAAATATTTTGCGAAAGCGGGAGCACCAATTTTTCGTTTTCAAATGTAAATTGGAAAGCTTTTACGACAGGGAAAGCCATGAATTGTACATGAACATGAACTGTACATGAACTGTACAAACTGGGCCTGTCGTCAAAACAGACAGAATGATATTTAATTCAGAACAAAGATAATCACATGCATAAATTCATATTTTCATATTGTTAAATGGTATCGGATAGATATTACTTGAAAAATATCTGAAACTACTAGTGTAACTAGCTTCAACAAAATCGACATTTTTTTTGCTCAACGAACCAAAGTTTTGCCATGAATTATGTTTTTTTTACTAGTCAAGGTTTGGTTTAATTACCTAAAATGGTTTTTTAGAAGCAGTGCTTCTTTTCACATTACTTAAATATTTTACATCTGGTTGTAATGAACTTTGCAATTCTGAAAAGCCAATAAATGGAGATAATTATTGAACCTGAACCTGAAGCTTTAAAATAAAACTAACTCCGAAAACAACAATATGCCTATTCCGAGCATAACCAAAATTAAATGGCACAATCATGCATAGGGCGTACCCGAAAGTACTAGGGGCTTTTGTCGGTGTGTTCCAAAACTATCGCGTGCGTGAGGTCTTGAGATGGAAGTCGACCCACACGATTCTGTACCCACCCTTCCATGATTTCCAGTTGTGCGAAGGTTCTGGAAATCCCTTTAATTCTCACCCCTACCCCATTACGTCACCATGTCACTAGGAAATTAGAAGTCTACTACATATTCATGGCTGACAAAATTCAATATATTTCTCTGTACTTAATACTAGACATTTTGCTACATAATCAAGAACTAGCAAACACAAGTTTCACTTCCGAAAATAACACAAGTCTTTAATTACAACCAGTAGGCAAGTCAGTGGGGGAATATTCAAAAGGTTTTTTTTTTTTTTTTTTGTGTAGTCTGTTACTTTATGATTAAGTTTTTCTTTCTCCAACCAGCAAAAATAAATTCAGTTTTGGGAACTTTCACTTTCACGGCTATCGAGGTAGGACTGTGACGCAGAGTTAATGAAAGTTACATAGGCATATAAGGGCTCAGAAGGAACCAAAAAAAATGACAATTAAAGCTACACTATGCTACAAAATCTGGGTCCGGATCCGTAGCGGCTTCTTCTAGGCCGTCGCAGAAAGCAAGTTAGCGGCGCATACGGGGGGGGGGTGATCTCTATGCCCTCTATGCGCGTACGTTAGGGATGGCGCAAGGGTTATGGCCGGTGGTGGTTATGTAGCCGGGCAGGTGGACTCTCCAACGATTTGCAAAGGAGAAAAAAAATCTCGGCCCCACACCAAGGTCGACTCCCGAAGAGTACTCCCGTCAAGGGTGGGAGTTTGGTGTGGGGGGCAGAACTTTGGGAGAGCTCACCCAGCTCTCGTGGGCTACCGCTCGTGGCCAGGGCCCTATGGGCGAAACAGAACAAAACCACGAGGGCTAAAAAAAAAATCTAATTTTTCCCTACAGGGCACTTTAACATACCGATTTTCCGACTTTTCCACGGAGACACGAGTGTTGTTCGCTCCTGGCAGAGCTGTTGGACG
Source organism: Drosophila lowei (assembly GCA_008121275.1). Lineage (NCBI taxonomy): Eukaryota > Metazoa > Arthropoda > Insecta > Diptera > Drosophilidae > Drosophila > Drosophila lowei. The sequence continues at coordinate 2,207,600 of CM017778.1, forward strand.
CACGGGTCTGCAACAAAAAAACACTTGGTGGCGAGGCGAGGCAAATATGCACTTTACGCCAGGGTAGTTGTCTTGCCAGTTTTCTCGGCGCACGGTTATTAATTTCGCCCGATTTTTGCGAAGCGCACACCGCGCGGTATTTTCACAGTTCCTTTTTATTCGTTTTCGGTTTTTCTTTGTGGGAAGTTATTTGAGTTTTTTTTTTTCTTTTTGGGGTGCTTGCACGTGGTCGATTTAGATATATATTTGCTACCGAGGCGGAGATAATCACCAGCTGCACAGATTCAAATTTTCAAAAGAGAACGCTCTGGTGCTTTTGCACTGCTTAAATAAGAGCTTACCGATCTTAACGCTCGGCTGCGAAAGCTCCGTTGCGATGCGCTGCACAGCACTTACGGAAGCTTAGCTCAGCTGTTCCCTACCTCGAGCTTGCCTGCAACCACCCCAACTATGAAATGCCATGCAGCGATAATTGGCCCTAGCTTATTGCATGCGATATACCCGAGCACCATAGCGATAACCTAACCTGAATCGGTACTGTCCAACCGCAACCGTTACACATTGAACGGCAAAGAGTGCGTGCTAGATAGATAGAAAATCGTATGCGGATAATGTTAAACTCTGTGTCCAGTATAAGGACATTTCATTTCATTCTCGCTTTCAATCCGATCTCAATAACTTTCAGTCATGGTTCCGTGCAAACTTGTTACACCTTAATGTCTCGAAGTGCAAAGTAATGACATTTCATCGTTCTAGCCCCTTGTTGGCTCTCTTCCCTTCGTAACTTTAACTGGGACTCGGGTAGAATCTTGCCACCCTACCGGTCTAGGCTAAATCTTATTGACCTGCCGTCGTTGCACCATCGCAGAATATGCAACGGCGTAATGTTCGTGCACAAGCTCCTTATCGGGATTATTGACTCCCATACTCTCTTGGGTCAGATTGACTTGGCCGTCCCATCTAGACCTACCCGTACTTTTAGGCCTATCCGTTTACCCATATGTAGGTCTAATTATGCCGAACATGAACCTTTTAGGGTTTTATGCCATAATTATAACTCCCTCTGTCATATCCTATCCCCTGAACTGTCTCTTAAACTAATTGCATGCAATATTTATAATCACTTAAATTTAACTAATTTTTAACTACTCTTTTTCCTCCTTTTGTAATTGGTATCTTTATTAACAGATAATTTGTTAATTTAATAAATAAATAAAAATATACCCTATGTGGTGGTTCTCTTGAGAGAATTAACATGGTGGATGATCTTGGTGTTATATTAGACGCCAAGCTAAAGTTTTCTGAACAAATTTCTGCCATGGTAAATACCATGGTTGTCAAGGAATTTGACGACCCCTGGTTATGCCCTTTAATATAATATAGTCTTAAATCAGAAATGTTAACAATTTGAATATGTTAATTAATATGTTATTGCTGCCAGTATGTTAATTAATTTGAAGTTGGCGCTTAACAGAATGTACATCCACAGAAGCGCAATCGATAGTATCGAACAAGAAATGTATGAAGTATGATCACTAGATTCAATAGAGAGAAGAAATAAAACGAACGAGCAAGAACCAAAATCGAGCGGATTGAGAAAGGTCAGAAATTTTGACGGATTCCATTGCAAAGCTGTTGGAGGGACTTAGCTCGAACAACCCCTATATAAAAAAGACTCTCTATACCTCGCTAGTTCGTCCGATCTTAAAATCCTCTTCCCTCATTAAAATTTTTTTATAGTTTTATGCATTTTATTCGCGTTTAAAGTTGAAAAAAATGACCAATATTAAAGTTACCCACTGTAGTTACAAACCGGCACAAAAAGAACAGTAATTCCGTGACATTGATCCGACTTTGTAGTCGGTTCTCCTTTGTCTGCCGGTTCGTTGGGGCGCACGTACATTTTTTGGTACAGTGGCGTACAGTGGTCAATTGTTGATCAATTATTGAATTGTGCAGTGTTGTGAGAATTTAAGGTTAGCCGATTATTGAATCGAGTGGGTAAACTTGTAACCGTATTATTTACTCAGGGTGCCCCCTGGAAGCTCTGTGGGAGGGGCCAAGCTGGAGGTGGTAGACAGGAGCTGATCCCGTCCATACCAAAGGCGAAGGTGCTCTTCCCCATTGCTGTCCAGGGGGAGCGAGCACTGAAGCTGCTGCAGAGGCAAAATCCGGAAGTGCCAACGGCTGACTGGAAGGTTCTGCACGCCGGTAGCCCACTACCCAACGGGGGGCCAGCACGTGATCCTCCAGATCAGCAAGGAGGCGGAGGACATCTTATATCCCAAGTTCGGGAAGATGGCGTGGGGCGTAGGTAGCGTATACCTACGGCTGAAAAAGCGCCACCCCCAGGACAAAGATGCGCACACCCTCCAGGCAGGCGAGGTCAAGAAGGACCTAGGTCTGGAGACCATAGTGGAGGCCGCCCAGGGTCTTGCGCTGGACGACTCGGAGGAGGAGGAGGACGGTGACCTGACAATTATAGTCAACCCGTCGTGCGAGGTTGAGTTAGCCACCCATGACACTAAGGGTGCTGCAACTCAACCTTCATAAAAGCAAGGTAGCGTCGGCGGAGCTCCTCATTGCCATGGAGCAAGGGCCCGCCGACATAGCTTTAGTCCAGGAGCCGTGGATTGCATCAGGCAACTCTGTGGCCGGACTAAAGTCCTCAAATTACAACCTTCTCTACTCAACATCGGTAAGCAGGAACAGAACCGCCGTACTAGTACGGAAGGGAATCCATGCTCATCTTATGTCTCATTACAGCACGGATGACCTGACGGTGGTGATGCTGGAGAGCGAGGAAAAGCGCCTAATGGCAGCTTCCTGCTACATGGCACACGACAGGCCCGCCCCACCGGAAGAACTTAGGAGTCTGGTGACAGAAGCCGGCTCCAAAATCTCCAACTCCTCATTGGCGCAGACGCCAACGCCCATCACAATGTGTGGGGAAGCCCCGACATCAACGATAGAGGTGAGTCACTCCTAGACTTTATCTTATCCACTAACTTAGACGTAGCAAACTTGGGGAGGAACACACCTTCGTGGGTCCCACCTCGTCAAACGTGCTAGACCTAACTCTTGTCACGGGAAAGAGTACTTTGGTATCTGACTGGAGTGTCCTCGAAAGACCATCCTTCTCAGACCATAAGTACATTCAGTTGAAGTGCGAATTCAAACACTCTTCGAAGATAACAGTCTATAGAAAGAACACAAACTGGGCAAAGTTTAAAAAGACAGTTACTTCGAAGCTCGCGAATCCGGGCTCAGTGAAATGGAGGATATAGAGAAGTCCCTAAAGACCCTATCCAACGAGTTACTGAACGCCTACCATGCATCGTGCAAACCCTCGAGAACGAAGAGGAGGTCCAAGCCACTCTGGTGGAACCGAGATCTCTCTCCAAAGGAACAACCTCAAGGAATTCTTCAAGATCGCCAAACAAGCGAACGAAGAGATTGTCAATGAGGAATATAAAATCCTACTTAGGAGCTACAAGAAGGAAATACGTAAGGCACAAAGGAACTCGTGGAGAAACTTCTGCTCCAACATCGAGAAAGTGCCGGAAACCGCTAGGCTCCGGAAGCTGCTTTCAAAGCAGCCCACAGTACAGAGCCAACTAAAACTAGACAACGGACAGTGGACAGAGGGCAGTAAAGAAGCCCTAACAGCACTAATGGAGGCGCACTTCCCTGGATGCACCGAGGTCACTGACGCCAAGGAGCATCAGGACCTAGCAACCGAGGAACAGCACCCCCAATAGGTCTGTTAACCACTAAGAGAATCCACTGGGCCATAGACTCCTTCGCGGGCATAAAAGCACCAGGACTGGACGGGATATTCCCAGCCATGATGCAGTTGACCAAAGAGGTTGTTACCCCATGGCTCTTCGCAATATACTCAGCATGCCTAAGTACGGGCTATATCCCCATCCAATGGAGAACCTCGAGAGTTGTCTTCCTCCCTAAGGCAGGAAAGTGCAGCCACGTGAGTCCCAAGGATTACAGACCGATAAGCCTTACCTCCTTTATACTAAAAACACTAGAAAAGCTGTTGGATTTGCACATCAGGAATGAGGTAGGGGGACTGATGTCAACAAACCAACACGCCTACACCAAAGGGAAATCAGTGGAGACGGCACTACACTCGCTAGTAGCCACCATCGAGAGCGCCCTTCACAACAAAAAGTATGCTTTGGGAGCATTTGTGGACATCTCAGGAGCATTCAACAACGTGGCCACAACCGCAATAACAAGTCGCCTAGAAGCGAATAACATACACCCTGCAATCAACGTCTGGATCAAAAACCTCCTAAGTTGTAGACGGGTGCAATCGGAGTGGGGCACTGCTTCCATGGTAAAGGGGCACACAGAGGCACACCTCAGGGTGGAGTCCTGTCGCCACTACTGTGGAATTTGGAGGTCGACGACCTCATCAAGAGATTTGAAAGGAAGGCCCCAAAGATAACAGCTTATGCAGACGACATAAGCATACTTATTACGGGTGTATGTCCATCGACCCTCAGCTCCTTAATGGAACGTACACTCAGGGAGATACGTGAGTGGGCGGAAGAGGTAGGACTCAGTATCAACGCGGACAAGACGGACCTCATCCTCTTTACCAAGAGGTACAAGGTACCGATATGGACCCCCCCGAAAATTGACCAAACTAGGCTGACTCCAAAATCACAGGTGAAATACCTAGGCACAGTACTGGACAGCAAGCTGGCATGGAGGCCCAATGTAGTGGAAAGGGTGAAGAAGGCTACCATTGCGCTTTATGCATCCAAGAAGATGCTCAGCAGCACATGGGGCCTGTCACCTGCTCTAATGCACTGGATCTACATCTCGGTGGTGCGACCAACTCTGCTGTATGGAGCCTTAGTGTGGTGGCAGGCTACTGAAAAGAAGACATACCATAAGCTTATGGAAAGACTCAGCGACAGGCTCTGCTCTGTATTACAGGGGCGCTGAGGTCAACCCCAACAAAAGCACTCGAAACTGTACTCGGAATCGACCCCTGGACATTCACGCTCGCCTGATTGCGGGAAAGGCAGCACAACGCCTCATAGCATCAGGAAATCTATCGCCACAAGGATACGGGCATAGTTCAATCGGCAGGAAATGACCAGATCAACTGATTACATGACCCCCAAACTTGCCTCGACGTAAAAACAACCGCATCTTTGGGACCTGAAGACTGGAAAATCGGAAGAGACCAAACTGAGCACCTCAATATATATACGGACGGCTCCAAGATGGACGGAGGAGTAGGAGCGGGCCTATACTATACAGACCTTTGAGATAAGGCTGTCATATAAGCTACCGGACCATTGCAGCATATTCCAGGCAGAGGTTTTTGCCATCAGGAGAGCAGCAGAGGTCGCTCTCCTCACAGAACGAGCACACGATGCGGTCAACCTATTCGTCGACAGCCAAGCGGCGATAAGATCCATGCAGTCGTCCGCGGTCAGTTCCAGAAGTGTCTTGGCGAGCAGGGAGGCATTAGACATCCTAAGCACGACAAAGACAGTGCGGATCTATTGGGTTCCCAGCCAACAGGGCATCGAAGGAAACGAAGCGGCGGACGTACTAGCTAAGGAAGGCGTCGGGCTGGAGAATAGGAGAACCGAGAACGTGCCTGTCTCCCTCAGAACGCTGCAAGGCGATCTAGAGAAGCAGGCTAGAACACAGACTGATAGCAGGTGGAGGAGTACCACCACCTGCAGAACCTCGAAGATAATGTGCAAGGAGCGCAACGAGAAACTTAGCCACTACCTACTGCACCTACCACGAAAGGACTGTAGATTGCTAGTGGGAATACTTACAGGTCACTGTCTGGCTGCTGCACATGCAGCAAAGCTAGGCATCATTAACAGAGACAGTTGTAGGAAATGTGATGAACCTGGGGCTATCGAAACCCTGGAACATCTCATCTGCAACTGTCCGGCTCTCTCAAGGGCAAGGACGAGATACCTGGGCGCCCCAGTGCTGGCTTCACTGGAAGATGCCTCCAAAAGGACGCCACAGGAACTGCTGGCCTATGCTAAAAAACACCTCGATTCTCGGGGATTTTAAAACCACATAAACACTCCCGCGACGGTTCATACACCCCTATCCGGATAACTAAGGGCCATATTGGCCTATGCGTGGCCCCGCTGAGGGCCGTCCGGGTTAACCTAACCTAACCTTACTCAGGGTAACACTGGTGGAAACAAGCAGTGCAAATGGCACCTAGAAAGGCTAAAGATGCGGAAATGCTCACTTCTCGAACGGCGTTAATGAATTCCTTTGTCCGTAACAAGGGTTATATCGAAAAAATAGCGACTCCATGACGGCTGCGGAGCTGGAAGCCAGGTTAAGTCTAATTGAGACAAACTTTAATCAGTTATGTAATATTCAAGCTAAAATTGAACACGATAGCGAAGACGCTAGCGAATATGAAAGCCGCTATGAAGTTGAGGCCAAGTAAAGGCCAAGTTACTAAGCTGTCTTGGAAACAGGGGACGGCGGCAGTCTAATGTAGGTGATCTCCTAAATAGCACCCAGGTGTCTCGTTCATCGAGACTTCCCAAGCTAAAGCTGCCTGAGTTCGCTGGAAGGTTTACGGAATGGACCAGCTGGTACAAAACCTTTCCTACTCTAATAGAATCAGACTCTGAATTAGATGAATTGTCTTAATTTATTCATATGAGATCATCGTTAGGAGCTGGTGCGTTAAGTACGATTGAGGGTTTGGTATTAACAGGCACTACGATTATTGAAAGATCGTTATGAGAATAAGGCAATTATTCTGCAATCACATCTACAGGAGCTATTCAACTTAAATCGTCTAAAAAGACCCGATTCAGAGGGACTGAGAGTGGTGGTAGACAATGTGGATTCCCAATTAGTAGTACTCAAGTCGTTAAGCGACGATACAATGGATAGGTGGGAAGTTGAGTGGGATTGCCAGAAGTTACCGTCGTGGTCATTGTTATCGCAGTTTCTGATAAACAGAGGAGTCAATATGGCAAAGTGGAGCCCGACCCAGTGGTAGAGGTGAGATTAAAAATGCGACCTTAGCTGCAACAATAAGCAGCAATGGCTGCTATGTTTGTCCTGGGACCCATGGATTGAAAGGGTTTCAAAAGTTTAAAGAACTATCACAAGTACAACGTTACCATGAGGCGAAGAAGCATGCGCTGTGCCTGATTTGTTTTAGTAAGCGACATACAACTAGAAACTGTAATGGTCCGCGGTGTAGGATTTGCAGCAAGCCGCACCATGAACTTCTGCATCGGGAGATACCCATTGTTGCCAATGAGCCAGGGCTCAAAGGGCAGGAGTTGCAGGAGCCAAGGTCACTGCATAGCTGCTTATTGTCTAGATCATCCACTAACCTTCTTTCTCAAAGCTATAGACGGAGAATATCGCAATTGCAGGTGCGCGACTTAGTCACACAACTCAGTGGTATTGGTAATGCAACATCTCAAGTTATGAAAGAGGTGCAAGCGACTTTTAAGTCAAGAGTCACCAGATATATATGACCACCGGGAACTTCTGTGTGCTGAAAGAAATAACGCAGTATAACCCAACAAGCACAGGAATTTGTCCGGAGTGGGTTCCACCCAAGGGAGTTACGCTGGCCGACCCTACATTTCAGTCCGGGCAAGATATTGACATGTTAGTGGGAGTCACATTGTTCTTCAAGCTAATTGTAGTAGGGCAAATAATACTAGGAGCACACCTTCCAAAGCTTCAAGAGTCTCTGTTAGGCTGGGTTGTCGTAGGTGAATTCACAAAATCATCTGGAGTTGCACTGTTAGCCAGTGACGTTGAACGAAAGGTTTCAAAAATGATCAGCTGCAAGAACTCGTACAAAAGTTTTGGAAGTGTGATGAAGTCCCTGAAACAGTAGATATGTTCACTGAGGAAGAAAAACAGCGCGAAGATTGTTTTGTGACGCATGTTAAGCAGGAGGCCTAAGTGGTAGCTCTGCCCTTCAAGAATCCTAAAGTTGAGTTAGGCGAAACTTATTGAATCGCTCTTACCAGGTTCCTGAATCTTAAGAAGAGGTTAAATCGTAGCCAAGCTCTGAAGGGACAATATGTTCAATTTATTGAAGAATATCGCCAGTTAGGGCATTTAGAGGCAATAGAGCCCGCCGGTCAAGAAAAAGTCGAATACTTCATGCCCCATCATCCGGGTATTCTCACAGAGAGTTTGACGATTAAATTACGAGTCGTTTTTGATGCCTCATATAGGTCTAGCAACGGCAGGTCACTGAACGACGCAACCTTGGTTGGTCCAACTTTGAAACCAGATCTGTTCAAGACATTGACCAGGTTCCGTTTCTATAGGTACGCCCTTACGGCCGACATCAAGAAAATGTATCGGCAAATATTGGTTGCGGAACCGCATAGAAACTATCAATGCATTCAATGGCTATGCAACGTTTCGTATTCTATCCAGGTTCTGCGCCTAAGCACGCCTATGGAACAAATTTTGCGCCGTTTCTGGCAGTACGTTGCCTTTATTACTTGGCCGATAGGTGCGCGGAAAAATTTCCCTTAGCTAGTAGGCGGTGAAGAGAAGTTTCTATATGGATGATATGCTGTGTGGAACCGAATCAGAAGAGGAACTGACAAGGTTGAAAGAACAAGTGACCAAATTATTAGAGCTAGAAAAGTTCGAGCTGCACAAATGGCGCAGCAACTATCAAGGAATGGACAACAACACCAGCATAGAGCCTTTGATGCTAAAAACAGAGGACGCAGCTAAAACTTTGGGGATATATTGGTCAAGTCTAAAGGACAAATCCCAATTCGGCTTTAACATCAAGGTCTCCTCAATGGCCACGAAGCGATCAGTGCTGTCAGAATTGGCTCAGTTATTTGCGTCCCTTGCTGATCTTGGGCAAGATCCTTGTTCAGGAACTTTGGCTTCTAAAGCAGGATTGGGACGAGGAGTTACCAGCGAGCTGCGTAACTCAATGGCTTCGATATAGGGAAGAACTGAAACTAATTGACAAATTTTCAATTCTGCGATGCTCAATTCCGATTATGGCCGACCTATGCACTTTGCAACTGTTTGGTTTCTCTGACGCATCCAACAGTGCTTACGGTGGAGTAATTTATGCTCGTGTTAGGGATGAAGGGGGATGAATTTCGGTGCGACTGGTAACGGCCAAGTCCAAGGTCGCCCCAGTTAGGGTAACATCATTGCCGCGCTTGGAGTTACAAGGGGCATTGCTAGTGGCCAAGCTAAGTGAAGCCTGCCTTCACATACCGGTAGAGAAGGTTTACTATTTCACAGATTTCACAATTGTGTTAAATTGGCTGTCGTCACATGCTAGTCGATAGACCACCTTCGTTGCCAACAGGGGGGCTCAAATACAAGAGCTCACACGTGTACAGGATTGGTTCAAGGTCAACAAAAAATCGAACCTTGCAGATATTGTATCTAGGGGATTATTGGCAACAGAATTGAATAAGTCAACGATGTGGTGGAATGGTCCAGAAGTTTTAATGGACGCAGCAGATGACTGGGCCAAACTTAATTGGAGTGAGGAAATATAAACAGTACCGCAGGAGAGGAAATGTAAGTTTTCGCTGACAGTTGGTAAGGTAGAAGGCAATGAGAAGTTAGATGTTGTGGGGAGATGCAAATTTGCAAATGATTTTTTCAAATTGCAGCGAGTTTTTAGCTATATTTTTCGCTGGCATAGAATATCGTTGAGATCAAACTTAAATGAAACAGGCGAACTTACTGCAGCCGAAATGGAGGGCGAATTGCGCTATGTTGTTTATAGGAATTATAGGAATTCACTAAGCTTCAAGAAGGAAAGGTGATAAAATCAGCAAGAATTCAGAGTTTAAGCCCGTTTTTACAAGCCCGTTTTGCCATTTAACACAAGTCATTCCATCTTAATGCCGAGCAACCATAAAGCGGTGGAGGCGCTTGTTGAACTCACACATCGAAAGAATTTACATGCCGGGGCACAATCGTTATTCGCCTTTTTGCGACAGAGATATTGGGTAATCAATTGCAGGAAACTTGCCCGCAGGGTGATCCGTGGCGAACCCGCTCGCTGCAACACAGCTTATGGGAGCGCTGCCGGCTAGCCGAGTGCGAGGCTATATCTACCCCTTCGAGTGCGCTGGACTGGACTTTGCTGGACCTATATGGATGCACGTTCACATGCGAGGAAAACGCCCAGTCAAGGTGTATCTGTGCATATTTGTATTCTTCGCGACAAAGGCCTGCCATATAGAGATCGTGTCGGACTTAAGCTCAAATGCGTTCATGGCGGCGCTAAAACGGTTTGTATTGTTGCCCCAACGACAAATAACAACACGGATCTCGTCGGTAGATATATCAGTACGCTTTATTTATATTGGGTTATGCTAGGACTTAGGGCTAAGTATGACAATTGCTCTTAACTACGGGTTTCCACCACCCTCGGGGCTCTTGTGGAGGTGATAGCGTTGGTGCTGGTGGTTAGGAGCAAATCGGCCTCAGCGTCTGCTTTGGCCCGCCACTCTAACCCGCACGCTACGACTCGCACTTCTCTCTTGGCTTCCGCCGGTGGATGTGGATCGCCACTTAACTTAGACTCACTCTGATGGGCAGGCGGGGCCTGTCTCTCTCTCCGTTATGGTATTCACTTCACTTTCGGACCGTACCGGGCTGATACTCTGCGTTAATTCAGGTTCACTAGGCGCGCACGACAACTCATCTGCGGAAAAGAGACCCGCTCCGTCGCCGCCGCCTCCTTTTATAGCCCCGCCTTAACGGGACTTCCACTCGGCGCCGGTAGTTTTCCATCCTCGTCTCGTGGTTCCCATGGCATTCGTAACGGGATCAGGCCGGTGGCGGTGACCTTATTTGGTCATGCGCTGGGCCACTGCCGGCCCGATCCCGTCGTCTCGTCTGCCTTTCGCACGTCCTCCTCTCCGAGAGCGGGGGCTTCTCCTCTCTGGGAGCCCTTGGCTGCCTCTCCCCATTCGGATATCCGCCGGTATCCGGCCTGACGTTCGCCTTATCCGGCTGGCCGTCAGCCTTATCCGCCCTTCAGCCTTATCCGGCTGTGCTTCGGCCGGCTTTGGCCTGTGGGAACCCTGGTTCCTCACAGGTTTTTTGCAAGACGTGGATTGAGTTCTGACCTATATTGCGACAACGCTACCAATTTTTTAGGTGCGTCACGAGAGCTCAACAGAGCTTTCGACTCGCCAAGTCAGAATCTCATTGACGACGAATGCAGCCAGCGAGGAGTCAGGTTTCACTTTATCACCCCACGCTCCTCTCACTTTGGAGGATTATGAGAGAGCGTCGGGAAGGTGGCCAAACAGCTGCTTGTGGCAGCTTGTGCAAAGCACTAAACTACGAAGATCTTGCGACTGCCATCACATAAGTAGAAGCGGTGATGAATTCTAGGCCTCTGCATCCCTTGTCATCAGACCCGAATGACTTCGAGGCGCTAACACCCAGTTGGTTCGCCGACCCCTAAACGCGCTGGTAGAACCAGTCGACGAAGCACTGTTGAAACTATCCATGAACAACCATTGGAAACGCATTCTGGTGGTACACAAGTTCTAGCGCCGCTGGTCGTCGGAATATTTTACGTTGCTACAGAAGCGGACAAATTGGAACACTGTAGCCAACAACATTCAACTTGGTACACTGGTCTTTATTGCTGAAGACAACGCGCCGCCCGAACAATGGCTACTGGGAAGAGTTGCAGAGTTACACCCAGGAGGAGCTGATGGTGCAGTTCGGGTTGTAAAACTCAAGACCAAGACGGCACTCTTTACGCGCAACGTACATAAACTCTGCCTACTGCCGACAGATGCTGATGAACTTAATGTTGGAAGGAGCTTCCACGGTGGGGAGAATGTTGACGCCCCTTACTATAATATAGTCTTAAATCGGTTTAGAAATGTTAACAATTTGAATATGTTAATTAATATGTCAATGCTGCCAGTATGTTAATTAATTTGAAGTTAGCGCTTAACAGAATGTACATCCACAGAAGCGCAATCGATAGTATCGAACAAGAAATGTATGAAGTATGATCACTAGATTCAATAGAGAGAAGAAATAAAACGAACGAGCAAGAACCAACATCGAGAGGATTGAGAAAGGTCAAAAATTGTTGACGGATTCCATTGCAAAGCTGTTGGAGGGACTTAGCTCGAACAACCCCTATATAAAAAAGACTCTCTATGCCTCGCTAGTTCGTCCGATCATAGAATACGGCTCCTGTGTATGGTTCCCTCAGTGCAAAGTACACCAGGACCGTATAGAAACAGTACAGAAAAACTTTTTACTCTTTGCTCTGCGGGGCCTTAACTGGGATGCGGGTGTGCGACTCCCATCTTACTCTAGTAGACTGCTATTAGTAAACCTCCCATCCTTAGTTAACCGTAGAAAAATGCTTGGTGTGATTTTTATGCACAACTTGATCAAGGGTGACGTTGATAACACTGATCTGTTGAGTCGCATAAACTTCACGATTCCTAATAGATTCATTAGAAACTATATACCGTTGTCTCTTCCACTTTGTAGATCGAATTATTCCTTGCATGAACCGTTTAGGGTCTTATGCTCGGATTATAATTCCCTCTACCATATTATATCCACCACTAATTCCCTTCCTCTTATTAAATTACTAATCCTCACATACCTTTCTCGTAATTAGTAATTGTAGTGGCATTTGTATTTTGAATGCATGCTTAGTTTCTTAGTAAGGTTAGTGCTAATTTTCTTTGAATATTAGTCTAACAGCTATCTTTCCTGCATGTTCGCTTTAGGTTCGGCTACGCGCCGCGCGTCATGCGGCAGCGCCCCTTGGTCGGTTGGGCGGGAGGAGGGCTGCGTTTTGCCTGGGATCCGCTAGTAATCCGCTTACACCTAGTAAGCCTTCTGCTGGTGTCACACGGGCCACTTGATGGTGCAGTAACTGCATCGCCTCTTGAAAGATGCAGTCATTACATGTCAACGTCCACGAAAATATTCAAATACGCAAACTGGCTTATTGGAAAAAGCTTGCTTTATGATGGACCCTCCGCGTCCACTGGACGAGCAAAAGGAAGACCAACAAAAATGCTGGATAAGTGTTCAGATTATACTAGAAAGCGAAAACTTGTAGATTCAACATGTCATATAGGTACGGATCATTTATCGGAGGCACTGTCAATTAAATATACGAACAACCAGGAAAACAAGAGGTCGCATATAACAAAAGCTGTATCTACGGCAAGCCCGGTGAGACTTGACAAGAAAAAGAATAGCATTCTCACGCCACCAAATTCACAACCGAAGTCGTACACCGATGACGAGGCTTTGGAGTTGTTTTTGGACTTGGGAATGTCTAAGGAGAAGTATTCCATATTGCGATATTCCTTACAGCAGCATAAAGTCTATGTTCATCCCGAATACAAACATATTACAAATGCCAAATTACAGATGATCATTAAGCGCATACCTCACCATCAAATTGAGAGTCTTCCGCAAAATCTTACACCTCGAAGACTGCAGAGCTGTTCCTGGAAAAATATCCTGAAAAGAAGCTAACGCCCACGCTTCATAAAAGGCTGAAAAAGGTGGAGTGGGCCTCGGCTGCGCTCCCGGGTTCACCTTGGAACAAAAAAAGCCATACAAAGCTGCGGTGGCGCAGGTCGGAGAGGTCTACGCTGGGGAGAAACTCGTCGCAGTTGACTGGAGCGAGGTGCCCAGCAGACCGAGGGCCAGAGTGTGGGTGCCGGCTACCTTCAAGTAGCCAGAGTGCATCCTCAAGATGTTGCAGAGGTGCTCTCCAAGCCTAACGACCTCTGAAGGTAGTCAACGTAAAAACGACACAAGGGCCGGGTAACCAGACAGTGCTCGTCCTCAACAAAGAGTCGCTTGCCCCATAGAGACAGCTAAAGGCGAGCTGAATTTTGGCTTCAGCTCGGTCACCATCAATGTGTATAAGTCGGACCCAGCGGCCGCGGCGCGTCCTGTCGACAATCCAGTCGAGCAGAACGTCGCTGCGGAGATCGAAGCGCCTGACGACGAGCTGGAGCCAGACCAAGAAGGCTTTCCTTCGGAAACGGAGCTGGTGCTCGATTTTTGAATCGATGTGCCGGGATAGACGACTCGGACGCCGATATAACAGTGGTGGAGAACCTTGAAGATGGTCCTAAGGATTCTTCAAATCAATCTCCACCACTGTTAAGCAGCATCGGCTGCCCTGATACTCCGCTTGGACACGAGCGGAGCCGACGTTGTCCTAATCCAGGAGCATTGGGTGATAGGAAACAAGGTCTGTGGATTAGGGGCGAAGGAATACAAGCTTATTGTACCCCAAAACAAAGGTACAACCCGTACCTACATACTTGCTTTCTGCTCCATAATTATAGCGATGGCGACAACACGGCGGCAAGCCTAGAGCTAAAGGGACTCACCTAAGGCTGATGTCGTCCTACACGGCCCATGAGGAAAATGATCCTCCCAACGACCTTGTTCGCAAACTATCCAGCGACAGCGAGACGTCGGATAGAGACCTACTAATAGGTTGCGATGCCAACGCTCACCACACCCAACGGGGAGCTCGGACACAAACAAATGTAAGGGGGCTAGTCACTTTTCAGCTTCGTCCTTAACTCAAATTTATTTATTTGTGGGGTCCACTTTTATAATTAAAAATCGACAGGAGGTTATTGACCTCGCCTTAGATATTATCCCTCGAGAGCCCTAAACCTACTGAATATATCAACCCAAAAAAAAACAACTGGGAAAAATATAGCACAACCCTGGAGAAACTACTCCCTCCTAACGCCCCTACATGCCCGAGCACGAAGGACGACCTAAACCGTCTTGTGAACAGGTTCACGGAAGCATGCCCTCCTAACAAACCAAGGGGGAAAATGAAGCCTTCTTGGTGGTCAAAACAAATAGACATCCTCCGCAGAAGCTGCAGCACTCTCTTCAAGACAGCCACAAGAGCTAACGAGGATACTTACTGGGCAGACTATAAAACCAGTCTAGCACTATGTGATGGACCTATTTCTGGCTGAGGTAAGCTCAGTCACGTCCAGCGGTCAATTCACAAGAAATTTGTAAAATGGATGGAATTTTAGGGGAGACGTCAGGGTTGGCCTGTTATATGTCGGGGCTAGGGCGAGAACCGCTTCGTGGTATACCTTGCGTGGCGCAGGGTGGGGCAGAGTGGGACAATGTTGGTGCCTTGGAGATTTGAAATGAACTTACGCAGTTGATGTTACTTGGGTACTGAGTTTGATATTTTCCTTTATTATTATTATTACTTTACACTTATAAAACTGATTCTTAAATTCGTATCGCGCCTGTACTTTGAGTCGGGTTTTCATGTAAGTTTAAGTTATGATTCAATACAACGTCTGCACTCGCGGCCAGGTTTCTGCGTAAGTTCTTCTCTGGTTCCAGTCGGCGCTTATTGTAGTGAACCCATGCATGTACATACATATGTAATACTCTGTTATATATATAAACTCATATATAAGCGCGTATATAAACGCAGTGACATAAACAACTATTGTTTATGTTACACATTCCATCTGAACAGCAACATGATCTGCCTCTTGAGCGCGGATCAGCTAGCTGCCCAAACTGCTGATCAAGCTTTTCCCCAAAACACAGGCAGAACCCAAACGCACTCATACTGAGGCTAAGGGTCTCTTTCAATAATCCACTTAGTGCTGATCATGCATTAACATAGACTCAAGCAGAGACCGCTCGCACTAATACTAATGCAGTGGTACTCTCTTCATAAGATGCATGGGAGAACTCTCGCTCTCCGATAAACATAAGAACAATTGTACCCTAGGCTATGACTCAAAAATATTCCAATAAACATTCACTTATCAGAACTCAAACACAACGGACTTTCTTTTTCGCACTAAACTCTTTACATTATTTATACGTTCGCTACCGCCGTGACAGCGGGCCTCTGCGCAGGACTCGTGTTTCATTATCCCCGCGATCATGTGTCGCCTTGACCGTGGGATGCGTATTTTAGCGACTCGGCGCCTTCGGCGTCGGCGCGTGTTGCGAGCTTTCGCGGTGTCATCTTTCCGGTGGACGGACTCGGGCGACGAACCTGAGAAGCCGCGTGACCGACCGTTTGGTTTGGGGTGGGGGAAGTCCGCGTGACCTGGTGTGTTTGGTCAGCGTTTGTGGAGTCGGCGCGTGTCGAGTAGCTATATGGGTTAGGGCTAAGAACAAAGTATGGGATGTCTGATGTAACATATTTAATAAATCTTATCGTATAATGTATCGCGATAGGAGGACTATAGGACTATATAAAATGAAACTAGGAAAGCAAAAAGAGCCTCCTGGCAAAAATTTTCCTCAGAAATCGAGGAAACGTCGAAGGCCGAAAAACTTCGGTTCTCTCAAAAAATACCCCTTCTGTAGGTTACCTTAAAAGGAATGATGGTACGTGGACCAACTCCAGTGAGGAGTCCCTATACATTCTACTCGTCACGCATTTCCCCGGGTGTAAAACCATCGAGCCGGCACACCTCCCAGGAGAGAGATCAGTAAAATCGATAGACCACATCCTTGCAAAACGGAACATAAGCAGCTTCAACCCAACTGCAGAAGGCCATCAACTGGCTACAATGTATTATCGGGAAGATACTGGCAGTATGTACAATACCACAAGCTTGGCTTAAGGCTAGGATAGTCTTCATCCCTTAAGCAGGGAAAGCCTCACGCTCAACCCCAAAAGACTTTCGACCTATCAGTTTATCGTCTTTCCTACTCAAAACTTTTGAGAGACTTATCGGGCGACAACTGAGGACAACCATAAGTCCTCAGCTGCATTCAAGTGCACAGCATGCCTACCGGAATGGTAGTAGGTACAGTAGGTGCCTACTGTAAAGTAGTGGTATACGCGGACGATGTTTCAATTATCTTCGCGGGGAATTACCCCCAAACACTCAGCGACTTTATGACCGCAAAGCTTGCGCGATTGTCCGGATGGACAGAAAACGGAACTTTATCAACCTTTCTATTAGCCCTATATGGGTCCCGGGCCACGGGATTGAGGTCCTGTATAGCGGACGAGTTGGCCAGATGTTCTACTACAACCGCCCCTTCTCCAAGATAAGGAGGATACTTGTATGCCTATGGCCACCTGTAAACTTATCATAAAAGAGCAACACAAGCGACTAATAGAAGATAGGTCGATATTAGTGCCACGATGTCGCATAACTCGGCAAACATGAGCGACCATAGATAGGAAGCGCACTTTTGAGCTCTGCAAACTAGCCAGGAAAAGGTGCGGCGCCCACGCTAACAGGCTGGGTGCCCCACATAATGATTTCTACCGCAGAGACGAGGACGAGGAGGAGACAGTAGAACACCTGTTCTGCTCCTGTCCAGTTGTCAGCAGAAGAAGGCTGCAACACTTAGGCTCTGCCTTTCTAACTGACATTTCGCAGATCTCTACACCATGTCCCAGAAAGATCGCTAACTTTAAAAGAGAATCTGGTTGGGACAATTGCTGGCATGAAGTCTCACATTGCAGAAAGGGAATGATCCGAGCGAGCCTGGCAGTCGCCTCTACATAACCTAACCTATGTGAGATCACAAAATAAATCGGCAAGCAGTTATTCTTCAGAAATGCTAAGTTTACTAAATATTCCTGCCACTAAACAGGAAGTGGAGGATTATTTTACAGAAACAAAAAAATATTTGTATTAAATTAAATTTTTTACAATTAGACTAAGTTGAAAATTAAATAAAAATAATATTTTATAATAAAAGTACTTTATCGATCTAAAAAAATTAAAATTGAGCATTTTACATAGGAAAATATGAACGGAAAACAAGGTTCAACTTTAACACATTATTGTCAAGCTTTTAGACATTGTTGCATAATTTACTTAAACAGATTAAATTTTGAAAGATTTTTCTTTCAAATGCAGTTTGTTTCATGAAGATAGCTTTATTCGTTCAGAAGTTGTTAATTTAGCAAGCCAATGTGCGGCGCTACGGCCGAGGTTCACAGAAATTTTTTCAAGAATAAGGCGTGGATTAAGCGTTACAAAAATAGGGTGAAGTACACTCTGATAGGAATTTGGAGGCGGAGGTTTAAGTAAGCTCCGAGAGGAATTTGGAGGCGGAGGATGAAGTACACTCCAAGATAAAAGGATCACTGGAGCTGTTGGCTGTAGCCACCGATGCTTGCCCTTTGACTGGCCGGGACTAACGCGTTTTGCGTGGATCAGCTGCGGGTGTGACTATTGGTGGTTGTGCTACGGGCACATTGGTGATGATTAGCAGAGGGTGGTTTAGCGCGCCCCGAATTCCTAGGGTCTAGATTTTATGTTTTTGGTTTTTCTTTTTTAATTTTAATTGACATGAAGGTCTGCTGGTTTTTTTCTCTTACGTACTAATAGGTGCTTATTTTATGTCTTAATCTTTGATTGTAGGGGGGCGGATCGAGATTCAATTATCCAACGACGAGGTGTATGTACATATGTTCCAGTCTAACTCCTATCAGTCGTCACAGAAAGGAAAGGCAGGTGGGTTTCGTTGTATATATATATATATATATATATATATATATATATATATTGTTCGTGTATTTAGTGGATATTCGCGCGGTAGGTCAGCCGGTTGAAGCGGGGGTGAAAACGTAAATAAACTCTAAGCCTTATGACCTATGCTTTATGCTGCGGTGAGCGCCGTGTGGATCGTGGATTGTGGATTGTGGATCGTGGAGGTCTTCAGAGCGCCCCTCCGAGCGCGCGAGAGCGAGTTTGGACCGGAGCGCACGGAGTGGCACAGTGCGCGGCAATTATTTGCTGCTGGCCTGAACATCCTCCTCCTCCTCCATCCTCCTCCGCAAAAAGGGGCTTGCCCTTGAGGAGTCTATGGACGGCGCCGTGGTTCCTACGACGGGGCGGCTCACGGGGAGGCGAGTGTGTCGTTCGGCGTGGGCCGATGTAGATGGCGACGGTGCAGTTACGGCTGAGCGGGCTGGACGACGAAGGCGGCGTACGTGGAGTAGCGTGTGGTGGTTCTTGCCACACACCCTGCACCGCTAGCCACTGTGACAATCCTTGCCGGAGTGTTAGTGAGCCAGGCAGTTCCCGCAATACTTGTTGATAAGGACAGCTCGGAGTCTCTCATCGGGGCTCAGGAGAAGAAATTGGTGGCAGGTCCGTAGCGGATGGACTCTTTGGCAGGAGGAGCTAATTTCCCGAGCACGTCGGTTCTTCATGGTGCGGTTGGCGCGGCGACGTGAGGCCATATCTGGATGCGGAGAACTACGATGAAATAAAGGAGTCGAAGACACATTAGTACCGATCTTGGAACGGGTGAGAGGCACATTTAAGACATTGGAAATTGCCGCCCGGTTACATGGTCTGGTGAGGCTATGTTGGTCTGAGGACTGATTCACATTCAGTCCTTGAACTCGAAACGGAGCGTTGAGCTTTAATACAGTGAATATTTTGGAAATATTCCCTAAGCTCAAGCGTAGGAGCCCGTTTGAGAACTTCTGCGGAGGGAGCTGGAATGAAATAGCTTTCGTAAAAAGACCCCGAGTCTTCTACCAGTTTGATAGGTCGTCTGGAAATTTTACTCGAAAAAGATGAGACTTGATTCATCACCTGAGGCACTGGGCCTGTGAGTACCCAGCCGAAAATGGTTTCCTGCCCGAGGAGAGCCACAGATGTTAGTCAGTGAGCCACTTAACTGAATGGACGGAAGGATATCCGCTCCAATCAGGACATCTATTTGTGAACTCTCATAGAAGGTCGGATCCGCCCATGCAAGGTTCGACAGGTCTCTCAAGAACCTTTGCGAGATCGGATGCGATGGAATATTCGCGGCCAATTCCGGAATAACGTAGGCTGTGTCATTTAGTTGTAAGCCTGGCTTAGTCGGAGAGCGGATGGAAAAACTGCAGAGCTTCTTTGACTGAGCGGATACGGCATTATTTAGGCCGGAGACCTGTTCCTGGATACGTTGGAATGGCAATTTGATCATGTCAACAAGACGTTCCGTAATGAACGTCACCTCGGAGCCAGAGTCGATTAGAGCGCGAGCGTGGAAATTTGTCCCCAGGTGGCAAATATTAACGATTGCCGTGCCTAGAAGGACAGCACTTGTGCCGGAGGCGAAATACGACTGAAAGTTTGGCTGGGCTTCGGACGAACTTGAATTTTGAACGCTTGGTACTCGTAGATTTAGCTCGGGCCACGCTGAGGAATTATTTACCGTTGTGGAAATCGCCTCGCTGGAGTTTGCTGGATTGCTACGGTGTAGAAGCGTGTGGTGCCGGTCTCCACAAGTGATGCAATTGTGGGCGCTTTGGCATGCTCGTATCTGGTGGCCCCTTGCAAAAGCAGTTCAAACAAAGCTGCTTTTGCTTAATGTAGTCGGAGCAAGCATCAGCGGGCATAAACGGATTGGGTGATACTCTTTGGAGCAGAGATCACACGTGCTCCTCTTTTGATTCACTGTGGTGTCGAAGAAGTGGACACTCCTAGGATAAGGACTTCCTTGAGACCGAAACGGATTGCTTTTGGAATTGTCTGAAGTGGGTATGCTCGCTATGGAGTGGGCCAGAGTCTCCATGCCTGGATGGCCGTCCTCGGTCACTTCGAGAGACAGGTACCGCTCCGCCAGGAACTTATCCATGGCGTGCCCGGTGGGAATTTCAGACTTGTGCGTCACGGATTGCTCCCAAAGCTCTAAGGTCGTCTTTGGCAGCTTAGCGGAAATGAGGTACACTAACACTCCGTCAGCGAAAACGCTGTCTGTGGAGACCTCGGGTGGGTGAGTGTCGTGAGGCACTTGTGGACGGCCCTCTGGAGCTCTTTTAGCGCTGCTGCTAGCTCGGTCCAGATTTGGGGCAGACTGAAAAGGATCTTCAGCTGGGCTTTGAGTATCAGCCTCTTGTTTTGGAAACGCTCACGGAGGGCGTTCCATACGGACGCGAAACCCTCGTTCGTGAGTGGAGCCTGTGCCACTATGCCGTGGGCTTCACCGCTCGACTTTTTGTTGAGGTGCTAGGAACCGTGCGAGGGACTACTGGGGGAGCAACAAGGCCTCGAAGGCATGTGGTGTGTGAGCCCTGGACGTGGTCGGACCTCGCTCAGCTGGGGCCGGACGGGAAGATGTGGGCGTAGTGACTGAGCCGTTGGAGCTGGGTGGATGGGTCAAACTCAGCAAACTCACCCGCTTAAACTTCTTGCGAGATTTCTTCTCAACAGAGGGCATGTTTGGCTGATGGATTTGCGATAACGCGTATCAGAGTCGCACAGGCAGGTGAGCGGAAATGGAGACGTGGATGTTCTGAACTACGAACCGTGGATATGTGGTTTGGGTGGAATTTATTACGAGTATTTATATTATGGAACTCGTACACCGTGGCCGAAATGTATTGATGTAAGTGTCCAACCAAGAACGAAAATTCAGGATGGACAATATATACCTCAATAATATTGAGGTACCAATATATAGAGTCGGTTGCAAACGGCCGTTCAAAACAATATACCCTCGAAATTACGGTCAAGCGCGGCACCAAAAAATATTCTCCCAACAACTACAACGCAAGCAAACGGTGGAGAAGCGGAAGCGAAAATACAAACGAAAAGAATGCACCGCTGCTGCTGCCTTTATGTGTGTATGTATGGCTGTAAGTGCTATGTACCGCGGCTTGGGTTAACGAACCACCCTTTCGACGAAATTGAAACAACGGTTAAAGACGGTGTATAACCGTTTTATACACAATATATATATATACAGATGTGCAAGAACATGCTAGTTTAAAATGCGTACGTATATGTAAAATCGTGTATATGTGCCGTATGTATGGAATCGTGTTTTATTTTTATTGGCAATATAATTAGTTCAATAAAGATTGATTGTGATTTGTGATTTGTTTTTAATATTTAAAAACGAAAGAGCTATAGAACGTTGAGCATGCACGGAATGAACAACAAACTAATTGCAAGAATATGTCTTTTGTTTGTTACCAGCCGCTTGGATTGCGTTGCTTACACATATGTTTGTGTGCATGTGCATATGTCAGCAACGAAAGCTCAGCTGGTAGCTGGGAGCAGTAGGAATATTATTTACAGACAGCTATATATTAATGTGGGCACTGGATCGGAGGCGGAACGCAGGAGCTAGCTCGGATCAAATTAAACCTTTGGAGAAATAGGAGGCCACAACCGTTGGCAAAACGAAGTATGGTTTAATTTGGAGCTAGAGCGAGTAATGAATACATATGTATGTATGTACATATGCCGCGGGAACTCGGACTGGGATGGAAAACTCGCACAAAATCACTGCACTGGTTGTACTTATCTTGCACTTGGAGCGATCTGCCGATGCTGGCTGGGGTGAGCTTCTCCTTATGGGGAAGGCGAAGATCCGGCTCGAAAGGGCGGATCGAAGCTCAACTCTCCAACGACGCAATTGACGATCCAGTGAACCTCCTAGTAACCGTCGTAGAAATGAAAAGCCAGGGTGTTTCGTGGTATATATATGCAGGTGTGTGTATTTGTTTGGGGGGGTCGCGCGGTAGAGCGGCTGTTTGAAGCGGGGGTGAAAACGTAACTAAAACTCTAAGCCTTATGATCTATGCTTTAGCTGTTGGCACAGTGCGCGGCAATCATTTGCTGCTGGCCTGAACAATCTCAATTATAATTATTAACTGGAGTCTTTTCATTGGTTTTCTTCTTATGTTCTGATGAGGTGGTTAAGTTGTTTTGTGGTGCCGGCGCTTGTGTGTCCTGGCGCTGGGCGTCGCACTATTCACCCTGTCCATTGATTTTCTTGCTTCCCCCGATCTGAAAGGAATCGTTTATAATTCCTCTACATAAAAAGGTAGCAAGTCTGAAACAAAATTTACAGAGGTATAGCAAAAGTTATCCGCTATTCCTAAATTGCTTGAGAAAATTTTAATTCCGCACCTGCAACATCTCTGCAAGTCACTTATATCTCCAACTCAGCATGGATTTATAAGGCGGCGATCAACCACCACGAACTTGTTAGAGTTTACCTCTTTCATTATTAAAGGCTTTCAAGGTAACTTACAGACGGATGTTATTTACACCGACTTCAGTAAAGCATTCGACTCTATAAACCATTCCCTTCTAGCACATAGACTTGACCTTTTAGGGCTCGCGCACACTATAGCTGAAAGCGGAGCTGAAATCGGCGCTGAAATCGGGCTGAAAGCTGAGCTGATCTGAGAGCTTTTTCAGGCAGAATCAGCTTGCAGGTGCGTACATTGTCGGCTGATCTGATTGCTGAAAGCTGAAAGCCATAGCCTCTCTTTGTCTCTCTCCTTAAGTTGCATCAAATGTAATCATTATAATTCTATTATTATATTATTAATTAATTATTACTTCACAGCAAAGTACAGTAGTCAGACGGAAGTTTTCTTCGTTTTTTAATTCCGTGTATTTAAACCACATTTTCGTTGTGTATTGTATTCGTATTACTTTTATTTTACGAATTATTATTGTATATTTCAATTATTCAATTTTTGTTATAACAAAAACATTTTGGTCTTTCGAGCGTTTACTGTGCCAGGGACAATAATAGGTCAACAAGGTCAATAATAAAACTTGTTTGCCCAATTTATCTGATATCGCCTTCAGAAATTATAGAAATTAAACGATTTGAATGATTTTAAATAAATCCGCTTATTCCTAGCGCATGGTTAACCGCAATTTCGCTTAACAATGTTTCGCAGCCCATTTTCTTTCACCAATGAACCAATTCACTTGAACAGAATCAGCAATCAGCTTGCTGAAAAACAAACATGCTTGATCGATCAAACTAAGCTGAGCTGATTTCAGCGAGCTTTTTCAGCTTTCAGCTCAGCTCAGTCTGCAATGTGCGCACTTGCACCGGTGCAGTGTGTTTGTTTTCAGAGCTTATAAATAAGCTTTCAGCTCGGCTTTCAGCTCCGCTTTCAGCTACAGTGTGCGCGAGCCCTTAGGGTTTCCGCCCAACATCCTGAGATGGATTTCTAGCTATCTTTGTTCCAGGTCTCAAAGAGTCCTCTTCAAAAACTCCCTCTCTTCACCAGTAAAGGTTTCTTCGGGAGTACCACAGGGCAGCCATCTAGGGCCCTTACTCTTCACACTCTTTATTAATGACTTGCCTTCGGTATTAACATACTCTCGAGTACTTATGTATGCGGATGATGTTAAACTCTGTGTCCAGTATAAGGACATTTCATTTCATTCTCGCTTGCAATCCGATCTCAATAACTTTCAGTCATGGTGCTGTGCAAACTTGTTACACCTTAATGCCTCAAAATGCAAAGTAAAAACATTTCATCGTTCTAGCCTCTTGTTGGCTACCTATACCCTATGTGGCGGTTCTCTTGAGAGAATTATCTTGGTGGATGATCTTGGTGTTGTATTAGACGCCAAGCTAAGGTTTTCTGAACACATTTCTACCATGGTAAAATAAGGCCATGGGCGTGCTTTGGGTTTATAAAGACGTGGTCAAAGGAATTTGACGACCCCCATATAACAAAGACTCTCTTTACCTCGTGGGTGAGTCCAATCTTAGAATACGGCTCCGGGGTATAGTGCCCTCAGTACAAAACACACCAGGACCGTATAGAATCACTACAGAAAAACTTTTTACTCTTTGCTCTGCCGGGCCTTAACTGGGATGCAGGTGTGAGAATGCCATCTTACTCTAGTAGATTGCTATTAGTAAGCCTCCCATCCTTAGTTAATCGTAGAAAAATGCTTGGTGTAATTTTTATGCACAACTTGATCAAGGCCCTACGTAGATAGCCCTGATCTGTTGAGCCGCATAAACTTCACGATTCCCATTAGATTCACTAGAAACTATAACCCGTTGTCTCTTCCACTTTGTAGATCGAATTATTCCTTGCATGAACCGTTTAGGGTCTTATGCTCGGATTATAATTCCCTCTACCAGATTATATTCACCACTAATTCTCTTCCTCTTATTAAATTACTAATCCTCACACACCTTTCTAGTAACTAGTAATTGTAGTGGTATTTGTATTTTGAATGCATGCTTAGTTTCTTAATAAGTTTAGTTCTAATTCTATTCGTATATTAGTCTAACAGTTCGGCTACGTTCGGCTATGCGCCGCACATCAAGCGGCAGCGCCCCTCGGTCGGGTGGGGAGGAGTGCTGCGTTTTGCCTTCTGCTGGAGTCACACGGGCCACTTGATGGTGCAATAACTGCATCGCCTCTTGAAAGATGCAGTCATTGCATGTCAACGTCAAGATAATTACCTCAATGGCAATTTTTTCATAAAGGTCCCTTTGTAAGGTTGACCAATTTAACTTCCGTCAAAATCTTTGCAAATGGATTTTCTTTCCATCGAATTCAGGGATAGCCTGTGAGACTTCCTTGATATATGCTGGTGAAGAGTCTGCCATGTTTGTTTTGAATGTATTTTTCATTTGGTATTTCAGTATATTCTATTGGATCAATATCGCTGTCAACATCGATATTTATATTTGGCTTTGATTCGTCTAGATCATTGAATTGATCTAAATTAAACTCTACCAAAATATTAGTTTCTTTAGGGACATTTATTTCAAAATATCTCTTTTCCTAATATTTATTAGTCTTATTGTTTGAACACGGGCGTTTTCCGCATTAATGTTTATTTACGGATGGGGGTGTGTTAGTTTTTTAGCAAACGAATTAAATTCTATATATGAAGAAAAGTCGATCGATGCGTTTTAGCATTGGCAATAACTATTTATTCAAATCTTAGTGCTTGAGCACTGGGCATAAGAGAGAGACTTAACTGTGGTGAATTCATTACAATGATAATGAGAGTAAGTACACAAAGTGAGCGTAGGCTATCTATTTTACGAGGGTCATTCGAGTAGTTTTTCCTTAAGAGTTTGACCGAACATCCGGCCCCGTTGAAAGGACTGCTTTCAAACCACCGGAAGAATTGCCAACTTGTGTATTGGCCTGCAACATGTTCCATTTGCAGCGCGGAGGTGCACCACCCGAACAAGCCCATCCTTCCCAAGCACAGTAGACTGCACTCGGCCTAGTTTCCAGCGTAGAGGTGGCAGGTTGTCCTCATGGATGATGACCAACGTGCCCTCGCTGAGGGTTCGTTGAGGGTGCTGTCCACTTCGTGCGCGATCGCAGTTCGTTGACGTAGTCAGCAGACCATTGCTTCAAAAAGTTGCTTGACGGCCGTAATCGCACCGAAGCGGTCCATACTTAACAGCTTGATATTCTCTAGGGACCTCTCAGGTAGTGATCGCAATGATTCGCCAACCAAGAGATGACCAGCCGTGAGAGTGCTATAGTCATTTGGGTTTGACGAAAGCGGCGATAGCGGGCGCGAGTTGAGGATCGATTCTATCTCGACGACGACAGTGCTCAACTCTTCAAAGGTGAACCTGGTGTTGGTAAGCGTACGATTCAACAGCCTTTGCACTCTTGACTGCCGCTTCCCAAAGGCCTCCGAAATGAGGTGCCCTGGGGGGAATAAAATGGAAATTAATAAAGTCAGATGCGCAAAATTTATAAATTTCATCTTGGGTCTGCTTTAAGAACATAAACTTGTTTAGTTCCGTAGTTGATTCAATGCCCCTACAAAGTTAGTGGCATTATCGCAGAAGATGTCTGCTGGCAACTTGCGACGACCTACCATCCGTTTCAATGCATTTAAGAACGCCTTTGTTGACAAGTCAGAGACTACTTTGATGTGAACGGCCTTGGTGAGAAGGCAAACGACAGCTGTGTATGATTTAGTAGAATACGTAGATATGTGTTGATAGGTCCACAAAAAGTCAACGCTGCAAAGGGTCGAGCAGGAGCGAGTCGCGTAGGCGGTAATGAGCCCATGAGTTGTTGTAGCAGCTTTGGTCTGTAGCGAACGCAGTGTACACAAGAGCGGACAATTCGACGTGCCATGTCTCTGGCGTTAACGATCAATACTCCAAACGAATGAGAGCGACTAAGGCCTTAGGGCCAGCGTGATAGTTCCGAAGATGCAAATGGCGAATATAGTTCCATACAAATTTGGACTGACTAGGCAGCAGCAACGGATGTTTTGACCGTCTGGTAGGTCTGAGTATTCCAATCGTCCACCAACTTTGATAAGTTCAAATCCGTTCACGACTTCTAAAAAGGAAGTAAGAAACTTTAAGCTGCTTTTTTAATGGTTTTGCTTCTGAAGTAAACGGATGTTCTCTGCAAAATGAGTTTGTTGAATGTTCCAAATAAGGCAATGTGAAGCAAAACGAAGTTCATCTGGCGTCGGTGAGGTTTTGGTAAACGTTGATTGCTTTCGACATCTCCTTATGAACCTAACCTTCCAAGCAATGAGACGAAGACTGTGAGTGTATGAGCTGATATTATCGACGATGTTGATGATATTATTTGTCTCCTGTACGGCAGCGAACAAACTTTTCCGTTTCTCCGAGTGTCGTTAACTCGTCCATGTCATCATAAAGTTTTCCACCGGGCCAGTTTAGCGAATCCTTGACTAGAAACGTAGGACCCGAAAACCATGGAGACTTGATCAACTCGCTCACGTTACAGCCTCGTGACAGAATATCAGCAGGGTTTTGATGTGTTGGCACATAGCGCCATATTCCATCAGAAGTTAAATCCTGAATATCGGACACTCTATTTCCAACAAAGGTCGATAAGGTGACTGAGTGTTGTTGCAGCCAATGCAATAAGAACTGCGAGTCGCTCCAAAAATA
The DNA here is from genome assembly GCA_008121275.1 of Drosophila lowei. Classification (NCBI taxonomy): domain Eukaryota; kingdom Metazoa; phylum Arthropoda; class Insecta; order Diptera; family Drosophilidae; genus Drosophila; species Drosophila lowei. The sequence goes on from CM017778.1 coordinate 2,235,320, forward strand.
AGATGTGATAGTGTTTTTACTGAATATGGCCTTGATTTTGTTATACAACTGAGCAAGTAGATGTGCACCGCATAGTTCAAGCTTCGGCAGAGACTGTTTCTTCACTGCTGCTACTCTTGACTTAGAAGTGAACAATTTCACTGTGACCTGTTCAAGCGAATTCTCAGTGCGCACATAAACACAGCAGCCGTATGCCTGAATAGATGCGTCGCAAAATCCATGTATTTGAATGATCCTAGTGTCAGGCTGCAAATAAAACGAGTTACCGCTAATGACGACAGTGAATTCAACGATTCCAAACAATTGCTCCATGCGTGGCTTAAATTCTGGGGGACAGACTCGTCCCAGTCGACTTTCAAAAGCCACAACTCCTGAAGAATAATCTTAGAGACAATGACTAACGGTGATAGCAGACCGATTGGATCGAATAGCGACGACGCAGTAGACAAAATTGTTCGTTTTGTGGTAGTGGGATAGACTTCCTTTGGATTGAATGTGAAACTAAATGCATCACTTCGTTGATGCCAAGTTACGCCGAGTGTGCTGCTGACTGAGTTTTCTGAAATGTTTATTTAGTTGGTAGATTCATTTTCCATCACCCCTGGATGATTTGAATGCCATTTGCATAATGGAAACTGACCACAAGCGAGAGTTGATGTGATTTCAGTTTTTAGTTTGAAGAGTGTATCTATATCTTCAGCCCCACACAAAGAGTCATCAACATAAAAGGCAGTTTAATAGCAGCAGCTCGTAAGTGCCATGCATCCTTACAATCCTCAGCCAAGTAATGCAAACTACGAGTTGCGAGAGTCCCATATGTCACTGTGAGTTGGTAGGTTTGAAGCTCCGTATTTGGAGATGCTCGCCACAAAAATGTACTGGAATTTTCTAGCCTTCTCACCCACAAGTACCTGCCTGTACATTTTGTGACGTCAGCCGTGATGCCGAACTTATGCATGCGGAACCGCAGCAATTGCAAATTACAACTCATCCTGGATGGTAGGGCCGACTAAGAGTAGATCGTTAAGTGACCTTTGAGATGTTGTACGGCAAGACGCGTCAAAGAAAACTAATAGCTCGTCGAGGTACTGCTTGGTTTCAGAACGAAATGGTATATAATAATGCGGTTCCTCCAAGTTAGGATTCGATACGAGGGACATATGACCGAGACTTTCATATTCCTGCATGAATGAAATACTGCGAGCGAATTTCCGTTAAACGAGCTAGACGTCTCTCAATGGCAAAAAATCAAGTTCGAGCTGTATCGAAGGAACTTCCAAGACAACTTGGATCTTCTTGGAATGGCAAGCGAACGACAATTCGCTCACTGGCATCCTTCTGTGTTGTGTTCCTGAAATGGTCCTCACAGCGACGATGATTTGGGAGAATTGTAGCGCTTGGATCGACAATTGAGTCCACTTTCCATAATTGCTGCAAGTTTTTGTCGATCGACTCTTCTTCTCTTCGCCAAGCACAATGATGGCTGTCTGTTATGTTGGCGCTGGTACCTCCAGCAACAACCCAATCAAAAAAGAGTCTTCTGCTAAGTGGGAAGATTTGGACCAATGCGAATCTGGCCAACAGCTAGAGCTCCATAGAAGGCTTCGGTTCCCAGTAGCATATCAATACGTTTAGTTCTATAGAATGATTCGTCAGCCAATGGAGAGTTAGCAGGTAGGTTCCAATTCGATATGTCGGCGTTTTCGAGAGTTTTTTATTAAAATGTTTCCTGTTTGTAGCTCGTTATACACATGTTGAAAGTGTTGAACTATGGATTTGCATGCCGGAACATTTTTTAGTTCAGGGCACATGTGTCGTAACCCTGACATTCCAGCAGACCTTAGTTGCATATCCTTCCAATATGGGTCCAAGTCATAGTATACGATCATGGTCCACTCAGAAGTTGCTATTCTTGATGCTCCAATCTTCTCATAGAATATTCAGGCTTGTTTGCGAATTGTGTCACATTTATTGGCTGTGACAATGCTAATGGAAGCATGAGCAACAGCACTAATAATGTTGATGTTAATGTAGGTAACAATATTCTTGTTCGCTGTTTGGGTGGCTCATCATTTTCCGTGGTGTCATTGATCACGTTGTTGGAACGTTTGATTGTCACATCTTCTGGAAATAGCGGCGCTAGACGAGTGATCGGGCGCTTGTATACGCCAGATGCTGTCTTAACATCAACTACTCTGGCTTTCCTGTCCAGGATATGTCTTAATGATGCGACCCATTGGCCACTTCATTACTGGAAGGTTGTCTTCCTTCACCAAAACTAATAATCCTCCAGCTACGTTTGGTGAAGCGGTCTTCCACTTATGCCGAGCTTGCAATTCTTGGAGGTATTCCGTAAACCATTGTTTCAGAATGAATGCTTTAGGCGCGATACCAATTCAGCGCTTTACCAATGTTTTCCTTGATGATCAACATTGACGTCAGGTGGCGTTGTCAATGGTTCACCAATCAAGAAGTGTCCTGGGGTGAGTGCTGTTCGATTATCACTGTGTTTAGTTCTTCAAATGTCAAAGAGGCTGTATTGGTGGTTGTTATCAGCAGCTTTTTTGCTGATTTTGCCGCTGCTTCCCAGAGGCCGCCAAACGATGGAACCCTGGGAGGAATGAATTTAAATTCCACTTTTTTTTTGTTGCAATGATTCATGATCAGAGCACTTGCCTTTGAGCCGAATATAGATTCTTTTAATTCTTTGAGCTGGTTGTTTGCACCCACAAAGTTCGTTGCATTGTCGCAAAGAATAGTTTGGCACTTCCACGTCTGCTTAAGAATCGATGCAGGGCTGCCAAGAATGCATCTGTGGTCAGGTCGCTTACCAGCTCCAGGTGCACTGCCTTTTTGGAAAAGCAGCAGAACACGGCGATATATGCCTTATCTGGTCTTTTGCCTCGGATCTTATGATTGATCGAAATTGGTCCACAGTAGTCGACGCCTGCATTAAGAATTGGGTGTGCTTGAGTGACTCTTTGTGCTGGAAGATTGCCCATGATCTGGTGCATCAGCTTTGATTTAGCTTTGGTGCATCTAACACAGCAGTGAATGATGTTTTAGCCATTGTCTTGTCATTGATGATCCAATATTGTTGTCTTGCAATCGCCCTTAATGCTTGAGCACCACAATGCATGTTTTCCTCATGGAGTTCACGCAAAATCATTTTGACTATTGGGTCATTGTATGGTAGCAAAACTGGATGTTTTGCGTTGTATGGGAATTAGAGCTTCTTCAAGTCTACCACCAACTCGGATTAGCTCATCGTCTCCTAGGAAAGGAGATAACGATATAATCGAGCTCTTTGTGAGATCACAAAATAAATCGGAAAGCAGTTATTCTTCAGAAATGATAAGTTTATTAGATATTCCTCCCACTAAACAGGAAGTGGAGGATTATTTTACAGAAACAAAAAATTCAACCAACTTTCATTTCAAACAAAATAATTTTTTTATTCAAATTTTTTAATATTAGGTTAAGTTAAAAATTAAATAAAAATATATTTTATAGCAAAAAACACTATTAAAAGTACTTTATCGATCAACAAAAAATAAAAATTGAGCATTTTACATAGGAAAATATGCACCGGCAACAAAGTTCAACTTTAACCCATTATTGTGAAGCTTCTAGACACTGTAGTATAATTTACTTAAGTAGATTACATTTTGAAAGATTTTTCTTTCAAATGCAGTTTGTTTCATGAAGATATCTTTATTTGTTCAGAAGTTATTAATTTAGCAAACTGAAACGGCGGAATTCGCCACTGTGCGTCGTTGCCCAGAAGATTACGGACAGTCAACCTCGCATCTCAATTAGCACTCGGTTCTATCTGGTGTCGGGCACTCAGCCCCCAACTCCTCGTCGTTCATCGCAACCCAATCTTCGGATGACACCAATCACAGCACTCGGCTCGATGACTTGGTTCGTCAATTTTCGGAAGTGGAGCACATCTTTGAGCCAATCGCTAGGGCAACCAAGGAGGAACTTCACTGCGAGGAACACTTCGTCAATCATCACACTCGCTTACCTTCAGGGGAATACTTTGTTCGCTTGCCTATGAAGCGAAGTTTAGAGTCCTTGGGAGATTCTTATTTGCAAGCAAAGCGGCGCTTGGAAAATTAAGAGCGCAAGTACGTGCGTAATCCAGCTCTTTATGACAAATATTCGGCATTTATGAAGGAGTACCTGTCCCTCTGGTGCCCAAGGAAGATAGGCACAAGTGCAAATATTTCTTGCCACATCATTGCGTCATCAAAGAGGACAGCTCCACAACAATGCTGAGGGTCGTATTCGACGGCTCTGCAGCTACCATATCTGGTCTTTCGTTAAATGATCTGCTTATGTTTGGTCCCACCATTCAAGTCAAGCTATTTCACACACTCATCCGTTTTCGTACATTTTCGTTTAAGCACATCAACTCATTTGGAGTCACGATGCGCATTTTGGTTACGTTCAGAAGTTCATCAGTAGGACGAAGTCACCGGAGCTCTCATCTGAGGACCTTCGCAAAGGATCGCACTTGCTATGTCGCATCGTTCAACGGGCCCACCTGTATCCTGAGTACCTTGCTCTGTGGAAAGGGAACTGCGTAGAGGCTTCCACCAGAATCATCTCGCTCTCGCCGTTCATAGATGACTTTGGTCTTATTCGTGTTGGTGGCCGCCTGCGGCACTCAACTCTCGGCTTCGATGCACGCCACCCAATCATTTTGCCCAAGGATTGACGTTCGCCATCATTACGTACTTACATCGAAATCATCACCATGCTGGTCCGCAGTCGCTACTTGGATCGATTCGCTTACAGTTTTGGCCCATCGGCGGAATGAAAACTGTGGCTCGCGCCTTTCGAAAATGCGTCATCTGCTGCCGGTCCAGACCTCGTCTTGTGGAACACATCATGGCTGACCTACCGAAGGAGCGAGTACGGGATTCGCCTGCATTCAGCGTCACTGGAATTGATTACTGCGGTCCCTTCTACTATAAGCCAGATGGGCGCAGTCGAGCACCGATGAAATCTTCATCTGTTTTGCAACAAAGGCCGTCTGGTTGGAATTGGTGAAGGACCTAACCACTGCTGCTTTCTTGAGCGCCCTCAAACGCTTCGTTGCCAAGCGCGGTATTCCCCGATGCATTTGGTCGGATAATGCCACTAATTTTGTGGGCGCAAGGAACGAGTTAGATGACCTTCGGCGGCTATTTATGAGCGAGAAGCATCGTGCATCAATAACGGCTTCGACTGGAGACTCATACCACCTCGCTCGCCGCATTTCGGCGGCTTGTGGGAGGCAGCAGTGAAGACGGCCAAGCAACATTTCTATCGCGCCTTGGGATCGTCACTTTTGGATTCGACGAGCTGCGGACATTGGTCTGTAATGAATTCTCGTCCTCTTATCTCGATTTCAGAAAACCCTGAAGATCTTGGCGTCCTTACACCCGGACATATTTTAATTAATCGTCCGCTGATGGACGACCCTGAGCCAGACGTTACGGGTCTCAACTTCAATCGACTCGATCGCTGGCAGCGAGTCTCCTGTGCCCAGCAGATCTTTTGGAAGCGTTGGGTGAGGAGTACATGCGTCTGCTTCAACAACGTGCCAAATGGCGCACACCACAGCCCTCGATCCAGGTCAACGATGTCGTTTGCATCAAGGATGAAATCTTGAAGTGGCCCTTAGCGCGGGTGATCGAGGTTATCGCTGGAGCTGATGGCGCTGTGAGTGGCCATCCTGCAGACACCCTCTGGAACCACTCGTAGAGCCGTCAACAAGCTGTGCGTCCTTCCAGTTGAGGATCCTGTTAAAAGCCCTGGTCTTTCAACGGGGAGTATGTCGAGTAGCAGCCGTTAATATCTCTTAAGTCTCTTAAGTTTTTGCCGTTATCGGGCTCATCCTATGTACGCATACACGCACACACATATGTAACGCTCTTCTTATAAGCCACTGCTTCGACCCCTCCAGCAGTCTAGTCGGTCGTTCCTCTTCGCGGCAGTCGGTCAGCAGTCCTTTTCGTCGCCCAAAACGCCTAACACCCAAATCGAAATCCACGGCCACGGTCTCTAACAAACAATATCGAACAATAAACGCCAAATTGTAACCTAAACAACGCAGCAATTTTTGAATTTGTAAATGTGGAGTCAGGTTGCGGAAAAAGCTCGGCAGCTTCCAACACATACCTTGACGTTTATTATCCATTTTATACATTTATGTTCCATGAAAACTTTTCTGAATAATAATAACGCAAAGACTGGCAACAAATTCCCGCCATTTCACTCATGTCAGGGTTGTCATCGATCAGCCAACTTTGTGAGGCCGCCAAAGTGCAGGTGCACGACATAAAAAAAAGGTTCCAAATATATTTCGTTATTTTTCAAAAAACTTTGTTCATAAATTTTTGGATTTTAAGCCAACAAAATCGATTATGGGACCATTGTGCAATGGTGCAATGCAGGCAGGTCTATAAAATTTAGCTTAGATCGGTAAGATGGCAAGATTCTATCAGAGTGCCAGTTTAAATTACGAAGCAAACATTAAAAATTGCTTTTGAACTGATTCGATAACACCCTGCTGAATATATAATATATAATATACAACTTGGCACATTATCCGGACCCGCAGAGTATGATAAGTCTATAGATGACAGAACAACGCATTTCTCGGGAAAAGGAAGAGAAATGCTGTTAGCATGAGGTAGATGGTAGGGATACGGGTGGATGCGTTGTATATATGAGACAAGTACGTTGATTGGAAATAGGTGGCGAATGGCTTGGATCAATAGTTATCAATAGTCAGTAAACAGACTATCTATTATTCAGGAAATCCATCTGGAATGTCTTGATCTCAACCATGACGACACGCTTTCTGTGGGTCACTACCCGCTGAGGTCATCATTTCGCATCTTTGAAAACAATCGCTTCGATTTCGCCATTTTTGGATGATTGCGGTTTGCTACGGGTCTTAAAAATTCTTCCTTTGATTTTGAAGCTCGACATCATGGATCCTTCCACGGGGAGTATGTTCGGTACATTTAGTTGAAGTATGGACGTCTTTGTCTCAAACTATTATTTTGGCACGAAATTGGCTTGCTTGACGCAAACCAATATTATAGCCCGCTCATCTAATACTGTTAAAGGCTCTGGCATCTTCGGCCACCCTCCACATACATATACACAATAATGTTTATAACGTTTTAAAAAACATCGCCATCCAATACCGTAAGCAGGTCCTCGACCACATATAGGCCTCTTATTATATACAAAAACATAGTATCGTGGAGAGTCCTTGAAGAACATTCCTTTTTTGGACAATAGGTATATGAAAATTGTACTCTCTTTCTCTCTACCAAGCAATTCTTAGAAACCTTAGAAACCTTAGGACAAACTTAAAGGAAGTTTTCAGAATACATGGGTCGTATTCTTCCCGAGTCTCATCCTATTGGACTTAATAAAGCTTGCCATTTTAGTACAACTGGTAGTATAAAGTCCATTTCATTAATTTTTCTTAAATGTTGTCAGTTTGACCAGCGAAATTATGTTATTGTTTAGAGTTCATGGTTAAACTATGATCAGTTAAAGTGTGTAGAAAGAAGAATGTACTTATTATAAATTATCTACTACTGGCAAGTGCAATGACACAATTCAAGACAGAAGAAAGTTAACTTAAGTTATTCATTAATGTAGATTTGACTTTGGTAGCACAAGTGTCAAAGGAAAATAAATGGAAGCATTTATTGTTATCGCGGCAAAGGGTACGGGAAAGATTCGTGGTCAGAGTAGTCTGAAGGACAGAGCGGAAGACGGAGATGAAAGTAATGCCTAGTCCATCTAATGTATTCTTTATTATGCCCAAAAATATGCTCCTTTTGAGTTAATAAAACCATGTCAACAGTTAAAAAAATTTGTAATTCACTTAATATAAGCTTTGTCCATAGTGCTCTTTACCGAAATACTTTTGCTTCAATACAATTATACCGGCCTTCTTCGGAACGGATATTCGAGTTTATAAACAGCCCCATAAGGGCGATACATCTGGAGAATGCATTTTTTTGAATTCCGTCAAAATCAGGCATTATCTAAAACCCATGATATTACTAGGTATTTTTATTATTACTACAATTTAACTTTTTATTTTCGTTAATAGAAAAACTACGCATCACTCAAATAAAACCTTATTTAAACAACGGGGAGGTACCAAAAGTCCTTCCCCACCTTATATGCCTCTTGACCCAGGAAGTCCAATCACCAAATTTTCCCATCTGAAGATAGACTAAAAGGATTATTTTTTCGAATTACTGAAAATGTTTACTTTATATGGTAATACAGGTATGTAGGAATGTAGATGCAAAGTTTGTGATATGTTTAATTTTTAAGGTTAAAGCAGTTGACGTTGGAGTAGTTGTTTAATTTAATTAGCAGTATTTAATAAATTAAATTTTTAATGTAAAGAGTCAGTTATTACTAAGCAGAAGTATTATGTCTGTGTCAACTCTCTCAATACAATTCGCCCCTTCGATGCTTAAGCTTGTTTGGAAGAAACATATTTGCACTCATTAAAAAGTCAGTTGTTATCCGATCGTAGCCTCTTTTTAAATAAATGATTTTACTCAAAAACTGAAATCAACTACATAGAATTGTCTATAAAACTCTTTAAATTGTTATGTATCATTTGCAGATAATGCCAACTATGGAGAACGAAAACAATCTTTAATGAACAAAAAATAACCAACATTTATGAGCGAGTAATTATTTGAAATATGTCGTGAAATTATGGAAAAGATCAAAGAATCACTGATCCAGAAATGAACATGGTCATTTCCATAGTCTGCAAAGTATTAAAAATTATGCACAGAAAGAGTTCAGAATTCTTTCGTCATGTGTAAAATATGGTCAAGTCCTTCCCAAGAATTAGATTTGTATTGTGATAAAAAGCAAAGCGAGATAATATTGAAAAGGTTATTATAAAAGACATATACGATGAGGATGTGGAGTGCAGCTGTAAAAGAAAATTCAGTTATAGAATCAATTTTTGATGAGACGGTAGGAAGCTATGCAAAACAAATCGTTATATATGTGTTTAATAGGATGATCAAGTGAAACTATGTTGAAATGGTTAAATAAATATTCTTTTCATAATTGCGTATATTGTTTGTATTGGTGCCAAGTGCTAAAAAACATTTTATTTTCGTTTATGAGTCTGAGGTATCTACCACGGTCTGGGGAAACACTAGAAGCCGGTAGCGTGTCGAGGCGATGAAAGCAATCCAGCGACTCTGCTTCCCATTAGAATAAGATCGAGTCAAGTCAGTCTAGACTCTAGAGCAGCGATCAGCAAGGTTCTATCTTATGTGCATGGGAAAAGAGCACTGTGTAACAGTGGTTGGCACCAATAAAATGTTTCGCTTTGCCTGCTGCTCACAAACGCACTGCAAAACATGTAAAATGTACGTGCCGATCACTGGTCGGAAGTAACGCATGACGTATAAATCAATGTAAATGGGGGCTGTTACAGTGGCGAAGAGTCATATATTATTACTGGTTATGAATTAGTGGACTGTATTAATTTAATATAGGTTTTTATTTTATATATCTAGTGATTATAGAATATAAGCGTTTTAAAATGCGTGTGGTTGGTTGCGAGCAAAAGGGAATTGAAAGATCAGGCGATGCGACGGTTTAATACAAAATGGTACACATCGATGTATGCGTGTGCAGAACGTTACAGTTAGGTTTTTGGACACAAAGCAATAACAACACAACAACTATGAGTGTAATAATAGGTGCTTAAAGCGGGACAATACAATGACGGGCATATGAGTAGGGCAAGCTATAATATAAATGAATTTTGAACTAAAAGCTAAGCGGTTAATTTCTCAACATACCAGCCCCCTGAACGACTGTTCGGTACAAGGAAAACACAGCAACTTTGGTGATTTTTACGGTGACCACTCGAACCTCTCTCGTCTTGACCAGGATGAACTTTGGTGATTCGCCCAAGCAGCCACTTGCTAGGCGGTTGATTCGGCCCCCTTCCGTACCACAAGAGTAGCCACGGTTATGTTGTTGGTCTCCTGCTGCCATTTCGTGCCAGGTTGCAAAGGAAGTAAGGTATTCAATACTCCAACGTTTCCAGAACCTTTTGAACCTTGGCCTGCAGTTGACTCCAACGCTACAGTCTAATAATGTTGACTTTCAACAAAGACGGCTCTGGGGTAAAGGGAATCAAGCTGTGATCGCTTGGAGCGCACAGTGGGCAAGTTAAGTAGACCTACAATCTGGGTTAAAATTGTTGAATATTCCTCGAAAGTTGGCGCACTGTGTAGTGTACCAGAGTTTAAATATATATATGTAACCAGATATATAGGCCCTCGATATCAGCAGATGACTATGACTGAACTTAAAACGGCGTACAATTAGGGTTGGTCGTGTGCACTCTTGCTAGGCTCGGGTCTGGCTCGCCGGATGGTCAGGGGTTCTTCCTCACCTAATTGGTACTATCGTACTCCACTACATTTAAATAGTGCACTTTACGGGAAACTATAAGTGATTATACAAAAACAAAGTAAACTGAAATGCAGATAGCGCCGACACGCCAAATAAAGCCCTACTGAACCATTTATATTTTAGAGAACCTAGGTGTTGATTGTCCCTCTCTTCTGTGCCCCCTACCACCATGACAATGCGTTCGAGTTCTTGCATTGTCCCTTGATCAAACCTTTACTAAGATTTACCACATTTTATAAGATCCTGGCACGGATACTCGACAGACCATTTTTATGATTTTTAAAGATTAATTTCAATTCAAAACGATTCATATTTTAATATAATGTGAGACTTCAATTTCAATATTCATTACGTTGCAGTTGTAGAAACACAACAATTGACTTAGGTTCTAATTCGTGGGTAGCAATATTTCCTTAAATCTAATTATCATATAAGTTTAGTTATAAATTCATTATTTTAAAGCATGAAAATTATTAGGGTATAGATATATATATATAAGAAACGAGAGGAATAAGAATCGAAATCGTAAACAAAGCTAGATCAGACTGGGGTGCATTATACACACTGAGCAGACGGGTTTGAATCATTATACGTTGTATGCATATCTACACTTTCAAGCCAATAGGCTCTTTTTGACCAAACTACTTTTCGCTGTACATAATTACTCCTCCGGCGTTATTGTCTTACGCTTGATCGTTTGGGCCCAACGATGTCGTAGATATTGACCGCAGCTGTTTAAAATATGGAAATCATAAATATATAATGCATACAATACAATTACGCTACAAACACCGTCGCATAGTCATCAGTCAGTTGTTTTGGTTTTCATAATACAGACAGAAATTTAATTGTTATGCTCTATCGAGAATTGAACTAAAGGTAACAAACGAAGACAATTTAGTGTGCATATGCACATATGTATGTAGGTATGTACGCGCGCAACATCAAAGGGGGTGTTAATAAAGTTTCAGTTACATTACGTTAAACTGCTGATGTTTATGCGTTGGAACTTGATAATGAATTAAATGTAAATTGGACAAAACTCGATCCCGATGCTGCTGCTTTGTAGACTCTTGACCACCTGAAGTTGGTTAGAGGTCACCAGGTGCGATGTATATGGTTCCTGGCCGTACTGACGAATCTTCCGCCAAGCCTATATTTAGTTATTTATGACTGAGCAGCACTAAATACTCTTGGCGATTAAGGCTGATCTGTTCCACTTGGATCTTTGGAGATTCCGAACTCGGTGGTAATATAAGGTCAGAAAAGATGAATTATGGTTGGAGTTGGAGAACCCTCGACAACTGTTCGCCTAAGCCAGCTCCAGGGTAGTCTTCTCGAGACTATACCGCGATGGGGCAGCTTAGGTACACTTCCACAACATAGGTTATGTCAGCACGTGCACGGCACTAATATGAAAACATACCTTTTTCCCAAATATATCTGCACTAAATTCTTCTTATTCACTGACCAATGGACTGCACGGCACTTGTAACTATATAAATATGCTTCAGCATATATTTAAGGAAATATATATATTTTCCGGACTGCACTATATATATGTGTGTGTGCACTGTGTATTTTGCTCGCACTCAGGAATTATCACGTCTTTACAGATCGATCAACTTTCTTCTTTTGTTCAAAGCAGTAATAGCCGATGGGCTGAGTACCATGTGCAGCAGAGCTTTTGGGCTTTTACTAACTGTGCAATCATATGATCTAGAACATTCGAGCAGCATTAGACGATCGTCTAATGCACAGCATAACAACTTCTGTGCAATCGTACGATTGCCGTCTATACTTCCACTGTCCGTCGCTTGTATGTGTGCGTGGGCGTTCGGACTTAAGAGCGGCTAAAGCTTTTGATCCAACCTTAAGAGCGGCTAAAAGCTTTGATCCAACCTTAAGAGCGGCTAAAGCTTGATCGTTCGAAATATCACTAGGGGTCTCACGAGACGAAAGATACCAATTCCCTATATTTTTGTGCTGGCTACTACACCACAGATAATTATACAAGACCTGCTCGACGAATAATTATCTGAAGAATGATTAGGAGAGATTATTTCCTGATCTGAATGTCTTTCAGATGATACACGCTGAGATATTTCTTGTTCTCATCGACCAATTCGTAATAGTACGGACTTCGCTTTTTAATTACCTGAGCGGGAATGAACACAGGGGGCTAGTTTAGAACTAAACTTTTTATAGCACTACTTTGTGTGAAATTTCTAGCATATGCAAATCTCAATCTTTTAATTGTGTATCACGGCAGCGTAAATTGTATCTATGCGAATTTTCTTCGTGTGCCTTATTGACATTCGCTTTAGCCTGTTGCCGGATTAGCTGCAAGGAATCTGGGTTCTCTATTCTTATCTCGTCGTTCAAAAGGTCTAGTTTACGCAAGAGTGCGTAATCCTTCCCATTCAACATCATGTTTTGACCAAATGCTAGAAAATATGGAGAATACCCTGTACTCCTATGTAAAGGTAGATATCAATGAACCACTAATGGCATTCAGGTTACAGTCCCAATTGGAATGTTCGTTACCGATATAAGCTCGTATCGCAGCTATCACGGATCTGTTCAGTCGCTCGCTGGCATTAGCTTGCGGTGAATAAATAGCTGTGCATTTTTTGTGTTATACCGAAGCTATTTAAAATGCCTGAAAGTAGCTAGATTTAAACTGGGATCCATTGTCTGACAAGATGATTTCTGGCACCCCAAATGTATAAAAAGAGACCCTTCCAGATATTCACAGATCTTAGGGGCTGTAAATTTCTTCAGGGGCACAGAAAATGGAACTTAGTATTGTGATCGACAACTATGAGCAATCCTATGTTTCCCTTTTTCGTGCGTGGGTATGGTCCTAAGAGATCTCTGTATAATTTCTGAAACGGCCTATCCGAAAGTGAATGGTTTTACCCATAGGAGGTCTAAGAATCATATTCGGACTCTTGGTCGTGCGACAAACGGTGCATTCAGAGATATGTACTTGCGCGTCTGGCTAACCATGCGAGGCCAGAATAAATATCTTTTAAAGCTTCTCTATGGTTTTACTCATCCCACAATGTGCGGAGCTAGGGGCGTCATGAGCTTGATATAATACGTTCGTAATTAACCCTGACGGAACCAAAGTTTCCATGATGCGTTCTCTTGAGACTCATCTCCCGAAGCGAATTCTGTCCTTTTGAAAACTTGACCGTCTATCACTTTCCAAGTCTGGGAACTTACTCTGATTCTGTTGAATGCTTTCTATTAAACTCAGATACTCAGCTGATTTGAATTGATCTGAGTCTAGATCAACCATGGGGGTTATTTGCGTGAGCTCCTCTATAGCCGGGTCATCCTGACGCGATAGAGTGTCAGCGACAACATTCAGTGTCCCCTTTCTATGTGGGATATTAAATGTGTGAAACTACGCAGTTTCATAGACCATCTGGCTAATCTACCCGATAAATCTTTTTTTGCATTAACCATTTTAAGTGCTGCGTGATCGGTTATGACTACGAAGTCCTGTCCTCAATATAAGAGCGGAATTTTTTATCCCTTTATGACTGCTAAGCACTCTAGTTCGGTAGCCGAATAATTACGTTGTGCCTTGGATAATTTTTCTGACATGTAAGCGTTGGCAATTCAACGCCGTCGCGTTCTTGCGCTAAACCACAGCCGATTCCGTAGTGCTAGCATCACAGAGCAAAATAAAAGGTTTTGAAGTCAGGAGTTATCAAAATGGGTGGTGCGGTTAAACAGGACTTTAAAGTCTCAAACGACTGTTAGGCATCCTTATTCCACCGTAAATCTTTTTCTTCTTAAGCAACTCGGTTGGGGAAAACTAACGGTAGCATAATTTTCAACGAAACGTCGGTACCAACCGGATAATCCAAAATCGACGCAGTTGCTTAACGGTAACTGGCACAGGGAACTTCGAGATGGCCTTGATTTTTGTCTGGATTTGTCTTTATCTGACCATTACCAATAATAAAAGGCAAATACGTGATTTCTTTTATGCAAAGTTTGATTTCCCTATGTTAATGGTTAAAATTTTCTTTGCGTAGACACAACGCTATCTCCTGTAACAACAGTAAATGCGACTCGAAATCCTCTGATAAAACAAGTAGATCATCTAAATATACAAACACACGTGTACGAAGATGAGCTGGAATAACTCGATCCATTAGTCTACAGAGTTTGAGCGGCATTGCAAAGACCAAATGGCATCATTTTATATAGATATAATGGTCGGTTAGGCACTGTAAATGCAGTATACTGTCGCGATTGTTCATCCAACGGGATTTGCCAAAATGCGTGTTTCATGTCTAATCCAGTGATGTAACGAGCGGGTGGTAATCGACTTAGAATACCATCAATATGTGGTAACGGATATGCATCCCGTCTTGTAACCTTGTTCACTTCTCTTGAATCGAGACACAGTCTATATTTTTCGCCTTTCTTTACCAAAACGCAATTACTGCTCAGGGACTAGTCGGCTCCTCTATAACATCGAGCGCAAGCATATTGTCCAACCTCGGCAAACATCAATTTCTCAATGGCTGGTGATACCGGCCAATGTCGTTACTTTACGGGAATAGCTGCTCCAACATCTATAGAGTGTGTGACTAAACTGGTACGGCCTAATCCTTCAGTAGCGAAAGATGGAAAACAACCTATCACTTTATCTAGTTTGAATTCTCTCGTCTGCTGTCAATTTTATGTAGGTTCGGTGGTTCTTCGACGTCATCATGCCTCCAACATCTAATTCAGATACCTCTGCAGTGTGTGTGATTTTATCTAAAAGTCAAATTTTTGCCAGAAGTCTATCCCAAATAGACGTCTTGCTTGAGTTCAGGAATAAGAAACATTTCTAGGTCTGCCGTGCCTCACGGTGAATTAATTTGTGTTACCAGCTTGCCTATAACCTTACTTTCAGTATCGTTAGCCGTTCGTATTGCTCCTGAACACTTCTTAACCTTGCAATGCGCCAACATTTCTTTCGCGGCTGAACCTCCAATGCAACTGATTGTGGCCCCAGATCCAACAAAGCTATGTAATCACTGCCCTCCATGGTGACATTGGTATACAGCCTGCTATCGAACTAAAATATGGCTGAAACAAACTTGTTCTTATTCTTGCGAACCATCTTCCAAAATTGTCTCAAACGTTTAGTTGAACGTTTGGGCTTTCTCCCTAAATTTAAAACTATCTATCCTATCAAAAATTTTTTCTTACGCGTTGTAATATAATTGCTTCCCTTTCGGGTAAAGGAGTAAATGAATAATGATATGCCGTAGGCAGGGTTTCCCTCTACTGTTTGTGAGCTGATCTTGGGCTCCTTAAACTTTGGTCGTTCGTTAAACTAGTAGGTGATTCTTGCAAACTTTTCTAAGGATGTGTCTGCTTGTTGTTGTTTAACACATCCTTCTGCCGGTTTCCCAGAGGGGTTACATTTGGGACATACCGGCTTGTAAGTATCTTTGTTCCACACCCGTAGCAAAGATCTTACGAGGATTCCCACAATCGTCAAATTTATGACCTTTGTTGTCACAGTTCCAGCAAGTTGGAACTGACTGTGAAGTACGACGTTGTATTTGACACACTTCATTATGCTCGACCAAGTCATCGAATGGCTGCTCGCTATCGTCTGGACCTGACAATTCCGATTCATTATGAGCGAAGAGTCCTTTGCTTGACCGATTTTTATATCGTTATAAAACTGCTCGTGCTTACGTACCTCTCGTCGTAATAACGATCTATTGGCAATCTTTAAGTGAAGCTCGTGGTGAAAAGTGGGCTTGGAATTTCTAAAAGTAGATTCACAACATCTTCTTCTGTAACCGAATTTTTGAAGCCTATCCACGAGATCTTCGATAGCATATTGAAAGTCATCGAAGGGTTCGTTTTCGCCCTGACGACGTTTCCTAATCTTTTCCCAGATATCATAGTCGGTCTCAACATCTTCAAATCTTCGTCTAAACTCTATACAAAACGTATCCCAACTAAAGTTTGGGTAAGTTCGATGGAATTTCAGTACCAATCACTAAGCTTTACCCGCGAATAAAAGATACAAGTGATCACAAAGCAATTGATAATTGTTATAAAGATTTTGTTGCGTTAGAACGTACTCGATAAATAAACTCATCCATCCTCATGCAAGTTTTTGAACCATCGAATTTAATGCGCCAATTCTGCATTATACTGGAAACTTTTGCTGGTGCTACGTGTGAGCTCAAATTACTTCGATTTGCACTCGCTCTTGAAAAATCTAAAGAACTTCTGCGTGACTATCTCGTGCTTGACCGATACCCACGTTATTTGTTTGGTTAATGTTATTGTCACCGGAAACATCGGGAGAGATATGTTCTGGATTTGTGTCAACTGGAGTGACGCTAATTGACTTTGAATCGAAGATTCAATTGTTTTGCTTTAAAATGAAGTTAGTTGTTCCATTAACTGAGCCTGTTGAATGCTTACAGCAGACTGGACGTAGTTAGCGATTTCCACTTAGTGGTTATTGGAAGGGTTGTGTTGTTGGTTTCAGTTTCTGTTAGTGAGCGATCTAACCTGGATCGTTGAGTTGATCTCGTATTCATACCCCTTCTAATAAACTTTTGGCCTTTTTTAGGTCGATTAGACGTTCCGTCTATTGTGCTAAAGGATTTGTTAGCACTAGTTGGTCGTGTTCCTTCGGCGTTAAGCTCGGCTAACAACGTGTTGTTAGAGAATGTTAGTGCCAGAGCAGAACAATCTAATGAACAGGTGGGACATTTTGGGTTTGTCCTAATCTGTTCCAAAATACAAAGTTTATGGAATTTGTGTCTACACGGGGTGTTGGCTATAATCTCACTAGTTCCCAATACTTCGTTGCAAATTCCACAAAATGGTTCTACTTCCTGCAAAGCGGTTGTTATATCATCTGTACTTCGCCTTACAGCCATTGTATATCAGACAATATTTAAGGAATTAAAGAAAAAAAACTAATAAAAAATTATATAAGAAGGTATTAATTGTAATATAATGTCTGTCTTTCCACATGCCAGAATACTTACAAAATATCTATTTGGTTTCAGTAGGCTTTTCTATTTTTCGTTAATATGGACTATTTATAAGTTAATGACCTCGTGCACTGAATCATTGGACAACTATCACGATTTGGCAATATAAAATTGTAAATCCGAATAACTCAAGATGCCTAAAGTGAAAAAGCAGATTTGCTTTGGTGGATCAATCAAAAATAAACTGAATTGGAACCGCTAAATCCGAAAACAATTCCTGTTTATTCTGATCATTGTATGGTATTGCATAACTGTCTCTGATACTCACAATTCGATACTATAGGTCTGTTTTTGGTCAACCAATCCGAAACAAATGAATTGCAGTTCTAAATCCGAAAAACCGAGTCAAAGTATAAATTTTGAAATCTTTAACCTTTATGCAATATTTTGCAAAGAAAATGTCGTTGAAATTTTGATGTATTACCGGTTGAGCTTGGAGAACCAAGGCAAGATTTGCTTGTCTTATTAAAATAAACGGCTTATATAGTAAGACACTATAAATCCAAATTTTAATATCGGCTCTGAATTGGTTTTAGATTCTAAGGCAAGTTGCCTGTGGCCACGTTGGGCGCCATAAATGTGTAGTGTACCAGAGTTTAAATATATATATGTAACCAGATATATAGGCCCTCGATATCAGCAGATGACTATGACTGAACTTAAGGACGGCGTACAATTAGGGTTGGTCGTGTGCACTCTTGCTAGGCTCAGGTCTAGCTCGCCGGATGGTCGGGGTTCTTCCTCACCTAATTGTACTATCGTACTCCACTACATTTTAAATAGTGCACTTTACGGGAAACTATAAGTGATTATACAAAAACAAAGTAAACTGAAATGCAGACGCCGATACGCCAAATAAAAGCCCTACTGAACCATTTCTATTTAGAGAACCTAGGTGTTGATTGTCCCTCTCTTCTGTACCCACCCTACCATGACAATGCGTTCGAGTTCTTGCATTGTCCTTGAACAAACCTTTACTAAGATTTACCACATTTTATAAAGATCCTGGCACGGATACTCGACAGACCATTTTTATGATTTTAAAGATTCATTTCAATTCAAAACGATTCATATTTTAATATAATGTGAGACTTCAATTTCAATATTCATTACGTTGCAGTTGTAGAAACACAACAATTGACTTAGGTTCTAATTTGTGGGTAATATTTCCTTAATCCTAATTATCATATAAGTTTAGTTATAAATTCATTATTTTAAAGCATGAAAATTATTAGGGTATAGATATATATATATATAAGAAACGAGAGAATAAGAATCGAAATCGTAAACAAAAAGCTAGATCAGACTGGGGTGCATTATACACACTGAGCAGACGGGTTTGAATCATTATACGTTGTATGCATATCTACACTTTCAAGCCAATAGGCTCTTTTGACCAAACTACTTTTCGCTGTACATAATTACTCCTCCGGCGTTATTGTCTTACGCTGATCGTTGGGCCCAATGATGTCGTAGATGTTGACCGCAGCTGTTTAAAATATGGAAATCATAAATATATAATGCATACAATACAATTACGCTACAAACACCGTCGCATAGTCATCAGTCAGTTGTTTTGGTTTTCATAATACAGACCAGAAATTTAATTGTTATGCTCTATCGCGAAAATTGAACTAAAGGTAACAAACGAAAGACAATTTAGTGTGCATATGCACATATGTATGTAGGTATGTACGCGCGCAACATCAAGGGGGTGTTAATAAAGTTTCAGTTACATTACGTTAAGCTTCTGCTGATGTTTATGCGTTGGAACTTGATAATGAATTAAATGTAAATTGGACAAAACTCGATCCTGTGCTGCTGCTTTGTAGACTCTTGACCACCTGAAGTTGGTTAGGGTCACCAGGTGCGATGTATATGGTTCCTGGCCGTACTGACGAATCTTCTGCCAAGCCTATATTTAGTTATTTATGACTGAGCAGCACTAAATACTCTTGGCGATTAAAAGGCTGATCTGTTCCGCGGATCTTTGGAAATTCGAACTCGGTGGTAATATAAGGTCAGAAAAAGATGAATTATGGTTGGGTTGGAAGACCCTCGACAAGCTGTTCGCCTAAACCAGCTCAGGGTAGTCTTCTCGAGACTATACCGCGATGGGGCAGCTTAAGGTACACTTCCCTGCAACATAGGTTATGTCAGCACGTGCACGGCACTAATATGAAAACATACCTTTTTCCCAAATATATCTGCACTAAATTCTTCTTATTCTGACCAATGGACTGCACGGCACTTGTAACTATAAATAATAGCACCAGCATATATATTTATGGAAATATATATTTTTCCGGACTGCACTATATATTATTATTGCACTGTGTATTTTGCTCGCACTCAGGAATTATCCGCGTCTTTACAGATCGATCAACTTTCTTCTTTTGTTCAAAGCAGTAACAGCCGATGGGCTGAGTGCCGTGTGCAGCAGAGCTTTTGAGCTTTTACTAACTGTGCAATCGTATGATCTAGAACATTCGAACAGCGTGCAGGCGATCGTCTAATGCACAGCATAACTAACTGTGCAATCGTACGATTGCCGTCTATACTTCCACTGTCCGTCGCTTGTATGTGTGCGTGGGCGTTCGGACTTAAGAGCGGCTAAAGCTTTGATCAACCTTAAGAGCGGCTAAAAGCTTTGATCAACCTTAAAACTGGCTAAAAGCTTGATCGTTCGAAATATCACTAGGGGGGTCTCACGAGACGAAGATAACCAATTCCCTATATTTTTTGTGCTGGCTACTA
The DNA here is from genome assembly GCA_008121275.1 of Drosophila lowei. Classification (NCBI taxonomy): domain Eukaryota; kingdom Metazoa; phylum Arthropoda; class Insecta; order Diptera; family Drosophilidae; genus Drosophila; species Drosophila lowei. Next base: position 2,255,623 of record CM017778.1, read on the forward strand.
CAACTTTAACAAATTAGTCGGCGAAGGTGGGAACTGATAGATGGTACGCCGGTCTCCCATATACCTCCAAAGTGCCAGATGATTTCCCTGATTCGTCAAGAAAACTCGCGAATTTCCTCGTCTTGACTTTGAAACAGCTATCCGTTGCGTTTGCGTACCTTTTGCGCTGAAGGAAACAAATCTTGCAGTTGAATACAATTTTTCGGACTATGTTACGGGCTCCAGAATCCAATACTTCTGTCTCAAGTGTGGAACATAAATTTGACTCCAGCGTGTAGCGATGTGACGTGCTGGTGTCTAGCTAGTACAACAGCGACTGGTAAATATGGGATGTTTTTGCATCATAAGTTGCCATCAATTTACAATGCGTCCCCTACGCGCATTATTACCTTGATCGTCAACAAAATGGATTGCTAGCGAATCAGTTTGGATTTTTTGAGAAAGTGGTTGTCTAGTGCTCATCTGCTTGTACTTGGTTATGAATTATTGGACTGTATAATCGTTTAATATATTGAGCTTATTTATTTTTCATATATTTCATTTCATATATTTCAATCAATTCGTTGAATAAATATTCGGCGACCATCGTTATAGTTGAACCAGTATCCAACAGTATCCTGCAAGTTTGTCTCGTTGCCCCAGGAGTCGACTATAGTAGCCAAAATCGTTGGCAATATGGCGTGACCATTGGCCCCGAATTCCCTCTCAATGTATGGTGGCTTTGACCACGGCAGGATCAGCATCCGCAACGAACTTGGACGAGCGGAAGGTTGAGTCAGCGGATGTATTGACAGCAGCGGAAACCGGGACAGAGCGTATATCCTCTGGATGGACAAGAGTGTGGTTCCTCAACTTGCACAGACGGTACGTGTTTATGGAATTACACCTATTTACTTGATGAGATCGGCAGACAATTGAAGCACAAATTATTATCCCTTGCGAACGTGCGGCGGTCCACAACATCAGAGCCTTGATTGAGTACACGCATAAATAATGTATTTGCCCGTGACAATATACAATCACGTACGTCTTTGGCGTCCACATGATGAGAAACTGCATGACGTCTATCCAGCACCCGTGTGTATCCTGGATTAGCTTTGGATCTTGACAAGACTCAAGTGCATCGCAACGAGGCGAAGACAAAGCCGAACAGGTCATTTATGGTCACATTTCCTTGCACGATTCACTGGAGGTGGCCCAAGCTTCCTTGCCATTCAGGGTCTAGCTTTGAGAGCAAGATATGGATTAGCCACACATTGCGGCTGTCGCAGCTCAGCGCATGTAGACCCACGTATACTTTCGTCGGCGGTGTCGACTATTTTACGCAACTCGGCGATGTTTGAACCGCTTTGCGGTTGGCAACGAAAGAAAGTTTTTGAACGTCCTGGTAACTGGCATCCGATACGGGAATATGTTTTATCAGAACAACGCTTCCAGATAGGATCCATCAGATAGGATTTCAAATAATGAAACTTTTGGCAGCGCGGACGGGACTACTCTTCTTGTCGACTGAGCCTAGAACAAGTCACTAAACTGACACCAATCCTCGTATCTGCCCGAAAACGTCAGAATGCGTATTTTCTCGAACTGCAGCTCTGTGGTTCCCGATGGTCCCGAATCCTCTCAAGTTGAGTTTGTCCCTCAAATAAGCGTTCAGTGTTCGATAGCAATAGATTTGCTGCTCTCAGTCACGTATGGCTTCAGTGAAAATACTATGCGCACTAAAGAACCTTTCTCATATTCGGGGATATCAAATCCGGATCCACGTATTCATCTTCATCATTATATTGGACCAGCTCTTCTGCGGCTCCATAAAGCGGTTGAACGTTGCAACCAGTCGGTCCAACTTATTGCTCTAATGTTTGCACAAGATTACATGACTGTACAAACTCTTGAGCCTCCCGCAGCCGCGAGAGTTAGTTGGGATTTGCAGGCACCACGTTGCTGAATTAGACGATGCACTAGAGCCTTCATGGCGGCAGCGGTTAACGATATCACTCAATATGTATATAAAATAAACTCAAACGCGGAAATCCGGCTCGAAGGACCAAAATTTGCTATGGTTATGAATTAGTGGACTGTATAATCTTTTTAATATATTGAGCTTATTTTCATATATTGGTTATTTAATATGGTGGTTATGTTGCATGTAATATGAATAGCCCAGGGGGTGTCTATGATGCGGCGGTATAGCGCTATGCGTGCGGTTGGTTTCATCTAGAGATTTCGACTAACTCTCCAATGAAAAGAAGTCGAGCAAAGGGGGTGGAAGATCACGCGATTCGACTCGACGCGGCCGTCCTCAATGCAAAAGCTCGGAACGCATCGCTGTGTGCGTGTGCAGCTGCGGGTTTGGCTATGCGTGTGAGAACATTACAGCTATGTTTTGGACACGAGCAATAACAACACAGCTATGCGCGTAAAACTAGTTATAGCGGTAGAATACACTCATGAGCGTATGAATAGGTCAATCGTAATATACATAGACATTGAACTAAAACTACGAGGCTCATTTCATAAACATGCCGGCCCCTGAACGACTGTTCATAACAAAGGAAGCACAGCAAGTTTGGTAATAGCTCTGTAAACTCCTCGGGCTGTTTTGACGGTGACCACTCCGAACTCCCTCGTCTTAGCCCAGGAGAACTTCGGTGATTCCCCAAGCAGCCACTTGCTGGAAGGCGGTTGATTCGGCTCCTTCAGTACCACAAGAGTGTCCACGGTTATGTCGTTGGACTCCTGCTGCCATTTCGTGCGAGGTTGCAGGAAGCGGGTTGCAGGAAACAGGGTATTCAAAACTACAACGTTTCCAGAATCCTTGAGCTTGGCTTGCAGCTGTCTCAACGCGCTGCAGTCTGCTAATGTTGACGTCCAACAAGGACGGCTCTGGCACTACCATGTGGGGTTGACCTGTAAAGAAAATGGCGGGGTAAAGGGGATCTAAGCTGCGATCGCTCAAACTGCAGGGGCAGGCGGTGGAATGAAGTGCCAATTGATTTCCTGACTCGTCACTCATAATCGCAATTTCCTCGTATCCAGTGCTCAGCTGCTTGTACTTCACTTGGAACTCCATCTGTTCATGTTTCATTACCCTAGGCGGGCATATGGAAGCTTCCATGACGATAAAAACGATGACAGGCGGTCCTTGCACGGCAGACGTGTTCAAAGCCCGAAAGCAATAGCTAATTGTCCGCAAGAGATGTGACAGGATGAAGCCTTGTTGATCATACAATGAAGACAATTTCAAGCTATGGAAAGATGTAAGATTAACTTGGGGTTGACCTTTACTTTCATCCGCGCAGCGTCCTCAGTCGACAGTGCGAACTTTGCCTTAACGGGTGGCCAAGTGCGACGTGAATGGAAAAGCCACAGTGGTCCATTCCACCACAGTTTGTGTTCTACAAAGCTCCTTTGGTAGAAGTCCGCGTGATGCACGGTCCGCGGGACTGTCCAGTACGAATGTGCTGCAAGCAGCTTCGATGGAAAAGCTTCCAGAATCCCAGCAGTGCGATTGCCAACATAAGTGTTCAAGTCCGTGGGAATTGATGAGAGCCAATGCAGTCAATTTCTGAGTCGGACCAACAAATTACTGGAAATAGCAAAGAGTTAGGCTTTGCGGCGTGTGGACCCCATCGGCTGAGCAGAATCCCGCTGCTCTGATGTTGGACGATGTACACGCCATCGTTTCTGCGGGTGTGCGTATGAACGAAGTGTTTCTCGGCGGGCTCACTGGCATCGGTGGTAACGTTACTTGGTTTTAACTTGTTCCTTATCCATGATCGATCGAACTAAAAGTCCAGATCCTCGTGAGCGTGATGTGTGCTAGTGCGTGGTGTAAGCATCACTACAACCAAAATTAATTATGAAGTGCAATGGGATATTCTAAGCCAAACTCTTTGCGTTGTCAGTGTAAGTGTTCCAAAAGTTGATCAGCTCTAAAATCACGTCGATTTCGCCTGGTTTACCAAATGTTGGGTCCGCTAAGGGTAGATCACGAATCTCTTTACATCAGGATTGTTCGGCTCGATCGCTGGGCTGGAATCGAGGGAGGTTAAAGTGTTCATAATCAGACCTGTGACCACCACTGGAAGCTGAGCATTGCGGGAGAGCAACGTGAATGTGGCGACCTCTAGTAACCCAGCAGCATTTGCGCCTAGACCAACCACTGGTATACGAGCATGCGTGCGCGGCAATCAATTCGTTGAATAAATGATTCGGCGACCATCGTTATAGTTGAACCGGTATCAACAGTATCCTGCAGGTTGTCTCGTTGCCCCAGGAGTCGACTATAGTAGCCAAAATCGTTGGCAATATGGCGTGACCATTGGCCCTGATTCCCTCTCAATGTATGGTGGCTGACCACGGCAGGATCAGCATCCGCAGCGAACTGGACGAAGCGGAAGGTTGAGTCAGCGGATGTATTGACAGCAGCGGAAACCGGGACAGAGCGTATATCTCTGGATGGACAAAGTGTGGTTCCTCAACACGCAGACGGTACGTGTTTATGGAATTACACCTATTTACTTGATGAGATCGGCTTAGACGAATTGGAAGCACAAATTATTATCCCTTGCGAGCGTGCGGCGGTCCACAACATCAAAGCCTTGAATTGAGTACGCATAAATAATGTGTTGCCCGTGACAATATGCACAATCACGAACATGCGTCTTTGGCGTCCACATGATGAGAAACTGCATGACCTCTATCAGCACCGTGTGTATCCTGGATTAGCTTTGGATCTTGACAAGACTCAAGTGCATCGCAACGGGCGAAGACAAAGCCGAACAGGTAATTTATGGTCACATTTTTCCTTGCACGATTCACTGAAGGTGGCCCGGCTTCCTTGCATTCCGGGTCTAGCTTTTGAGAGCGATATGGATCAGCCACACATCGCGGCTGTCGCAGCTCAGCGCATGTAGACCCGCGTATACTTTCGTCGGTGGTGTCGACTATTTTACGCAACTCGGCGATGTTTGAACCCTTTGCGGTTGGCAACGAAGAAAGTTTTTGAATGAACGAACGGCAATCGGTGACTTCTTGTTATAGCGATTTTCAGAGCCTCTCCCATGCGTCCTGGTAATTGGCATCGATACGGGAATATGTTTTATCAGGGAACAACGCTTCACCATCCAGATAGGATTTCAAATAATGAAATTTTTGGCACTTGGACAGACTACTCTTCTTGTCGACTGAGCCTAAGAACAAGTCAGCTGAACTGACACCAATCCTCGTATCTGCCCGAAAACGTCAGAATGCGTATTTTCTCGAACTGCAGCTCTGTGGTTCCCGATGAGTCCCGATCCCTCTCAAGTTGAGTTTGTCCCTTTCGATAAGCGTTCCCACAGTGTTCGATAGCAGTAGATTTGAGTTGTCGTGCTCATTATCGTAACGTTGCTCCAGTCGCGGCTGGCTTCAGTGAAAATACTATGCGCACTAAAGAACCCTTTCTCATATTCGGGGATATCAAATCCGGATCCACGTATTCATCTTCATCATTATATTGGACCAGCTCTTCAGAAAGCTCCATAAAGCGGTTAGACGTTGCAACCAGTCGGTCCAACTTGTGCTCTAATGTTTGCACAGAGTACATGACTGTACAAACTCTTGAGCCTCCGCAGCCATACGCGAGTTAGTTGGGATTTGCAGGCACCACGTTGCTGAATTAGACGATGCACTAGGGCCTTCATGGCAAACAGCGGTTAGCGAGGTATCACTCAATATGTATATAAATAAACTCAAACGCGGAGATCCGGCTCGAAGGACCAAATTTTGCTATGGTTATGAATTAGTGGACTGTATAATTTTTAAGAGGTTGTATTTGATATTTTTATTGATTATTTAATATTGGCGGTTTACAGGTATATATGAACAAAGGGTCGTTTCTGCAGCGGTACAAAGATTGGTTGGTTTATGGTTTCGTCCTCGATTTTTCACTAAAAATCAACTCCACGAAAAGAAGTCGAGCAAAAGGGGAATTGAAAGATCACGCGATTCGACTCGACGGTCCAATGCAAAAACGGTACGCATCGCTGTGCGCGTGTGCAGCTGCGGGTTTTGGCTATGCGTACGAGAACGTTACAGCTATGTTTTGGACACGTAATAATAAAAAGACAGCTATGCGTACAAATAGTTGCTTAAGCGGTGGAATACAATCATGAGCGAATGAATGGGGCAATTGTAATATAAATGAACATTGAACTAAACTACGGGCTCATTTCTCAACACCGTACTCCATGTAGATTTCCATCTGCATATTACCCCTTTTTGTGATATTGATTATCCATGACGATAAAAAAAAGGCGGTCCTTAAAATAATACGATGATTTAAGAATCATACACTCAATTAGATGTTTGAGATGACCAGGAGGCTTTTTAGATCCTATTTGTTTCCAAAATAAAATGACAACTTGGTTTAACCATATAATGTTTATTTATATTGGACGGATTAGCTGAACCAAAGCCGATTCCACCACATTTGATGGCCACAAAATGTTTTGGAGAGGACGTCCGCGTGATGCAGTTGCTGGATTGTCCACAGTGCGAATGTGCTGCCATAGGCTACGTGGAAAAAAATCAAAGTTCAAATTACGATTCAAACATAGGTGATACTAGTCCGTAAGTGAATGAGAGCCAATCGGTACAATTTCTGGTTTTGACCAACACGTATTCCTGGTGTAACAATCCAACATAACGAATAGCTCCAAGAGAGAGATGGATTGGAGGGATGTGGACTGGGCAGGTGGGGATTCTTTGGTTCCGTGCTAATTCAGTAGCAGGGGATATAGTAAAATCGCGTCTCGACTAGTAATATTAAAATTTAAAATTTTGAATATTGAAAAAAAAAGGGCATTTCCGAAAACAACTGTTTGCCTATAATGTGCCTAACCAAAGTTTTGTTTTTAATAATGGGGCGTTCCAGTGTTAGGGTCTGTGTTGTTGTTACCAAAATATCGCGGGCTTTAGGCTTGAGATAAAAGTCGGGACCCGATTCTGTACCCACCCTTCAGACTTATGTCTAAAATTTTATTGTTTTAATATCCTTATATGAATCTCCACCCGCCCCATTTTGCACCATGTCGCTAGAATTATATGCATCCATATTCATGGCGGCCTAGTTGACTTCAACCGTTTTTCTGTGGAAATACTATGTTATGTTGCTACATAAATGGTTTGCGAATCTGTAACTGTTCATTCCGTAAAATAGTTTATTTGTTTTGTTTTAATTACAACCAGTAGGCTCTTTATAGCCCTATAGAAAATTTGTTTAAACGGAGGTTTATAGGGGCTTATTCATAGGCACAATACATCAATGTGTTTATACACGGAGCGTTTTCCGCATTAATGTTAATAAACGGTGGGGGTGTGAATAGATAGTAAATGAATTAAAAGTCTATATATTAAAGAGAAAAGTCGATCGATCCAGTTGAGCATGGTGGCAACAACTATTTTGTGGGAGTTAGTGCTTGAGCACTGGGCTGAGATCTGCTGCGGGTTAATTTAGTCAATAATGGTGCGAAATTCAAAAAGACTGCTTCTTCTTCTCTTTACGAGTTTCTCTTTGCTGTTACTTTGCTGTTGCTGCTGCTGTTACCGAACATCCTGCTCATCGTTGTTCCGGGACTGCTTTTAAAACTGCCGTGCTTATTCCCTTGCCCCTGTATTGGCCAGTTGGCAACATGTTCCATTTGTCATCCGGAGGTGTCATCAGTCCGTACAAGTCCATCCTTCCCGTTTTCAGCAGACTGCGCTCGGCCTAGTTTCCATGTTATCGTTGCTTGTGGTCATGGATGATGTCCAACGCCTGCTGCTTTTCGAGGTTATATCGACGTCGTTTGACGTTGGTTATTTCGCATGGTCCTAACATTCGCTGGCCATCTTTCTTCGAGGGTTACAGGTTGTGTTCGCACGTATGCCAACCAAGAGATGACCAGCCTTGAGATCCCAACGTCATTTGCTTTTGATCGATTCTTCGATATCGGTCGCGAGCCTGAGAATATTTTCTATCTCGACGACGACAGTGCTCAACTCTTCAAAGGTGAACCAGGTCCTTTCTATCAGCTGTACGATTCAACAGCCCACAACGCATTTGACCCCGATTCCCAAAGGCCTCCGAAATGCTTTGTGGGGAATGAAAATGAAATTAATAGCTAATTCAGATGCGCAAAATTTATACCATCTTTCAGGTTCCTCTGCTTTTAAGAACATAAAATTTTTCGGTTTAGAAAGAATTTGATCCGTTGCCCCTTGGTAAAGTTAGTGGCATTATCGCAGAAGATGTTCTTTGCTTGGCAGACTCCTCAATGCATTTAAGAACGCCTTTGTTGCTCCAAGATCAGAGACTACTTCGATGAACGGCCTTGGTGAGAAGGCAAACGACCGCTCCTGTAACTTTTTTGTAGGTCGTCTGCTCCGCGAATGCGTAGATACATCCATATGGTCTTACAAAGCTATCAACTATTCGAGATGTCTGGGAAGGGTCGAGCCGAGCGAGTCGCGTAGGCGGTAATGAGCCCATGTATTGTTGTAGCGGCTTTGGTCTTTAGCGAACGCAGAAATCCTGTTTTTACAGGAGCTGTAGATTATACATTTCCAAGTTTCCTATGATAATCCAATTTTCCTTCCAGATGTGGCGACTAGGCTCTGCTGTCCGGTATGCATTGTTTTGAAGTGGCAAATGTCCTGCGTTGTGAGCGTCGGTTATTATTTCTTTTCCAATGACTTCCGGTATGGCCAGCAAGTCGGATGCTTTGACCATCTTTGTATACGAGACCAGCTTTCAACCAAAGTTGATAATAGGGGTTTACTTTTCACGATTTCGGAAACTGCTTTGATCATCGTTCCTGCTGGGCTTTAATGGTTCTTGCTGTGACTTCCGAAGATACCATCTTGACATCAGTTTGGTGAATACTCCAGGCAATCCACATGCTTCAGCCGTTCATCTGGTCTGTGTTCCACTTAAAGTCCGTAGTCTTGCAGGTACAGGACCTTTATGAACCTAATCATCCCGCGGAACGTCTTTCTTGCTGTACGTTTTGCTTGAAAGCAGCGACAATCCGTTACGAGCTTAAATTTGGTTCCTGTATGGCAGCATGCCGAAATTTTTTGCACGCTCCGAAAATTGCTACGTCCTGTCAATAGCTATGCTGTCGTGCTTCAGGAGTCCGAGGTTTTACTCCAGAATAAGAACGTAGGACCCGATTGTCCTTCGATGCCATTGTAACAACGCCGCACGTTAAACCCTTTGACGCATCAGTGTGTATCTCGGTTTTGCATTCCTGCGATAAATTTCAAGACCGGCTCTTTCACCAATGCTTTAATTTAAATATCAAACACGCCTGCTGCTCCTCAGACTCATTTTAAATGGGATGTTTTTGCAGCAGATTGGTCAGTGGTTTGGCGATTTGCGAATAAGTTTTTATGAATTTACGGAAAAACCCAGTTAATCCCTAAAAACGACTGAGAGCCTTTATGTTTTCGGCATAGGGAACTTGCTGACGGCTTTGGTTTCTTCAACAGGCTTGATTTCACCTCCTCCAACTTGATGAACAATAAAAATGTAATGGTCGAAGCGAAATCGGCACTTCTTCCACTTAAATCTTCAGCCGTATTCGGCTGCTGCATCAAAACCTTCTTCAGCTTTTAGGCATTCGTCGCTTTCAGCGTGTATAACGATATCGTCCATGTACGGGATTCCAAAGAATTGTTTTCATTTTATAAGGTTTTGAAATACATTTCTATACGTGAAAACGGATGAAAATTGCTGGGGATGTCAAAAACGGCCAGGCAGTTGAACTCAAAAAGCCTTCATTCGGTATGAGCATATATTTTTTGCTGCGTCTCGACTCCTACTACATAACCCATTTTTAAAATTTTAGAATCCCTTCGCATTTTACAGGAGCGAACTTCCCGAAAACAACACTATGCCTATTTCGAGACCATCTTGTTCAAATGGCGATAGTCCAGGGCAGACCCGAAAGCTACCATCCTTTCGTTGCGTGTTCCAGTCCGGCCTGGCGGGCGTGAGGTCTTATTATGGAAGTTGGCCCATTCATCGATCTGCTATAACAACGTCGGCTTCCATGATTTCCAGCTGTGCTGGAATGTGAAACGGCCCTAATTTTCTCGACTCCTTCCCCATGATCGGGCACCTGTCACTGCTTCTTTAGTAAAGTCCCTCCATATTCATTGCATCTTTAAAATTCAATATACGTGTATATCAGTATTTGCTTCATAGACACACGTTGTAAATAATCATCTGTTAGCAAACCACGGTTTCCTCTTCGGCAAAATAACACAAGTCTTTAATGGCGTTTCATGTAAGTGAACTTGGAAAAAAAGAAAGAGAAAATTATAGATATAGGCATCCGACATGATCGGTGGAGTATGAATAATTAGGTGCCGAATATATTATATGATATTAGAAATAAGTAAACTAAATATGCATAACGTGAAAAATTGTTCAAAGTCCCTCAGCGGGGTCATAAGCGCGATGGACAGCACTGTGAGCCAAAACGAAATTTAATTAAAAATTATAAATTTATTTAGTTGAGCCCCTTGACTTGACGTCGTTATTTTTTCTATGACTTCAGGCGTTTTTTTCCTCGTATGCAACGTTTACGGAAGCAGCACTCGGGCAATCCAAAGACATGTGTCAGTCTGATTGCAGCGAAAGAACTTTAATGCAGCTCGGCAATCGCAAGCGTAGATGCTCCTGGGATCCACAATTGTAGCTGTGTTGCTGCGCATTTTCATATTTGGTGAAGTGGACTTCTTTCTGAACGGCTGTAGTCTTTTTGTTTCGGGGCCAAACCCCATCAGGCGCGAGCGTTCTTTCGTAGATTTCGTTACTTCTCTCGCAGGGGATTGTATGAGCTGCATCCATACAAAGGTTTTGTAATCCGTTTTAAATTCAGTCCGTCGACAATGTATCAGAATACCGACTCCGTGTCTGTTGTCCCACGATGCAGCAATGCAGTTTCATCTGCAGTATATATTCGTGAAAACTTTCGCCGGCAGGACTTCACTCGCAGAGACAATTGAAAGTTGAATTTGCAAAAAACTGCATAAACGCTCACACTCGAACTCCTGTAAAAAGTTGGTGGATCAATGGGCCGTACTCATACAGGCTGTGGACTCAGAAAAAGAGCGGCTGTACCTGTCAGGGGGCTCAGGCTTGCCACGTATTTTTGTCATACGTTGGTCAGGGTTTGGCTCGAAGTTAATAAACCCTGCTGTAGGTGGATGCTTCAAGAATTCTGGAATAATTTTGCCCCACACCAAGGCTCAGCTTCATCATTTTTCTTGTCTATTTCATAAACCACGGTTGCTACCGCTGTGGCCAGGGGCGTCGTTAAACAGAACAAAACCACGAGGGCTTGAAATATTTCCTCGTTCCGTTTTTTGGAATTCTGGAATGGCCCGGCTGTGGGTCCACGGGTTCTGGCGAGGCGAGGCAAATATGCTTTTCGGGCAGGGTAGAAACAACCAGTTTTCTCGGTTCTTCCTAATTTGCCCGCTTCTTTTGCTGGCGGCTTCTGACAGTCTAATGCGCAGTTTTTGCACCGTTTTTTTGTTTTCGGTTTTCCTTGTGGCAATTATTTGCGCCTTTTTCTTTCTTTGGGCTTACACAATTTTCGATTTTTTTTTTTTTGCTTTAAACAGGGAGATACGCGACCGGTTGCCCCAAATGTAAGATATTTCGAAAGATGGTTTTATTGGTGCTTTTGCACTGATAAGTAAGAACTTGATCTTAAAGTTCGGCTTCGAAATCTCGGCTGATTTCTGCTGCTGCAGCACTTACGGCTGGCTGTTGCGATGTTCTCTTTCCCTCTGCTTGCCTCTTCTTCCTGCTACGCTGCGCCCTGCAGCGATAATTGACTGCTGTTATTGCATGCGATATCTGAGCACCATCAGCGTTCCTCTGCTATTTTGAATCGGTATTGTCCAACCGCAACCCCTCAATCCACCCGTTAATATGCCACCGTTAGACGGAATATTAGCGGGAATCAGGATAAAATGTCTTCGCATGAAAGGTTCAAAAAATAAAATTCAAAAAGATTTCCAGAAGGTAGAAACAATTAGACCAGTTTTCCGCATCAGCGAACCAGAAAGGCAATTTAATTAAAATTTGCGTGAATTTTTTTCTGGTTTGAAATTTTTTTTGGTTTCTCGAACGACACAGGCTTGTTTCAATGCATTAAAACAATGCAACGTTGCGATCATACGCAAGCTTTAAATTGCCCTGTAAATCTTTTCGAATTCGAGCTAAATTGTTCGACCTAGATGTGGAACGGGTTCTTCCAGCAAGCTCAAATCTTATCAGCGGCGGCTAATCCGCTCCCATGAGTGGCATCTTTAGCCAAACAGGGCTCGATATGGTGAACAACCTAAGGACTGATGGGTGACGATCGCAGCTTCAAGATACACTTGGTCCCTCGCTCCCAGTAGGCCTTTCGTTGTGGATATGTGGACGGCAGCTAATAATGTGTGCCCTGGTCGGAAGGGGGCATGGTACTTAGGGGGAGTATATGCAAATATGTTTTTCCCAGCTGTGTCAAGTCTGTTGAATTTTATGATTAGTTTTTGTTTTCCATTGTCGCAAAATAGTTTCAGGCACCCTTTTGCATGAAACTTATGCTTTAGCAGAAATTTTGGACTGTGACGGAAGTAAATTTCTTACAGGGGCATATAACGGTATTTCTGAAGTGAACCAAAAAAAAGCAAAACCAACATGTACATTATGCTGCAAAATAAGGTCCGGATCTATGTATAATCTTTGAGGCCGTCGACAAGTTGCGATGTGGCGGCGCATGGTGGCCGAGGGTGATCTCTATGAGTTTTGCATGCTTTGGTACGTTAGGGATGGCGAAGGGTCATATAGCCGAACATCTTTAGCTAAGCCGGGCCAAAACAGACTCTTCGAACTTTTGCAATGGAGAAAAAATGCCGGCCCCGCTGAAGTAGGATTGTCATGAGCTTGTTTAAGAACGTCGGAGTTTGGTGTGGGGGGCATAACTCCAAGTGTGACTGCTGGGTGGGCTTCCATCTGCGTGTTCGGTCTGAATGTACAGAAATTGGTCGAAAACCTTGTAGGGGCTAAGAAAAATCTAAATTTTTCTGGGGACTTTAACTGTTGTTTTTCCATCTTGAAAGGCCAGTCTTCGATCTATCACAGGACTCATCTCTACTGCGGATACTTCAGGTTCATGTAATCGGGAAAGAGCATCGGGACAATGTGATCTTTTCCTTTTCGGTGCGATATCGAGAATTTGTAAATTGCTGCAATCTAAAAATCCATCGAGCTAACCTCCCGACACGTTTTGCTGCCGCATTAGCCACAACAAACTGGAATGATCAGTAACCACTTCTGAATTCCCTGCAGTTCCAGATAGCAACGGAACTTTTCGATGGCCAAAATGACGCCGAAGCACTCGCGCCCGTACCGCTATAGATACGTTGGTGCACGACTTAGTTTTTTCTTTGACATAAACGCTTACTACTTTCCCGTAGATCCACCAACTGTATCGAGCACGGCCTCGCTACCAAAATCACTTTGCTGTCACAGAAGGGAAGGAAAAAAATTGTGTTCGAAGTCTGGGTTTTCGAGCACTGGAGCAAGTCACGGTTTTGAAGAGTCCATTGCGGAATTTTGTGCTTCCGGGGTCCAAATAAATTTCTTTAGTTGGAAAGAAGCTCGGTGATAGGACAGGATAGCTCAGAGAAATTCTGGATGAATCTACGATACCAGCCACAGACCCCAAGAAAGCCTCGAACCTGTTTTAGATTCCTCGGCGGCAGCCAGTTCACTATACAAGCTACTTTGGAGGGATCAGTGCAAATACCTCCATTACTGATGACGTATCCAAGATAATTTACGCTGGTGACACAGAACTAACTCTTCTTAATATTCAGAGTCAGGTTGGCTTTTCTGAACTGTTCAGCGAGTCGTACCAGCACTGCTAGATGGGAAGAGAAATCTGCAGATACGATCCAAAGATCGTCCAAGTATCCAAAGACGCAATAACGCAAATCCGGGGGAATGATCTCATCCATTAAACGACGCATAGTTGATGGAGCGTTACACAGGCCAAAAGGCATAACCTTAAACTGATATAAAGGCCTTCCCGGGACCGTAAAAGCAGTTAGTGACTTGGAATCCTCAGAGAGTTCGATCTGCCAATAAGCATCTTTTAGGTCCAGCTTGGTTATGATATTTGCCTTGGGCAACCGGGCAAAACTACCATCGATACTTGGTAATGGGTAGGCATCCGTACGGGTGACTTCATTCAGTCGTCGAGCATCGAGAGGGAGGGCTTGAGAACCAGTCGCATTGGCGAACTCCAAGCACTGGATGACGGTTCAATAACGCCTAGTTGGAGCATGCGATCTACCTCGGCATAAAGCAACTTTTCCACCGCTGGGCGGCTAACCAGGTAAAAGCGTTGTTTTACGGGGCGGCCTGACCTACATCGATATGATGCTTAAGCAAGGCCGTACGCCCTAGTCCCTCCGTCGCGTTAGGAAATAACTGTTTAACAACCTCGAGTTGTTGGTTTTGCTGCCTAGTTAAAGGATACCGTAAGGGATCTGGTTCGGCTGCCTCATCGTCCTTCGAGCTTATCTCGACAGCTGCAATGATGTCTGGGGCCAGCGAAAAGGATCTCCAAAAATCGTGACCTAGGATTAGATTTTGTGTCAGGGATGGAATTATATATAACTTCATGGGTTTCTCGATAGTTCGATAACGCATGATGACATTTAATACCCCCAGTATCTGTTGACTTTGGCCATCTGCAGTTTTTGCAGTGGCTTTTATGAGTTTATATTCAGAAAATGATGAAAAATCAGTCTGAGCTACTTCAGCACCTATACAGCTGATACTTGCGCCGGTGTCTAACAGACCCTGTTCTGTTCGATCGTATTCGTTTCCCTTATTTTCTCACAACAAGAAGCCAAACTCTTATTGTCTCGCTCTAAGTCAACGGGTAAGATTAATGGTGGTTTTCGGGGCATCCGGCTGTTGTTGGATGCACCCTTCTGACGGCTTTCCGAAGCTCTACGAATACATGTTTGGCACTGCGGCTTATAGACATTCGGAGCTCCACAGCCGTAACAAAATATCCGCCTATCTGCCATACAATTTTCCCACACATGTCCAAGCTCCTCACAATTCCAACAAGAACGCTTAGCCGTCGAACTTTGAATGACCTCTACGCTGATATCCTCATACTCTTCTTGATCGCTTTCAGGGCGCGATTCCTCCAGACTATGAATCGAACGTCGGCCTACCGGTGGCCTAGACTTTTCAGATTTCTGTAACTCGGGAAGCAAATTTGCTTTTAATATTTCTATTAATTCCTCTTCCGCCATTTTAATGCCAAATGTATCTATTAGATCAGCCACGGCGTCGTGAAAAGCGACGAAGGGTTCTCCGACGTGTTGCTTTCGAGCTCGAATCAATTCCTTGCTCATAAATTTGGAACGATAGTCTTTATATTGTTGTCTAAGAGCTGCACAAAATTCCGTCCAAACGATGCGATCTACCTGCTTGTGGTATCTCCAATACCAATCGCGCGCTTTGCCAACCAGCAAGATGTGCAAATGTTTGCAAAGGCCGAGAAAATCGCTATCCAAGGTTTCATCGGTTAATGTTTTGACTCGGTAAATGAATTCTCCTACCCCTAAACCATCGGTAGAACCATCAAAAGGAACATTCCACTTTTGCATAATGTCGGCCGTCTTGGCCGTTCGCAGGCTAGACATGCTGGTTATACATGAAACTGGTGTTGGGATATTTGGCCACGCATACCCTTCCTGCGGACTCGCTGGCGGCTGAATCTGCAAAGTGGATATGGCTCTGGCCACAGTGCGCTCAATTATCTGTTGAGGACATCCAAGTCCAACCCCTGGCTTGAGGGGCTGTCCGTGCATTGGGTACTTCCCAAGGGCTGGAGTGAGTGGCGACATTAGCTGACGGAGCTTCAGTCTGGTTGGAGCTATGGCTAGCATCCAATCCCGACAAACACACTACTTCCGGACCGGAAGATGGACCTGGCGGGAACTTCGGGACCTGCTTTTGGCTGGTGCTCGAGTTCTTTGGAACGAGTTGGCCTAGTGGTTCGTTCGACCGGGACTGAACCTCCAGTTGGAATTTGGCTCAATTGGTATTCTTGCCATTTCCCTCGGATACCTTTCCCGTCTCTGGCTGCAAATGTCCATTGGCTGGGGTCTGTGCGACCTCCAAGGCTTTGGCAAGACTTCGAGTAGTAATTTCCGAGGGACCTGGTAATTCTGTTGGTTCCGGCTGCGGCTTGTTTGGAGAACAATTGCCAACAAGTAGTTTCGCTTGAGATAACGTACATACTCGGCTACAGTTCGGACAATCATCGTGATGAGGGAACCATTCTTCCAGATGCTTTATGGAAAACGTGATTGCACGGAGTACAAAAAACACGGCTGAGTATTGACATTTCTGAGCAACAAATGCCGCAAAAGTTTTCCGAACTCAGCGGGATTGTTTCCGGTTGAGGACTATGTCGCAGCGGCATATTTTATAAGATTTTTTCTATATTCCCACCAAATTCTAGGGTGACATTTAATTGGTGACATAATAAGATAGGGATAGGAGTTGCGAATCTTTGGAACAGCGACAAAAGAAATTCTATTTTGTTTGGGCTATGGCTATTTGCATTGTCTTAGCATCAGTGCACTTAGTGTCCAGTGCATCTTCGGTATGATTCGCAGCATACGCGCTTTGGTTCCAGATAACCATATGCAGCCACCGCTGCCGTTGGAATAATACCCGCCAATGGTAAGGGTATGAGTGAAGACCAAATCTGGGGGCAACTCTGTGCTTCCATCACCCGTACAGGGACAATCAGTATCATATCCGGCCTAAACTAAATATGCAATATTCTGCAATTGTATGCAACCAAAGTTATGCGCAAAGAGTACCAATACCAAATCCGAATCAACTCACAATTCAAGCTATTGAAACTAAAATCCGCTGAATTAACTGTAGCTTCTGAGGACGCGACTCAAACCAATCCGCTTGTTCGGAATGAATACGCAAGCAGCATATCTACACATTCCAGATAACAAGTTTGACTAGCCCGACAGGATGGTCAACATGGGAACTACTTTCTCAATTCCGGATTATCACTTGCTTCCCTTCGTCGTAAACCTCGACGACTTCCCAATGAAACTCAGAGGAACGTTCAGTATTAGATCCAAACAGAATCCGCAATATTCTGAAATTGTATCGGAGCAAATGACAAGATCTTTTAGAGAAAACCAAAGTCAGCACATATGAATACAAACGAGCAAAAGGTGGGACGAGCCAATAGCTGGATTTTGTTGCTAAGCAAAGCTACCACATAATAGTTTACCGTCACTATAACTTTTCCTAGTGACCCAGCCGCCAGCAAAAACTTTGTGGCGTAACAACGTTACACCCCCGCGTCCAACTGGGTATAGACAGTAGCCAGCATTGAAAACCCGCCCCCACGTTGGCGCCAAAAATTTATGTAACAACGTTACACACCAGCGTCCAAATGGGTATTGAAGCAAGTATTGAAAAAAAAAAACCTGCCCCGCGTTGGGCGCCACGTTATATATATACGTGAGTAGGGGATGGATTGAGGGATGTCGAGGTCACGGCCAGGGGATTCTTTGGTTCCGTGCTCATTCGGGGTTTCTTGTTTGATCGCGTCTCGATCTACCACATAAACTTTAGAATCTTAGAATCCCGTGACTCTATTAGGGAGCAATATGCCTATTCCGAGCACGAAACTAAACGGCACAATCATACCTAGGCGTACCTGAAGTACTAGGGCTTTGTCTGTGTAAGTTCCAAAAATATCGCGGGCGGAGGGTCTGAGATGGAAGTCGACTCACACGATTCTGTACCCAATTCTTCCATGATTTCCAGTGGTGCGAAGGTTCTGGAAATCCTAAACTCTCACCCTGCTCCATTACGTCACCATGTCACCAGGAAATTAGAAGTCTATTCCATATTCATAAACAAAATTCAATATATTTCTCGGTACTTAATACTAGACATTTTGCTACATAATCAAAAAACTAGCAAACACAAGTTTCACTTCCGAAAATAATACAAGTCTTTAATTACAAACCAGTAGGCAAATCAAAAAAAAGTATTGAATGAAAAAAAAAACTGAAGGATAAAAGAGAAAAGGTTTAGATATATGTATATAAACTAGAGTACCGAAACAATATATGATATTAGATATAAGGAAATTAAATATACATAGTCGAGGGAACGCTGTATGGCTACAATCTAAACCCGACAAATAGTGCGTGAACGACAAAGAAAATCGAGAGAAGAAACGTGTCGTCGTGTCGCGGGCGTAGCCACTGCAAATTGATTTGTTACTTTGGCTATAATAATAATCCGATCTTATTCGGATTCGGCAAGATTCGGCAATCTGGTAGATATGGCCATTCTCTATGATTGTGCCTTTTTAATTTTCTCCTATCTTCAAAATTGAGGTTGCCACAGATTTTTCGTTGTTTATGGCTGCGGAAGGGGGGGGCGAAATTTGAAAAATTTTTGTAGCTCTGAGCAAAAAATAAATCAACAGTGAGTTCTGCAGTGAAAAATTACAAATAGTTTTGTAGCAGTGAGAGCTCGACAGTCAGGTCTAATAGTTCTGAGATCTGTGGATGCTCCAGATTTTCGCACTTTGCGGGGCGGAAGGGGTGAGGAAATTTTGAAACAAAGTCCGATATCATAGGAATGTGGATAAAATTTGGTTGCTCTAGCTCTTATAGTCTCTCTGAGATCTAGGCGCTAATGTTTAGCAATATGCAAAGCCGGCTATGATACGTGTGTGTGAGAGAGACAGGGCGAGAAAAAATGAAATTGTTTTCTTCATTCTGGCTATAATAATAATACGATCCTGATTCAGATTCTGCAGTCTTAAGATATGGTCATTTCTACGATTCTGCGTTTTTGGTTTTCTAGTATCTTTAAAATTGTGGATGCCACAGATTTTCTCCTCCTTTGTGGGGCGGGAAGGAAGGGCGATGTTTTGAAATATACTTGTAACAGTGACATATCACAGAAGTCTGATACAAAATGTCGTTGCTTTTAGCCTATAGTCTTTGAGCACCAGGCGCTAATAGGGACGGACAGACGGACGGACGGAGACGGACAGACGGACGGACGGACAGACAGACATGGCTCAATCGACTCGGCTATTGATGCTGATCAAGAAATATATATACTTTATGGGGTCGGAAACGCCTTTGTGGACGTTACACACATCCATTTTCACCACAAAATTCCATTATACCCCAATACTCATTTTGAGTATCGGGTATAATTAATGGAAGAAGGAAAAATTATGAGGCTTAATCACTAAGGAGAAAGAAAAGTTATAGATATATGTATGTCGGAGATGCATGAGAACAAAGGAGAAAGAGATGTATAGCATTAAGAAATGGTGACAATAAAGAAAGAATACGCTATAGAGGAGCGAGAGTTAAACTTTCAATTCGAAGTTTCTGCTGAGGCGAGGCTGATAAAACAACAAAAGCCGTCTCGGCCGAGTGTGGCGCGGTGTTGTTGTATTTGAGCAGCGACACAAACATCAAAAAGGAATGGCAGAATGAGAGCAATTGCATCTACACAATGCTGTGTCATGCACTCGAGCTAGTATAGAGGCAGAGACAGGAAGGTGCTCGTCAGTTTATTTTCATGGACTTTGAGGAATAACACCGCGACTCCTGCGCTCCTCAGGCTTAAGAAAATACAAGAATATGCTTGAGTCCGTTCAAAATCTGTCCTAACGACAGAAGTGGGATCGAGAAGAACAGACGCAAGTGACACGTTCCGTCAACAAGCGTTTTTCCGAATCACAAAACAAAATTCATGGAAATGTTTAAAGACAAGCATAAGCCTGGCTTCATCAACATCTGAGCACTGAAAAATCCCCAACGGTCCGTTGTAGAATATCCATTGCCAAACCTGATCATCATCATGGTCCAAAACAATTCAATATTGGCGAAGGAAGGCCAGGAGGGCAGTGCGCTGGAAATTTCGCTCAAATACCGAGTGAAAAGCGTGCGCGTGCAAAGAAAACAATATCAACTAGATTCGCAAAGTTGTTTGCGATCGATCGGATCAGCCACTCAATTCAAAAGTTCGTGCATCTTCGACGAGAGGTCGGTCACCATCCGACGCAGAGGGCGCTCACCATGACAAAATGCCACAACAACATGCGAACCGTTAGCTTAAATCGAAATGCAGCCTGTCTCAAACGTCTGCGTGACTGAACACAAGGGGGTAATTCTAAAGGGCCGCGTTCGTCAAACGCTATTAAATCCGGAATCAGTTATGCTACGGACCAACGATTTGAGGAGCAAGCCAGTCTCATTTCTACAAAAAAATGAATAGGGCAGAAAAGCGGCTGTGTTATCTTGCTAACAGAAAAGCAGCAGTATGGCTGAGTAAGATCCGTAATCTCACAAAAGGAGTTCAGTTTCCTCCGGACAAGCTGGGTGAGACTCAAAACCTTACACAAAAGGTAGAGAATATAGAGTTTAAGCTAAGGCTCGATGAACGGGCTAATGCTTAACAGCATAAAGCAGCCTTGGGATCCATGGAGTTCCTTACGTGGAAGGGAGAAACTGAAGCACATCTTCAACATTGCCTCGGCTTTGATACACTCAGCGCCTGCTATTAAAATCTACCGTATGAGGCTGAACAAAATTTTGCCCCACTCTATTGTTGACCCTATCATCATGGTCAAACTGGAACTGGTGCGCGATAAAGCGGAATTACTAATGTAATATCGGTATGTACAGGCGGGAAACAAAAACCTATCACCTTTGCAATTACTCGGCTTGAACTCGCCAGCGCCAGTATTTATCAACGAGCAGCTTACAAAAAGAAAAACTTCTCAGATCTTTAAAGAAGCTTTAAAATGAAGAAGCATACCACATCTGCAGTCTGGTAAAATGCAAGGCAGGGGTACAGTTCACATAAGAGTCCGCTAAGAAAGCTGAGCTCGTGGGACGTTCTCAAAATACAGGAACTGAGATGCAAGCCGACACTCGAGGGAGGGGTCTTGCTGCATATGAGAATTGTTCGTTTCGTCAATAACAAAATATTTAGTCATTTTTTACACTTTAAGATCCCCTTTAATCTAACCGTTTTCCTATATATACTGTTATTAATTGGGCCCTTGACTTCTTTTTACCTATACTGTCATTCTTTAGTTTTGATAAAACTCATTTTGATATGGACAGTTTATTAACACTAACCAATGCGAATACATTTCAGATGCTTAGAATTTGGTGAAGAAGAAATCGGATCTCCAAATCTGCCATATTAATGCACAAAGCTTGGCGAAAAAATTAGAAGAGTTTAGACATATGTTCGTGGATTCAGGTGTGGATGTTATATGTGTGTCTGAAACTTGGTTTGTCCCCGACTTAAGTGGACTCGTTAATTTGAATCTAGCGGTACAATGTGTCTCGATCCGATCGTAGGGCATGCCAGGGGCGTGCAATATATATAAATAACAAGATAGCTACTAAACTCGTCTGTAACGAATGCGGACAGCTGCTAGAATACATTTTTCTAAAGACCACAATGAACAAAAGAGACTGCTCCTTGGCTGCATACTATCAGTAAACCAAAACGTGACTATTCATATTTGACAACGCGTTACTGAAATTTCCCTGACGTATACGAGACGCATACTTGCAGGTGACTTTTAACTGTGACATTCTTAGAGAATCCCCGGTGCCAGATAGCCTGTCAGTCTCGGTTTAAATGTTGTAAAACCAGCAATAACCCACACTTTACAAAACCAGAAACTACACTATTAGACTTATTTTTTATTTGACAGTACCGAACAAATGTGCACCAGCGCGAATCAACTCCACGAATTACCAGGGTAACAAACGCTGACCTTATTTTCATGACCTACGATATCAATCCCTGTCTACCATGACTATGTCACCTTCTACTTTAGGACTTTAGACATTTTAGATACTTTGGACTTTGGAACATTTGACCTTGGAAACTAGACACTGACATTAACATGCTCGACTGGACATCACTACATTATATGCCGTCTGTGAATTCGCAGCTTGCCCACCTTCAATCAAACATCGACTATCTTTATAATGAACATAACCCTATAAAGCGACCGAGAAAGACCGTTAACCAACAGATAACTCCTGGTTCAACCATGAAATAAAAATGGGTATCATTATAATGGGGATCAAATGTAACAAAGCTTATCAACTCTGCCAAGACCGCCTTCTACACGTCAAAGTTTAATAACGCGGTATGCGGTAAGAAAAATGGCAAATTATTAAAAATGTTGGAATTGGGAAAAAACACGAAACTCTCATGTTGACATGGACGTAAATGAAATAAATAACAAATTTATGCAATTAGTTGTACCTGACTTTCCCCAACCCTTAACTTGACATCAGTACCCTTATTCTAACACTGTACAAGCTTCGGTTTCTGTTGTGTTAGTCCGTTGTGATGTTCTTGAATCCTACTTAAGATTAAGTCGAATGCGATTGGCCTAGACAACATGAACCCTAAATTTCTGAGATTAATTCTCCCCGAATTTTAATGCAAGTTACCTACATTTTAACACAGCCATTTACTACATCAACACTCCCTGAAAAGTGGAAGGAGGCCAAAATAGTCCCTATCCCAAAGTAAACTTCAATCAAAGTTACACCTAATTCTGTTTTACACGGTAGATTGGTTCCTGAAAAACCCGTGTAAAAAAACCGTAAAAAAAGACATTGATCGTATACGCAAAAACGAAAGAGAAACAAATATTTACATTATTCTGTCGATGGTCCCGAGGAGTTGCCTTTAACAGCACCAATTAAAATCCCGCTCTTAGCAGTTAATCTGTCGCAAGTTGCTGGCTCTGGTGGCCGCTGCTGTTGCCGTAAGCTGTAAGCTGTTTTATTCTATAAATACATCGGTCACTTAACCCTAGTACAATGTTTCTAAAATAACCTCCACCTGAGTATGTCCTCCTGCTTTAGCCTCTCGACAGTAAAATGGAAACTTAATATATATGCCCGTTCATTCGTGGCTGGAATTTCAAGCATCTATCGATATACATTAAATACTAGATCGCCTATCGCGGTCAACTATCGACCGTCGATATCCCCGACCCCGTGAAGAACCCTTCACTCAAATCCAAAACCGCAAGTTTGGAGACGGGACGCATCATAATCCGAGATAGGCCGCTGTCCTTCCACGCGCACACTAGCGCGTCTGATAATCTCCATCGACTCCTTTGTAAACGGCTTCCACGATGCCCTTTGCGCCCTCTCTTCGGGGCAAGGCTGGATCGCAGTGATGAAGACCATGTCACCCTGGCGAATCGGCTCCGGGTCCTCTTGGCACCATTTCTCGGCGCACAAGTGTAGGCGGTACTCCAAGACCCACCTCTTCCAGAAACGGTCCCTCATTGGTCGCGCTATACGCCACTGCTTGCGTGTAACACTCCTTGGCAGCTCCACATCGTCGCCAGGCGTGTCCGGCAGGTTAGCTACTCCCTCTGAGCAGGTCACGGCGTCGGGGGCTTCTTGGTCCGCATCCACCGGCAGAGTAAGAGCGGACGCGAATTCACAATGTTCTCTGCTTCGATCAGAAAAACTCACCAGTACGTGATCCCTCGGCGCTCTCCTTCCAATGTGTATGTAGAACCTTCTTCACGCACTGCACCATTCGTTCCCCCAGACTCCTCCTTCAGATGGATTCTGGGCAATTGAAAACCCACTCGATGCCTCGACCAGATAGCTCACTCTGAATCTCTCTGACTCGAACACGTCGCCAAATCGTCTGGCTTCCTGTCAGCTCCTATGAAGTTCTTGCCGTTGTCACTGCGCAGTCTATGTACTGGGCCTCGACGGCAGACGAAGTTCCGTATCGCATTATACAGAATCAGTTGACAGGTCATGTGCCAACTCCAGGATGTATCGCGCCCTGGTCGTCAGGCATCGTGAAAAGGGCGACCAGCGCTTCTCCGTGTGCCGCGATACTTTCACCAGTGGTGGTCCAAAGTAATCCAGTCCGGTATTCTTAAATGGCCCAGCCATTGGCCTCAGGCGATCCCTCGGCAGGGGTCCCATTATTGGCGGCGCTGCCCGCGCCCGATGCAACTTGCACACGTTGCATGCTGAGATCGATCTTCCGTAGTAGCACGTCTCAGCTTCGTAGTCCAGAACCTTGTTCCGATCTCCGCACCGTAGCATCCACGTTTTGATGCTTCATCTTGGCGGGAAATGATGCGCAATCATCTCCGTAAAGACTGTGCTTGTGTGACAGGATTATTGGCCTCCTCCGCACTGTATGGCATACACAATGCGGCATCCACTCTGCCATATGCTCGCAGAACTCCATGGCCATCTGGCAATGGCGCCAGTCCTCGAATGTCGCTTCCACTTTGGCGACCGTCTTGCCGTCTTCTGTCGACCCGCATCTCGTTCGGAGCGCCTCGTTGTGCCTGTCTTACCAACGGGTTCTCCGCGGCCTCACACTCTGCTGCAGGAGGCCGTGGTTCTCAAGCTCGCTTCTTTGTCCACGGGCAACCAGCGCGCGTGAACCTTGGGACCAGGCTGTAGTCCCGAGTAGCCGACTGTATTTCTGGAGAATCTCTGAAAAGAAATACAAAGGTCGTTCGCTGCCACCAACGAAAACTCACTTGGCATCTCCTCTTCGTCGTTATCATCCGAACTCGTTTCAATCCGGCTTCAGGCTGTGGCCAGCTGCCTGCCGGCTGCCTCAAAATGCTGGTCCGCCTAGCCAACGTGACTTCTGGACTGAGGTCCACGTGGCATTGCGAACGCGTCGCATCATCCGCCGCATTGTCGGTATTGTTGGTACCCATCTCCATTGGGCTACCTTCGTTGACTCAAGATTTCCGCCACTTCGATTGCCGACGAACTGCTTATATCGTCGGTGGGTGCTGCCGATCTATCTTAGCACCGTCTTGGAGTCCGTCCATAAAACGATATATCGCGATGGCCACACTGGTGTTCCTTAACAGTGTCCATCAGCCTGGTTCCTAGAACTGCTGCCTTCAGCTCCAACCGTGGGATTGACATTGTTCTCATCGGCGCGCACTTCGTTTTGGCACATACGAAGCTCACCAGCACGTCGTCATCCTCATAGGTGACCCTCCAGTAGGCCACTGCCGCGAATGTAGACTGACTTGCATCCACGAAGACGTGCAGTTCTATAGCCGCACGAGTCCACGCCCGAAGTAATGGCGAGGACATCGGAACCGTCCCACGGCGTCCATTTCCAGCACGCCAGTTCGCAAAGGTTTGTATATCTCGTCGGGAAGTGGTTCATCCCACTGGATCTTCTGCCTCAAATCTCGTGGCAGCAACTTCGCTGTTATCATAAGGCAACACAGGAATCCCAGGGGATCGAACGTGGACATGACCAAGCTCAAATACTCCCTCTTGGTAGGGGATTCGATCTCGCCGTTCAATACGCTGCTTGGAACTCGATGATACTTCACGGTGAACCTGAAGTCATCCGTGGCTGCCTGCCAACACATTCCAAGAATCTTCTGTTCAAATCATTCCATCCGACGCTCACGCTTCGTCCTGGTGGGCCCAAGGCCGTCTCCATTGGTGGTGAGCTGGATGAAAACTGGCACAGCTCAAATCCAGCGTTCGCATGTATCTCCTTCACTCCGGGTAGATACGCTGATGGCTTCGCTCTCGGTAGCAAAGCTGTCCATAGTCATCCACATAATGACAGTCGATGATGGCCTTGACTGCTCTTGGATTCGAATGTGAAACTGTTCAGCACTCACAGTCTTCGCGTAATGCGCAGCGCTTGGCGAGCAGGCTGCTCCAAGGTCATTACGATCATCTCGTAGATGTCAGGATCTCTTCTGTCATCGCCATCTCTCCACAGAAACCGTTGGGAACATCTGTCTTCGGGTTGGATCAGGACCTGATGGAACATCTCCTTGATGTCACCACAGACTCCAACAGCACCTTCTCTAAAATGAAAGAGCACAGCTGGCAAGGGTTTATAATGTTGAGGCCCTTTGGCCAGCCCCGAATTTAGCGATGTTCCTCCAACTCTGGCTGCAGCGTCAAAACCAGCCGAATCTTACCCGGCTTGTTCGGGTTTTCGACTCAAAGTGTGGCAAATTACCATAGCCTGTCGCTTTCCACTGGAACCTCGTTAGGCTCCAGACGTCGAGCGTATCCTTTAGACACGTAATCCTTGATGATCCTGGTGTATTCCTGCGCGAACGACCCGTTGCGCTTCATCTTCTTCTCGACGTTGACCAACCGCTTGTACGCCATATCATGGCTCCGTGGCAGCACAATGTGGTCATCCTTCCATAGTAGTCCTGTCTGGTAACGTTGGCCCAATCTCACCGTAGTATCTTCAGTATCTTCTGCGCCCGCTCGTCGTCGCTGCCTGCAACTGGTGGCGCGGGGCTTCACGCCGAAGTTCTCGACATCGGAAATAGTCTTCCACCATCCTCTGAATAGTGTCCTCCGGTGACACACAGGGAGGCAAAGACCGTGGTGAAGGCATGTTGATTTCTCCTTACCGGCCCAAAACAACCCAGCTCCAGCTCGGTTGCAGCCGTATACGGTCCCTGTCTGGCAAACCGTCTCGATCTAGTGGAAATCCTAGGTGTCCGTGATCCAGTCCAATGAGTATCTTCGGCACTGCGTTGCTGTAGGGCCTCATTGGTAGGCTGGCATCCTTATCCACACCTTGAACATCCGTCGGCGTAGAGTCTGCATCGGCGGTGGCAGGTTCGAAACGGAATACACGTTTCGCAACGCATGGCGAATTGAAAGCACCTGCTCCACTGATTTTGCGGGCTTACCAAGCTGGTAACCTCCCTGGAGGATCTACCTCCAAACCACTGAATATTCAGATGTCGACGCTCACCTTGCACGCCCAGATCCTTTCTGGGGGAATCGTCGATCATCGTAACAGATGATCCTTCATCCAAGAGTGCGTATGTATCCACCCGTCGGTTTTGCTCCGTACAGCGTTACTGGCAGTATACGAAACAGTAGGGCGGCCTCTTTCTGCGTCGACACAATTTAATATCCTCTGTGCGGGTGCATCCGCCTGCGGAGCCCCCTCTGTCAGGCTACGTCTAGAAACTGCTGTCTGCTGGTTTCGCTGGCTGTAGCTCTTTCTCACCGCCTCGTTGCGGCGACCTTATACGTTCGTTGTCCACACCATGTAGCAGACGGTGATGCCTCTTTCTGCATCCATTCACTTGACACTCACCATGCGAATTGCAGGATCTAGTCATGTGACCACTTCGTAGGCATGAAAAGCATAGTCGATGCCTCCTCACGTACCCTCCACCTGTCTGGTGGAGAAGCTCCATTGAAGTCTCCGCAGCCTTTAACTGCATGTTGCCCTCCACAGATTGGACAACCTCTGAGACGGCTGTCTTGTTGCTCGCCTCGGTCTTGGTCGATGCTTGCATGTAGCAATCGACGCTTTGGTTCCTTCCTTCAATGTCCACGATAGTACACACCACGTTAGCGTACTCCGTCAACCACGCACTAAAAATGCACAATAGTTGGGAAAGGTATAATCGTTGCAGCATGCCTTGCCCACTCCACTCGCTTGCTTGTAGGGAGTTTGGCCACAAGTTCTTCAAAAGTGTTGGGTTCCCCAAATGCTGATCACCCTCGCTGACTGCAAGAAGGCAGTGAGATTACTCACTCAGGTTGCAAGGGAATAATCTTCGCCAGATTGTGCCCGAAATATTGGGCACCTCTCGTATTCCACCAGCTGGCTGCGTATAAGCGCTGCTCCCGGTCGGCCATATCTGAAACGCAGCTGCTCCACAACAGTGCTCACGTTGCCTGGATGAATTAGGAGAGACTTGACGGTCTCGCGGGCTTCATCCTTCAGTGCCTTCAACAAGCGCTGGTTGTTCTCCAGGTCTGTACAGTTGTACGCTTGCGTTGTCTCAGTATATGCACAAAGGAAGATCGGCCAATCCTCAGGGCTGACCTCAAATATTGGCAGATCGGGAAGCTTTCGGGGCATATAGTTAGTTTCTTCCATTTGGTGTCGTCAGGCGTAGGATCCAGCTAGCGGCGTCGGCGTCGTGTCGCTGTAAATACCTACAGCCGGCGGCACCGCTCCATGCGCTGTCTGCGCTGTGCTAGTTGCGCAAAATGGCGTAAAATGGCTGCTACTCGCAAGCAGCGGTGGTCCGCTATAAGATGGCGGCTGCGAGGCATGCTTTGTACTGCTCCTCCGGCCCGTTAGGTGGCACACCGTTGCGAACAATAACGGACCACTCCAAGATGGCGTCAGCTGTGACGCCACTGCTCGCACCGACCCCGTTAGGTATTACGGTATCGATGGGCGTACTCCACATTTGTTCTGGGCTCTTGCCCTTTTCCAGCTCAACTTCTCCAACGCTGCAATTCTCTCCAAGAGATCCAGCATTAGAGGTGGCTCCGTTCTGTCCATGTGCGGAAACTCCTGCTGTGGTCTTAATACTCCCTAGGTTGGGAAGCTACCAAGGAGGCTGTGGTGGCTTGGTTAGGAATCAGGCGGCGCCGACGTAACTATTATTACTTTCGACTTCGGCGGCCTGTTCCATGCACTACTACTTCCAGATTGCGAAGGCGCACTCGTTGTTGTGGGGGTGGCTTGCCCCTCCATTTATTCGGTTACTTCTTCTGGAATGTTGCATCCTTCTATTCCTAGAAGTTCCAGCTAATCGACGCTGCCTGCGTCTGCTTTGGGTCGCTGCCTGCGGCTCCAGTCAAATATACACGCTGTCCGCGTTCCTTGGGCCTGGGACTGCAAATGCAGTTCTCTGGGCGCTGCCTTTGTCCGACGCTGCCTGCGTTGGAATAAAAAGATCAATTAAATGGTCCCGCGGAGTTCCTTAACAGGACTTAATCTAAATCCGTTGCCTAGCACCAATTAAATCCGCGCTGTCTGCTTTTAAAGTTAAGCTGGCTGACTGCCGTAGGTTGCTGTAGCTGTTTTATTCTATAAATACATCGGTCATAACCTAGTACAATGTTTCAAAAATAACCTCTCACCGCAGTATGTCCTCCTGCTTTAACCTCTCGACAGTAAAAGTGAAGCTTAAAATTATGGCGGCCTCGTGGTAGCCGAAAAATATGCCCGTTCATTCGTGGCTGGAAATTCAACATCTATCGATATACATTAAATACTAGATCGCCTATCGCGGTCAACTATCGACCGTCGACAATTCTCTTAATGAACTTTCTTGTTTTCGTTTGGTTTCTACCTTTTTGCAAGCTGTGTGTGATTTTTATATATTTGACCATTTATTTTGAACCGTGTTAAATGGAATAAAACCGTGTAAAAAATGTAAAATTGTTGATTTTCAAACCGCAAAATTGGAAAACCGTGTAAAAAAGACCGTGCAAAAACAGAATTAGGTGTACATGCCAATATCCATTTTACTGGAGCCTAAGATCAAAACCGTTGAGAGGCTTTGGTTTGGCAAAATGTGAATTCGTAGCATTTGTTTAACAAGGGAAGGCGGACCAGATGAAATAGATCATTGTACAACCAAGGTTAATAGTTTTGTAGGGATATCCGCGAAAGAATGGACGACGGAAATGTAACATTCCTAACTCTTCTTGACTATACTAAATTTTTGATCCAGTTGACCATGGTATCCACACGGATGCAAAGCTGCAGATGGCTTATAATTTCTCATGACTAAGCAGACAGTTTGCTATCGTCTTATCTATTAATAGGTGCCAGGCTTCAGAAATCGAAATATGCCTTTGCTTATGTGTGTGGTGTCCCACAGGGATCGTAAAACATTTTAGACATTCTTGTTCTCCAGTTAAAATGACTCCGCCAATAGTATTGTCAGACAGTGATGTGCACATGTACGCCGATGACGTCAATTATATGTTTCGACCGTTAAATAGAATAGATGAGTTTGCATCAGTGCTACCAATGTAGAACTTGTGGAAGCTGTAACGGTTGCGGTTGGACAATACCTGATTCAAAATAGGTTATCGCTATGGTGCATCGACCGGATATCGTAATGCTCGTAACCTGGGCCAATTATCGCTGCAGGGCATAGTATAGTTGGGGTGGGTGCAGGCAAATCGAGGTAGGAACAGCCGAGCTGAGCTGCCGTAATTCTATATGCAGCGCATCGCAAAACACGCTGTTTTTCTGTAAAGGGCAGTTTGGGTGGTCCGGTACCTTTATGTGCATGAAGTGAAAAGCACCAGAACGTTCTCTTTCGAAAATTTAATCTGTGCAGCCGGTGGCTATCTCCGTCAATGTACAGAAAATTATAACTAAATCGACCACATGTAAGCCCAAAGCCTCCAAAGGTAACCCAAATAATTGCACACAAGACAAACCGAAAACAAATAAACGGAACGGGAAAAATCCCACACGGCATTGCGCGCCGCAAAAAATCGGGCGAAAAATTAATAATGCCACTTGCGCCGAGAAAACTGGCAAGAAACTACCCTGGCGAAAAGTGCATATATTCCTCGCCTCGCCAGCAAGTATCGCTTTTGGAATTTGCAAACCGTATTATTACCACAGATCAAGCCAGGGAATCCAACGCTCGATGTCGATTTGGAAAGTCTGTTCAATGCATAAAATAGACTTACATTTAAGGATTTAGATTTTCTGGGGCCAATGGTGGTTTGTTCTGTTGAGCACGATGAAAGGTATGCTGACAGCTGTAGCGACAGGCGAACGATCCTCCTTAATGCATTCTGACCCAGTTACACCAAACTGCACAACAAACCTTGACGAAATTCAGCCTTCCGGAGTCGACTAGTGGGTGTGGGCTAGACCAATGGGTTTTACTGCCCTTTTGAAGTCGACTAAGATCCACCTGCCAAGCGAGAGTACAGGCCAAAAGAAAATATGAGTAATGCGAAATATGACAACGTACGCGTTGACAAGAATGAGGCCATATTGTAAAAACACAGGGTTGCTAACTCATGTCTCTGCCACGGCCTGAAGAACAGCATCAGACCAAATTGGATCCTAAGTTCAGAGGACCTTTCGTGGTTGTAGAAGGTTGCTTTAATTGATCGATTTTGTTGGTTCCTTTTACCAGTAAGCGAACATAAGTATTCCTTAACTCTGCGTTACATGAGCAAAGTCGATAGCCGTGAATGCGACGGTGGTTCTCAAACATTGGTGTCGGGTCTTTTTCCCTGGTTGGAACAGAATTAGGGAACGTCAAAACAGTAACTGGTTCAAACAACCTTTTCATATCCTGGATTTACCAATCCCCTGGACAATGGATCTACTGAGATCGTAACATTGAGAGTGCAAAGCGTCGCAACGGATGCAGCTTTCAGCCTAGGGACCTGTGTTGATATCGTGTATAGCCCAATGGATGGGTTCTCGCAGAAGCGCCTGTCTTCGTAGAGAGGTCTAAGCCGAATGCACAAGTGCGACCGGCAGTGTTCTGACATGGCCTGTGCTTGCGTTGACGTGGCTTTTCGTTCTCTTCGTTGCCAATTCTGCTTTAAGGTGGATTTGGTAGCCTTCAAAACCAACATTTTAGGAATCATTTAAATGAAGTTTATAAACTGTTACAGTTTGTTTTATGAAAAAAAATTCCTGAATGGTCATAAAAAAAAAAAAAAAAAACTAAATGAATTTATAATTTTTAACTAAAATTTCGTTTTGGCTCAACCTAGTGATCGCTGGTATGCCCCCGAGGCTTTTTGATAATTTTCAGGATAGCCGTGTTTTTTTGCATTTATACAAATTTAAGAGATGTATAGCAATATCATATGGTTACAATTCATAAAGAATCTATTCCTTACTCCACCGTGTTATACACCTATATCGTGTTTTTCTCTTTCTCCTTGGAGGCTTAAGGCCTCCTTATTTTTCTCCATTTCCATTAATTTTTTTCTTATTTGCCTACTGAGCGACATCAAAGGAATGGTTATTTTTGGAAGTGGAAATTGGTTGGCAATGCTTTGATTATGAATTCAAGAGTTTATGATTAAATTACAGGAATGTGCTCGTCAGTTTGGCTCATGGACTTTGGAGAGACTTCACCGCGACTGACAGCGCTCGAGGCTAAGAAAAAGGGCAAAATTATACCCCCCTGTCCCTTCTGTCCCAACATATATATAAACGGTAGAGTATGAATAGATAGTATATGAATCGGCTTATATGATATTAGAAATAAAATTAAATATGTATAAAGAAAAAAACGCCGGCAAAGCCCTTAAATTTCGTTTTGGTTCGCCCGGATCGCTGGTCTGACCCCATTTGCTTTTGATAATTTTTTTTGAATTTTTCTTTTTTTACGGAGTTCTACCCTGTAGAGTCACGGGATTCCTAAAAATTTTTCAAAAGTTTATGTAGTAGGAGTCGAGACGCGGTCAAACAGAACCCCCAAGTTACCGAATGAGCACGGAACCAAAGAATCCCCACCGGCCGTGACCTCGACATCCCCCTCAATCCATCCCCTACTGACGTATAGACATCTATCGTTGATTGTTGTTACACTGGTAATAGGAATAGTTAGTGCTTGTTTAACAGAGACCTAAATTTGTAAAGAAGATGGGCTGCATTCAATTTGGTGGGATGGATACAGGTTTGATAAGGTTACAACACGGGTTTTTGCAGCGATGAGTCGACAACATGAGACAACGCATCAGCAAATCCATGCAGCTCCGTTGCTTGAAGTTATGAGGTATGCGACAAATTTATGCAACTGTAGTAGTAGTGATTCGTTCCATTCGACCGAGAGCTCAGCCAACTATCTTGAAAGATAACCTTTAGAAATACAGTTGTGGGAAGAGCAAGAGCCCGGTGGATCGTAGATCTTGGCAAATCAACAAGCTCCAACGAATTCAAGAACCTTCACATATTGAGTTGGGCTATCTGCTAGAGCTTCAAAGTGGACAGAAATATCCTTTGGCAGCAGATTTAGTAGTGACCAACAGTTTTGAAATCCATTTTTTTTCGAAGTTATAGAAATTGAGCTTGGCTCAATAGCAAAATGTAATTCATCCCCAGGTGCAATAATAGGATGGTAGAAGTATTCACCTGCATGTGTCCTCGTTGTATGTAATCCTCCATAAATTCGACTTATTGTTGTTTGTGTGCAGGAAACTTTTCGAAATTTCCGTTCCCGAGAAAAGAAATGCGGCGTAAGTCTCGTGGGAATGTGGACCCCATCGGCGGAGCAGAATCCTTGAACGGATATTGGACGATGTACACGCGCCATCGTTTCTGCGGGTGTGCGGATTATCGAAGTGTTGCGTTGTCCAGTGTGTAAATGTTCAAAAAATTGATCAGATTCTAAAATCGTCGATTTCGCCTAGCTTACCAAAAAGTAGGGTCCGCTAAGGGGTAGATCACGAATCTTTCCCATATCCGGGTGTTCGACTCGATCCTCTGAGCTGGAATCGAGGAGGTCAAAGAGTTCATAGTCAGACCTGTTACCACAACTGAAGCTGTAACCCCAGCAGGGTTTGCGCCTAGACAACCACTGGTATACGAGCATGAGTGCGCGGCAATCCGATCCGTTGAATAAATGACTCGGAAGTCATAGTTCTAATTGAACCAGTATCCTGCAGGTTGTCTCGTTGGCCACAAATCCCCTCTCAATGTATGATGACTGACCACGGCAGGATCAGAAGGTTAGTCAGCGGATATTGACAGCAGCGGAAACCGGAACAGAGCGTATACCCTTTGAATGGAAAAGTGTGTGGTGCCTCAACTTACACGAAAAGCACGTGTTTGTGGAATTACACTCATTTACTTGATGAGATCGGCCCAGACAGTTGAAGAACAAATTGCCTTCCATTGCGAACATGCAGCGATCCACAAAATCCAGACCTCTGAATTGAGTGCATACATACACAATCACGAACAAGCGTTTTTTGGCACGTTAACATGTTGAGTAACTGCACGGGGTCTATTTAGCACCGTGTGTGTTTCATGGATTAGCTTTGGATCTTGACAAGACTTTAGGGCATCGCAATGGGTGAAAAGCCGAACATGTCATTAATGGTCAAATTTTTCTTTGCACGATTCACTGGAGGTAGCCGGGCTTTCTTGCATTCAGGTTCAGCTTTGAGAGCAAGATATGAATCAGCCACACATCGCGGCTGTCGCATTTCAGCGCATGTAGTGCGCTTGCCCTGCAACAGCAAAGGTATTCATTCTTGCCGGTAGGCAACTTCAGGGCGAACTGGTCGGGACCTCACCGCCAACCTTCAGGATGCGGTCCTAGCGATCTCTGGGTAACGTGAAGGGCGCACAGCGTCAGCAGAACCACCAACTAACGGGCATCATCGGTGACTGTGCCGACAACCGCAACAGTGGATTCGGGCTGGTTGGCGGCCTTGAAGGACGTGCGATGGGCTGCAGAGATAGTGGTGGCCGATTGATCTCGCTCATAAACAAACGCTTCCAGGATGATGCGGTTGAACTTCTTATTTAATTCATCCTGTAAAGTTTCAGCTCGACAAAGCTTTACCATCAAGATAGGATTTCAAATAATAAAACTTTTGCCACTTGGAAAGACAACTCTTCTTGTCGACTGAGGCTAGATCAGAAGAGTCACTAAACTGATACCAATCCTCGTGTCTGCCGAAAACGTCGGAATGCGTATTTTTCGAAATGCAGCTCTGCGGTTCCCGATGAATCGAGATCTTCTCCAAGTTAAGTTTGTCCATTAAATAGAAATTATTCCACAATGTTTGATAGCAGTAGATTTGGTTGTCGTGCTCATTATCGTGACTGCTCGATCACCCTATGGCCTCTGTGAAAATACTATGCGCACTAAAAGAACTTTCTCGTATTCGGAGATATCAAATCCGGATCCACGTATTCACCTTCCCTCATTATATTGGACCAGCTCCTCAGAGAGCTCCATAAAGCGGTTGAAAGTTGCAACCAGTCGGTCCAGCTTGTGCTCTGTGCTAATGTGTGCACAGAAGCACATGGCTAATACAAACTCCCGAGCCTCCGTAGCTACACGAGTGAGTTGGGATTTGCAGGCACCACGTTGCTGAATTAGACGATGCACGAAGGCCTTCATGACGAATATTAACGATATCACTCAATATATAAAAACGAGGGAACGTTGTGAGGTTGCTGCTGCGACCGCAACTCTACATTTTATACCCGATACATAGTCAGTATGGGGTTAAACGACAAAGAGTGCGTGCGAGAGAGATGAAAATCAGTCAGAACGTGTCGACGGGCGTAGCCACTGCAAATTGATTTGTTGCTTTTGGCTATAATAATCCGATAATATAATCCGATCTTACTCGGTTCGGCGAGGTTCGGCAATCTGGTAGATATGGCCATTCTCTATGATTGTGCCTTTTAATTTTTTCTCTATCAAAATTGTGGTTGCCATAGATTTTCGTTGTTTATGGCTGCGGAAAGGGGTGGGGCGAAATTTTGAAACACACTTGTAACAGTGAGCTATCAACAGTAGGCTCTGCAGTGAAAAATTACAAATAGATTTTTGTAACAGTGAGAGCTCGACAGTCAGGTCTAATAGTCTCTGAGATCTGTGGATGCCACAGATTTTTCGTCACTTGCGGGGGCGGAAGGGGTGTGGCGAAATTTTGAAATAAACCTGTCAAGGTCCGATATTATAGGAATGTGGATACAAGATTTGGATTTGCTCTAGCTCTTATAGTCTCGGAGATATAGGCGCTAATGTTTTTGCGCTAAGCAAAGCCGGCT
Source organism: Drosophila lowei (assembly GCA_008121275.1). Taxonomy (NCBI): domain Eukaryota; kingdom Metazoa; phylum Arthropoda; class Insecta; order Diptera; family Drosophilidae; genus Drosophila; species Drosophila lowei. The sequence continues at coordinate 2,291,375 of CM017778.1, forward strand.
ATGATACGTGTGTGTTAGAGAGACAGGGGCGAGAAAAAAATGAAATTGTTTTTTTCTTCATTGTGGCTATAATATTGATACGATCCAATTCAGATTCTGCAGTCAGAAGATATGGCCATTCTCTACGATTCTGCGTTTTGGTTTTCTCGTATCTTTAAAATTGTGGATACCACAGATTTTTCGTCTTTTTATTAGGGGCGAAGTGGGCGGGGCGATGTTTTGAAATATACTTGTAACAGTGACATATCACAGAAGGCTGGATACAAAATGTCGTTGCTCTAGCTCTTATAGTCTTTGAGCACTAGGCGCTAATAGGGACGGACAGACGGACGGGACGACAGGGCTCAATCGACTCAGCTATTGATGCTGAACAAGAATGTATATACTTTATGGGGTCGGAAACGCTTCCTTCTGGACGTTACACACATCAATTTCACCACAAATCTAATATACCCCAATACTCATTTTGAGTATCGGCTCGAAGGACCAAAATTTGCTATTTTTTATGAATTGGTGGACTGTATTATTTTATTATAGGTTTTATTTTATTTATCTGGTGATTATATAATATTGGCGTTTTACAATATGCGGCGGTACAGAGATATATGTGCGGTTGGTTTCGAATTTTCTATTAAAATCAACTCCACGAAAAGTCGAGCAAGGGAAAAAAAGATCATGTGATGAGGGTGGCAAAAGTCAATTTTTAGCGGATACAATCAATACACGCATTTAATAGAAATTTCAAGAGTTCAGAGCTTTTAAAATTAAACTTTTCAAAATAATCAGACTTTTAGTTTGAAGATATGCGCACTCAAAGTTGAAAAAATTGTTTTCAGTGCGCAAAATTTTTTTAACCTGTTCAAATGCTGCATCTTTCAGGTGGAAAAAAAAGTAAACTATGTAACGTATGATTCTGTTTTGGTATCTTTTATTAGTTGCATTAATTCTTAGGAAAACTTTTTAAAAATATGGTCAGTTGCATAGGCAGTTGTTTAGAAAAGCTTGTTTTGCAAGCCATCTAAAATTTAGGCTGTTTTTCAACTTTGACTGGACTTTTAAATAATATTTACCTAAATTGTCCGGACATTTTTATTGTATATGTTCCTTGAACTATTTATTACCTAAGTCTAAAAGCCCTTCCTGCGCTTCGGAGCCGTTTGGCTTCTATACCGGTTACCTGTCACAACCTCGCACCTCCCAACCTCGTTTATTTGTTATGAATTAATATGCAGGCTAGTATTTCTACCATTACCTGTCCTTTTTTGACCAGGTTTTGCATGCAAGAATTAAGTGTATGAAGTTCATTTTAAAACTTGCATATACCATTCCGGCAGAGGGAGAATCTTTTGAAAATAGCACGCCAGCCAAAATGTACAAAGACTGGAAAAAAATTATTCAAGAAAATTTTTAGACAAACTATCACTG